>CM052539.1:191618515-191661518 GCA_028533065.1 Trachops cirrhosus
ATGAACTCCTTGAACTTGACCTTATCTGCGAAGCACTTGATCTGCCCTTCCATTCTAAATGAAAGCTTTGCTGGATAGAGCAATCTGGGATGTAGGTCCTTGTCTTTCATGACTTGGGATACATCTTTCCAGCCCCTTCTTGCCAGGCCAGTTTTTCACTTGGACTTGAAGAAGTTCCGAGATGCCCTTGAACTTCAAGAAAACAGGGCGGCCACTTAGCCTTGGAACCGTTGTTGAGAGAATCTGAACCTGCACTTGCCGTTACAATTATCGTGAGGCTAACATAACCTCCCGGAGAAGAGAAGCGTTTCTGAGACAGGGTCCTGGTTCTGATTCTCGCTTTGCTTCTGACCAGATGGGCATCGTCTGGCACATTTGGAAATCTGTCTGAACTCACTCACCGGTAGACAGTCACATACTCAACCCACGTCCATAAGGACGCCGTGCGTGCGGCCCTGGGCCAGCAGCGGTCCGGCCTGTGAGCAGCCAGGCACTGTCACCCCCAAACCCTTCACCCCGGTCTAACGTGAGGAAAAACCAGGAAGGTTCCAATGGTGGGCGGCCTGCGAAACACCTGACCAGTATCCTCCAAACGGCCAGTGCTATCAAAACAAGCACAGCCCTGAGAAACTGTCACAGCCAAAAGGAGGCTGCGGGACATGACAACAGAGAAGGGACACTAGGTAAAAATCAAGGAGCTCTACATTGATAAAGGGCTTCAGTAATAACGTATCCATATCGACTCCTTAATTGTAACAAAGGTGCCGTAGTAACGTAAGATGTCCATAAGAGAGAGAGAGTGTGTGTGTGTGTGTGTGCGGGGGGACATGGAAACTGTACTATCTCCTCGACCCCTCTGCAAATATAAAAATGCTCTAGAAATAAAATCTCTGCAGAAGGCACGGCTGCCGGTCTCTCAGAACCTGTGCCCTTCGGGA
The DNA here is from genome assembly GCA_028533065.1 of Trachops cirrhosus. Taxonomy (NCBI): domain Eukaryota; kingdom Metazoa; phylum Chordata; class Mammalia; order Chiroptera; family Phyllostomidae; genus Trachops; species Trachops cirrhosus. Next base: position 191,619,454 of record CM052539.1, read on the forward strand.
TGGGAGCGAGAAACCGGCCCGCACGGAGCGCCGAGGTCTAACGCCAGGCGTGTGAGGCTCTCGCACGCGGCCGGCGCTCGGCAGTCTCTGCGGTCCCCGTTCTCCCTCCAGTGGCTGATGTAGTCAGTCCCGCAGCTGCTTCAGAACCCGGGTCTGCGCGTCCCAACACCCGTCCGGCCTCCGGGGAATTGCCGCTGCTCTGGAGGATGGCCGGCGTTTCCTGGGTGAATTTCCACAGGCTGAGGGGGCTCTGGTCGTGCCCTGAACGTCGTGAAGTTCATGGTGGAATTCTGGGCTCTGTTGTACTCTTTCCAAAAGAGTCGATTTGCTTTTGCTTTCTCTGTGGCAGAATCTAATTAATTTGATTGAACTCAAACTACGAGCTCACCGTCGGTGCTCAGAAGCCATTATCGTTCAGATACGGGGTGACCGCAGTTTAACTACGTGGCAAAAACAGAGTCAAGCGTGGATGCCCCCACCCCCGAACCGTAAGCTCCCGTAAGGTAGGATCTCCTGCACCTCCGTGTCCTCCACATGTGGGTCCGTGTTGCGCACAGTGGCCCTGCCGCCCGGCTGAATGCAGGGTGGGTGAACCATGTCACCCGGGGAACATGCACTGAGCTGGAAGGACGGCACGCGGAGATGCAGGCCCCGGGGGGAGCTGGGGTTCGTGTGTGCGTCAGCTCCCGCCTTCCTGCTCAGTGTGATTTTCGGTTGTTTATTCGGCACCAAGATCTGGGCCTCGGGGACATTTAAGCCACAGATAGTGATGGTTTAATCATTACTTGAGCTTCGATTCCATAATGTGGAATTCACCTAAAAGATACAGATTCGAATCCCAATTCAGGCCCACAGCTCGACCCTCCTTTATTCATTTTCCAACCCACGTCTGAGCACCGGGCTCCAGAAACAAACAGCAGTGCGCTCAGCTCCCGTGCGTGGGAGTGAGGAGACACGGGGGTGGGCCGTTGACTCAGCCAGTACTTTGGGGGCACCTGCTTCGTGCTGGCACTCCGCTAGGACACAGTGACAAGAGGAGGGACAATCTCCTGTCCTCGGGGACGCGGAGTGTCTCTGGAAAATCGAACCCGGGGGAGGTCTCCTACATCGCAGGATTTCAGCGCCGCCCTCAGTTTTCTTTTTTGTCTTTGTTTGTTTTGCTTTGGCCCGTGCCATGCGGTTGCTGCTGGCTCATATTTTATTTAAGCCTCACTCTTCAAAAGCTGGGATCAATTTATTTAAAAGGGAAGACTATCACGCGGACTGGATACGCTGCCTATGCTTTTCAAATTCACATGAAAGCAAACGCACCGTTATTAAAACGACTAAAAGCAAAATGCCCAGCATTACCGGTCCCGGTCCCGCTCCGGGAGACACTGCCGTGCGCGTGCTACATGCGGCGACAGACGTTTATATAGTGAGAAGTTCGACGTGACCATAAAGGGAGTTACTGATCCTGCGCGCGTTTACAAGGAGGGCTGTTCGGAGCAGTCTCGCTGAGGGAAGATGGCCTTTACCATTTTATCCCCCACGGTGGTCAAGATAGAGTCCCCCCAAAGCTGGCCGCATCCCACTCGGGACCATGGACTGCGCTGCACGACAAGGCACTCAGGCGGGGCCACGTGGGTGAGCCCAGGGAAATCACCGAGGTCCTTCCAAGCGGAAGAGGTGGGCAGGGAGAGTCCAGGTGATTGGGCGATGGGGCGTGATTGACGCGGAGGGGGCGCTACCGCCGTTGCCGCAGTGAAGGCCGGGGCGGGGCCTGCTGCAAGACCCTCACGTGGCCCCTCGGAGCCGGAAAAGGCGCCAATCGGATCTCTCCCGGCACCTGGGGGCGGTCTGGCGGCGCTGCCAACACCAGGGTTAGAGCAGGGTTAGGCCGGGGCAGGATTCCCGGCCTGCGCGGCGGCGGCCAGGCCATCCCTGCGTGTTGCTCTAAGTCACCGAGTTTGCGATCCTTTGTTCTGGCGGCCGTGGGAAACCCTACGACCCCACGGGCGGATCTTAGGCTCTGGCTAGAAATAAGCCACCCCTATGGTGGCGCCCCCCCTAAGTTCCTGCAGGGCAAAAGCCTCCTCTTTCTGTCTCCCGCAGACCCAGAGCCCACAGTCACCGCGCACACAGGCGGGGGCCAGGGACCCCTGTGAGCGCATCTTAAAGGCGGGCACTGTTCGCTGGCGGATTCCCAAACGAGTGGACGGCGACCGGGCGCGGGGTGGACTGAGGAAGGGCGGCACACGCGGCGTAGCCGCCTGAGACGGGGCGCGCGTCGCTGGTGTTGGAGGGACAGCTCGCACTCGGCGGAGAACGGCGTGCTGGGGCACGAGCAACGGGAAGCCCGGCCTCGCGGGGCGGACGAGAGGCCTTTACGTGGCGCACCCAGCAGTCTGAGCGGGGTCCTCTGGCCACAGGGAGCCAGGTGCCCGCCTCCTTCTCCGGGGCATTAGGTGACACGGACTTGCCCTCTCTCCAAGCTGGTTTCTCCGTAACACCCATGGCGTCCCGAGTTTCTGGGGCCAGGGTCCTTGCAGTCCCTGCGGACGTTTGGGGACAAAGCGCAGCCTCGCGGGTTCGTGCTTGGGCTGAAGGTCCAGTGCTGCCCATTAGGGAAGGCCAGACTGGGAGGCAACCGCGGGGCGGCCAGGGAGTCCCAGCCCCCGCGCTCCCTCCTGCGGGAGCTGATGAGCCGTGGAGGCTTCCGCCGTGAACCCCGCCCCCCATGTGTGTGCAGCGTGGCCACAGAGCTGCCCCTGGGACCGCGGCTGGGCCGAGGGCTTAGTTCTGGAGACGTTGCTTCCGCCCCTTCCCTGTGCGCTGGGGAGAGAGATTATTTTGCTTTCTTGAAGTTATGGTGTGGAATGAAGGGACAGCAATGAGTTCCAGATGCTTGTATTTTTCTCCTCCTGTAATTGGAAACAAAAACACAGCGTGGTGTTTCGATGGAGAGCGCCAGAGAGGGTTCCGCTGTGATTTACAGCCCAGCGTGGGGCTGTGGCCGTCCCCTGCCCGCCCAACCGCTCCCCAACACAGCTCCCTGTGCCTGAGTGGGTGCCACCGTGGGTCCTGGTGTCAGAGCTCTAACGCGTGAAGCCCTCCCTTGCAAAGCAGACAGCGTGGGGCGGGCAAGTTGCTGCACAGTCAAAGGAGGATTGTTCCGCAGACGCCGGGCTCGGGCCTCCTTTAATTGGGGCTCCCCTGGCGCACCTCCGCGTCTCCCCACACCTCATTAATTTCCCGGGAAGGGGACAGCGAACCTCCCTACTGCAGCGGTCCAAGCAAAGAGCAATTAAGAAGAAAACAGAACAAGCGACTGGAATCGTGGAGTACAAAGTGATCGTAGGGAGAAAGAGCGCTCCAGTTACCAGGGACTGGGCGTGCAGCCCCCGCTGTTTCGGGAGACCTGGACGCCGTCCCGGGGAGACGCCCAGCCACGATGGGACTGCATCGGCCTCCTTGTCGGTTGGGCAGGGTCATCCTAAGGGCGAGGGAAGAAACACTCGTTGCATTTAGATTCGAAGCAGTAGGTTCCTTTTGGAACTCTTCCTTTAGCCCTCAGCCCAGTGGCCGTGAGCCCGGAGCAGTGGGGGTGTGGGGCCAGTACTCAGCCTCCGCCCACAAGACGTAATGGCCGCTCGGTCCACTCCGTGCGGGGAGTGTGTCTTGGGTGCAGAGCAGCCTCCAGCCCCGGTCTGGAAGCAGCCTGGGGAGGGGCGCACACACAGCCGACCAGCCACTCCGGCCCCGCACGGTTTGCCCGGCACAGGGGCGCAGACAGCAGCCCTGGCCCGGGGCTGAGATTTAAGACTGGCCTCTCGCCTTTTGTTCATGGCGGAAGAAATACTCGTTCAAGTTCTCTCCTGATGCCAGGACCCTCAGGTCAGCCTTGACGGGCAGTGGACACTGTGTCCCAAATTCTCTCACTGCCGGTTCTGTTGCCTTTTATACTTTCCCCTTGCAGCGTCCAAGCAATTCGCCCTCACTGCGTGACTTGTCATCCCCCGAGGGCCTGCTGTGTCCTGGCCACCTCCCAGGGGCCCACATTATTAGCCATCACGACCCCAAGCCCCTGGGTCACCCGGCAGTCCCGGAGCCCGCAGGCTGCCCTCTGCGCTGCCCTCGCTCCTTGTCTGCAGCCCAGCGTGTGGGTCTGAAGAGATCACTCAGTGGTTTCCTTCTCACCTTTGGAGACTCTTCTGGAGGCTGGGGCCCCACCCTGGATCCAGGAAGTCTGAGCCTTTGGGGACTAAGCATCATATCTTAATTCCACTCCCGCCCGAAGCTGTGCTCACTGGGCTGAGAACCACGCAGGGGGGGGCGGGTGACGTGGGGTTCAGGGGCAATTTGGAGAGCTGCCCCCTTTTCAGGGAGCCCTCCGCCCTGCTGTGGGCACCGAAGCCCACCGATGCTCTCCTGGGGCCCGAGAAAATAGTCGGGTGGGGGTGCTGAAGCAAAGGGCTTGCTCCTCATCTGACAGGTCTCCCGGCCCCAGGCTAGCTCCCCCACCCTTGTCTCCCCAGCCTGGTAGTTCTGAAGACCTGAGTGAGACCCCCGATGAGGCTCCTCCATCCCCAACCAGAAGCCGCTAAGCCCTGATGCCACAGAGTTGTTGTTGTTGTTTTGTTTTTTTTCTTTTAAAGCATGGATAAAACAACTACGGGACAGTTACACAATGGAAGACCACTCGGCCGTAAAAAGAAGACAGTCTTACCCTTTTCAACAGCATGGACGGACCCGGAGAGCATTGTGCTAAGAGAAATAAGCCAGTCGGAGTGAGACAAACACCACAGGGTCTCACTCCTACGTGGAATCTACTGGACACACTGAACTGACAAGGGAAATGGGGACAGATGACAGCTCGTGTGCGGGGAGGTGAGGGGGCGGAGGGACTGAGCACAAAGGGAAAAGGACTCGTGGACGGGCACAGTGTGGTGCTTGCAGGTGGAGGGGGTGTAAGGGGCTAAATGTTCGTGGGAAAACACAGTCAAGATTAAACAAAAGGATGAACGGAAGAGCTGTGACCTCCAGCAGAAAGAGGTCTAACCCAGAGGACTTGCACTGCGACCCGGGCACTTCCTTTGCTTCTGGGGCTGCCCAGGGAGGTGGCCCCCCAAATCTGGAGCAACCGAGACCAGAGGCAGGTGTCATGCCGACGGATCTCAGTGTCACCTCCATGTCTGATAAAGGTAGGCTTGGGGACCCGGGTGAGTTCTCTTAGCCGAGCGGGCCTGACAGTAGCTCACCGCCGACTGCGCCTGGCCCGTGGCTCTGATCCGGCAACGTGGACCAGCTCCTGCCGGGCCAGCGTCCAGCGTCGGGGCGCTCCCTGCAGTCAAGCAGGAACCCCGCCCGCCTACGAAGCGGGGCTGGCCTGAGCTCTCCAGCAAAACACAGCCTCGCCTCCCCAGTGAGGGAGAGGGCGCCGGAGCGCCATTCTGAAGTGAGGGTCAGCCGACCGCTCCCCGGGGGCGGGCGCTGGCCGTCTGCCTGCTTTGTAATTGAGTTTTATTGGCATGCGGCCACACGCCTTCGTGTATGTGTCATCTGTGGCTGCTGTCACGCCCCAGCCGCACAGCTGAGGCGCGGTGACAGAAGCCTCATGGCCGGAAAGCCGAGCGCTGCTGACCCCCGCACAGAGGGTCGCGTCTGCCTGCCCGCCCGCCCGGCCCGGGCCCCGCGGGGCCCTCGGGCACTGCAGTGCGCCAGGGTCACTCCGGCGCCTGCTCCTGTCCTCAGACATTTGCGGAGTCTTCTCTTGGACGTCCCCTGGGCCTTTCGAGTGGCACAGGGCTCGGCCCAGGGCGACCACATAATGAATGGGTCCAGACCAGGGCGGCTGCGGGTTAGCAGGGCCTGGACGAGACTTTGGGGTAACAGGCAGGTCTGGGGCTGTCCTGGGAAAATGCAGAGCCGCGGCCGTTTTAAGCGAACACACTCATTATCTTCTCTCCCCAAACCCGGTCTTTCTCAGGAGTTCCTGGCAGCTCTGGTGCTGCCACTCTGCCCGGGGCACCCAGGAGAAAGCGGGACGATCCTCCACAGCACCCCCCTCTCCGCCCACCTCCAGCCCCTCACCTGCTCCTGCTTCCCACTCCTCTTTGGGACCCGCCCACTTCTCCCATCTGAGTGGCCGCAGCCGAGTCTCACCTGGGAGTCTCAGCCACCTCCTCACTGGCCCGGAGCCTCGGCTTCAGCCCTTCCCGCCTCCCCCATGCAGCGGCCAGACGGGGACCCCGTGAAACTGCAGTCCGGTCGGACCACCCCTCTGCATAAAGCACGTGGCCTGCCCCTGTCCTGCGTGGCAGCTCCCCGAGCTTTTCTGCGCTGGGATCTTCCCACCAGAGCTCACCCTCCACGCCAGGCCACCAGCTGCCACGGGCGGGCGCTGTGCTTGTCCCCAGGGCACTTACCCCGCTGGCTGCTAGAACAAACTGCTGTAAACTCCGGCCCTGAAAACCACAGACCTTTCTTCCCTCCAGTTCTGGAGGCCAGAGGTGTGACAGGAAGTCTCACAGACACCCCTGTGGGGACCCAGGGGGCCACCGCCCCCAGCCCCTGACGCTGCAGCCTTTCCTGACTGGTGGCCACACAGCTGCAGCCTCTGCCTCCCCCTTCTCCTCTCCCACGTGGGACCAGGTGAGTGCTTCGTGAAGACACCGTCATGGCGTCAAAGGCCCACCCAGATCGCCCACGACCCTCCCCTCGCCTCCAAGTCCGCACTCGAGTTCTCTGTAAAGATGCTTGCCCTGAGTAAGGCCGCATCGACAGGTTCCAGGGACGAGGGTGTGGTGCTCAGCCTACCATGGGCATGAGACCAGGTTTGGTCCCACGGGAGTGAGACTCCGTCTTGGGAAATTCGGGTGGGAACCCCGGCAGACCAGGGGACACAGCTGGTGTCAGCGGTCGCTGGGGAGATGCAGCCCGAGGACATTGTCCCCTCCCCCACGCTGCCTCCTCTGCCCCCAGAGACCATTTCCCGGACGAAGTGCTCTGGTGGGAGTGGACGGGGTGGGGGCCGAGGGGTCTGGACTCCTGCTGCCGGTTTTAAAGGTGGCTGGGCAGCTCGCAGCTCTAAGGTGCCACCTGGGAGTGGGACCCGGTCTCTGTGTATCTACATCTAATCGGTATCATCTCCTACTGATTGTGCTTCTCTGGAGAATAACACAGCTGGGTATAAAAATGTCATTTACAAATAATTTTCACTTGCAGTTTTAAAAGCATCATTCCCTTTTTTTCCAGATTCCATTATTACAGTTGAACAGTCCGATTCCGTTCCGATTCCAAATTCTCTATTTGGGGCCTATTTTTTTCCCACCCTTGGAATATTTAGGGTATTTTTCTGAGCCAGCTCTTCTTCTCGAATCTCATGAGGGTGTACCTTGACGTGGGTCTCGTTTTCATTCCCCAGGCTCAAGGGAACCCCTTCCGTTTGGAGGTGTGCGCAGTCAGTGGTGCAGAGGCCCCCCACGCCTGCCCTTCCCCTGTGGCTCCCCCTCCGCCTCCGTTCCGTTGCCCCAGCACCGCTCAGTCGCCGAGGGCCCTCAGGCTGACTCGTGGGTGCGAACGCTTTCCTCCCCTCTCTCCTGTTTCACGTTTCTTTGTCTTCACTCTGGGGGATTTTTTCAAATTTGTCTTGTAACTGTTCAGTTTTTTTCTGTGCACTTTTAAAATTTCTGCTCTCATATTTTGAATTTCCAAAAGCTCTTTCTCCTTCTATACATTCTACAAATATTACCCCTTTTTTACTCTGTCTCGCCTTTCTAAGGAGAACTTTTGAAAGATTTGTTTAAAAACATTTTTGCCCACTGCTCACTCTCTGTCTCCTTGCAGCTCCCTCGTCGCCGTTTTTCTCTGCCCTTCAAGCCAGGAGTTCCCCTGGGATGCCCAGCGACCCTGGTTGTCCATTTTAGTCAAAAGTAAAGCGCAGGGGGTCCCACTTGGGGGATAGGGTGTTTTGGAACTTGACAGAGGGGTGGGAGCACCACACTGTGAATTACTAACTGCCACTGAATTTGCCCACTTTAAAATGGTTAATTTTGTGTTATGTGAATTGCACCACCAAAAAACTGAAAGAAAAAAAAAAGAGTGAGAGAAAGAAGCAGGAAACTACATCGGGACCAGCGTCTCTGTTGTCAGTGCGTCGGGCCCGCTGACTGGCCGGCCGGGTCCCAGGGGAACGGCCCGGAATCTTGTTTGTCACCGGGCGTTTCCCACACCAGCACCTGTTGCCTTTCCCATTAGCTCAGTTTCCCCGGCAAGCGATGCTCGTCTCCTGCTGGGGGGAGGTTCAGCCCAGAGCCGAGTCTGGGAGCGCAAGAGGGGCGCAGGGCGTGCCAGCTCTGACGCACCTGTCTGTGCTCGGTGCGGTGCCTCACTCGCCCCACCGTGCTGCTTCTGCTAACCTCAAGGTCAGAGGCACTGAGGCTCATCTTCTCCCGGGAGTACACGGTGACACAGTTCCCTGCCGTGCTCCAGCAGGATGGCCTCCTGGCCCCGCGGACCTGGGAGGTCTAGCTTTGCACTGTGCTGACCCGGGTTTTATTCCCACCCACATCCCTGCTGACCTCGGTTCCTGAGCCTCCAAATCTGAAGACTTCAACTTCTGCTTCCTCCTTGATCTGCAGCTGCCTGCAGCCACCCCGCCCCTCCCAGACACAGGGTCCTCCCCTCTGCTGACCGCAGTGTGTATTTTTTTCAAGCACAGAGACGGCCTCCTTTTGGCTCAGGTGGTCCTCTGCGCGGCTGCTACCGAAGGAGGGCCGTGGGAGCACGGGGTAGCGGTCCAGAGTCTCAGGGCCTAGCCTTCGCGCTGACACCGACCGGCCGTTTGCACTTGAGCTTGTGCTCCGCACTCCTGTTTCGTAAACGCCTCCTGGTTGTGAGATGGTGGGTTGGAGGCAGGTGCGTTCCCAGCCCTCTGGGCCGGGGCTGGGCCAGAGATCCAGTGTCGGCCCCTGTGGGAGTGGAGGATGGCTGGGAGTCCCTTTGAAACCCCGAGCGGTCATCTAATCCCACCCGCGCCTCTGGGGCAGCATTTTCAGCTAAAGGTATGAAGCTCATTGGAAGTAAGGGAATACTTGAGACACAAGATAACCCCTGGGGGGCAGAACTAAACTATTGAGGACAACAGGGGACCAGAGCTCGGCCTGCAGGCTGAAATCGATACACTTTAAACTTTCATGCACAAAGCACGGCTAATAGTTTGGCCTTACATTTCTTCCCTCAATGGCCCTCCTCCTTCCCGAGACCAGATCCTGGCTCCCAAATGCGGTTGAAACTGGAGTGTGTCCAGGACTCGGGCGAGAGCGGCTCGCGGGCCTTCAGAGGAGCCCAAAGCAGCGACGGGGCAAATGCTCACATTCTGAAAAGATACACAACACTTTTAGAGGAAGAGGAGCCACAGGGACTTGGGGGCGGTGGCCGGGGTCCAGAGGGAGGTGTGGGTAGTTCCCTGCGGATGTTTTTTAAACGCAGAGCCCTCTGAAGCTGGACTCGGAGTCCAGGCGACTCTGAGGGCCTGCTGTGGGTTTCAGAATATGAGACCTGCGGGCAGGTGTGTGTGGTTGCCGGCCCCTAAGTCTTGTGCACCTGAAATGATTCTTTTCTCCCCCGCCACCCTCTTCCACCCCCCTGCTTTTCTGCTCCTGTCTTTCTGGTCTCGCTCCCCCCACGAGGTCACCCCTCTCTGCAAAAAGGCCAGTCCTGTCTACCTATTTCCCAAACCCTGGGCCCCGCCCCTGCCCCTCCCTCTAGCCTGTGGCCCCTCCTGGCTGCAGCCTGCCAACCTCTCAGCGGTCAGTGGGGCCTGGGAATCAATCCCTTTGGGTCAGTGATGTTTATCTTCCAAGTTGAAAAGTTTAATTGCAGCTCATTGTGAGGCCTTGGAGACAGCGCGGGGGAGGAAGGGGGGCGTGATAAGTTCCCACCCACCCTGCTGGACACCCGTGCCAGCAGCTGCCCCTGCCCGGGGCCATTCAGGGCTCCAGGACTGCAAGGCTGTGCCCACCCGAGACCACCGGCTCGTGGCAGCTCTGGTCTGCTCGCTTCTGCATTAGATTAGAATCTAATTCCCCCTCAGCCCACTTTGCCCCGACTCTCCCAGTTTTCTCTTCGGGGTGACTTCTTCAGTCCCACGTGGCCGAGTTAAGTGCGGGGGGCCTGGGAGCAGGGGGAGGGGGAAGGAAGCTCGGGCCAGGTCGCATTGTGGGGCTGCTGCGGCCCAGCAAGGCCTGTGTGTCCTTCTGACGAACTGGAAGTGGTCTGAAGGTGAAGGAGGAGGCTCGGCTTCCTTTCAGACGTTAAGTGAGTCAGTCTTTTCCGATCCTTGATGAATGAATGGGTTCATAAGCTGGCTTTTTGGGGTTTTTTAAAAAGATTTTATTTTATTTTTTAGGGAGAGGGGAAGGGAAGGAGAAAGAGGGAGAGGAAAATCAATGTGTGGTTGCCTCTTATACGCCCCCTACTGGGGACCCAGCCCACAGCCCAGGCATGTGCCCGGACTGGGAATTAAACCAGTGACCCTTTAGTCCACAGGCTGGCGCTCAATCCACTGAGCCACACCAGCCAGGGCTCTAAGCTGGCTTTTTACAAGCTCTGTATTTTTAAACATACCTACCTACCTACCCTCCAGAGGGCCCTGGAGTGCCAGTAAAGTGACGCAAAGTCCTGAACCGAGGGGAGCCACGGGGACCCAGCTGGGTCTCCCGGGAAGGCCCACCGGGGCCCTGCATTCCTGCGGCTCAGGTGGGGAAGCACCTGGCTGTCCAGGTACATTCCTGGCTGGCTCACTGTGCGGCTGTCAGCCACGCACCTCCGCTCCGCCGTCTCCTGTTGTCGGTGGAAATCAGGCTCCTTCGTGGGGTCACAAGGAAACGTTCCAGGGACCCGTGTGAAAGGTGTGGCCCCGTAGTGAGGTTCATTCGGGTGGAAAGATGCCCTGTGTCCATCCCTATCCGTCCCGCGTGGAAGAAGTCCCGCTGTGTCTTCAGCGGAGCCGAAACAAAGGCTGGTGTCCAGAGCTTCTGCTCCACACTGAAGCTCCACCTTCGGAGCCCGCAGGGCCACACAGCTGGGGCCCCCCGGCTGCTACGCCCGCGCGGCTGCGGGTGTCCCTGCTGCTCCAGCGGCGGGTCCGCCCGGCTGCCGGCCACGTGGCTGCTAACCTACACGGCTGTCGAGAGAGAATGCGTGAGCTCGCAGGGCAAGTGCGGGTCCTGAAGCGAGAGAGCTACTTCCCCCCGGGGTTGCAACCGGGAGCTTTTCAAAAGAACTGATCGACTCCCCAAGCTTTCGCTGACTAACGATGGGTCCCCCCCCAGCTAGACTGACAGACCCCTATGGTCAAGCACCCCCCGCGTCCCCCAATATTCCAGTGCCGGAGGGCCAGCAGAGCTCTCCCCAGGAGGGGAGACTCCCTGCGCTCTTGGGATGACGTCTGCTCGGCGGCGCCCCCCGGAGAGGGTGTGAGTCTGTCAGTGCGGCGGCTCCCTGGCCCAGCACGCAGCTCGTGCTCCCCGGGTCTTCAAGCTCCGTGTCCGATTCCCTTCGCTCTCTTTCTAATTAACAATTGGCTAACTACCGACAATAACACCCACGTGCCAATCTGAAAGCAGAGAACACATCCTCTGGTGGGTTTTCATGGCATCTGAGACCCAAGAAAAAATGCTCGGCCGCGCAGACCACCAGGCCCAGGCGAGTGGGGCGGGCCGGGGAGTCGGTGGCCGGGCAGGCCCCGCACGGAGCTGGGCCAGCGTCCGGCTCGCTCCCTTCTGCTCCCAGCCTTTCCCAACAGTTGCCTGGACACGTTTAATGATCATATGGACCAAGACCCGCTTCCCGACTAAACCCTGCTCAGGATCCTCCGAACTGGTCAGCGAGGCCTTGATTCCAGGGCGTTCGTGTCCGTCTCCGCGTTGTTCACTCTTAGCAAGAATCCTGCTAAGTCGGTTTAACCAGAATCCCCCACCTTTGATATTGGATCGGGTTTCTTCCCCTCCACCATCCTCGAGTGACGGCTGATCGCCCCGGCCCGTCTGGTCGGCTTGGCCGGAAGCCCCCACCCCGAGGTCTCCTTGTGGTGATTTTCCGTCCACTGACCCCACCCTTCTCCTGGGCTGTGAACCCCATCTTCTCATGTTGCATTCAGAGTTGGGTTCGATTTCTCCCCCCATTCGGTGGTCCCTACACCTCCCGCCCTGACCCCGCTGACTCGAGGTCCCCCACCGTGCTTTCCCAGAGTCCCCGAACCCTTTTCCCTTCAGCAGTGATTTTGATTTAAATCGCTCTCCCGCTGCGTGTAACACCAGCCGGTGCCACAGCTGTTGTGGTTACTGTTACTAAAACTAAGCTCGGCTGGGCGGCTCCCCAGCATCCCAGGGCTGGACTCCTAGGCTCCAGCGCCTGCTTTACACCCGAGGCAGAAGAGAGGGGCGTCTCTACCTGGAAGGATTCATGGAGCACGAGCTAGTGCTGGCGCTGAGCATGGGGTACAATTTTGATGAACTTTGGTTCCCTACCCCAATAAACGGGGTAGCTCCTCTGCTAAGACGGGAAAGTGTCAACCCTGTTACAGAACATCAGCTGCGCTCCCACCAGGACCACCGCCCTAGCGGCATCTGAGCTTTGAAACGGGCCCTGGGCATGGTGAGCAGATATTTGGGGCTAGATGTTGTCCAGGGGGAATGATATGAGCAACCTGAAGGAGGTTTTTTAAAAATATATATTTATTAATTTTTAGAGAGGGGAAGAGAAGGAGAAAGAGTGGGAGAGAAACATCAACGTGTGGTTGTCTCTCACACGTCCCCTGACCCACAACCCAGGCATGTGCCCTGACTGGGAATCGAACTGGCGATCCTTCGGTTCTCAGGTCAGTGCTCAATCCACTGAGCCACAGCAGCCAGGGCTGATGGAGCTTTTTAAAGCCCCCAAGCCCTGTGCCCAGGTCGTGTGTGATTGGAGAGATCACCCGCTTCCCACAGGCTCTCTGAGGCTCCCTTTCTCACGGGCAAATCTCAAACTCACTGCCACCGGGCCACGCCCGGAGCTAAAGGCAACTCCGGAAGAAAAGAATTTGAAAGGGGCTCACAGACCCCACCACGAAGTCAACGAGCTGAAAAGAAGGAACCGAGGAGACTTCTCAGCCCTGGTCTGTGCTCTGCGGGGGTGGCCGGGAAGCTGTCATTGAAGGGACACGGCCGTGTGTCTGGGATGAATGCTGGCCTTTATGAAATGTTCCCCTGGGGGACACCACAGGGGAAGCTTGGGGGAAAGAGAGTAGGGATCATGTGACCCAGGCCCGAATTCTGGGTCAGTTACTAATGCCTGTGTGACCTTGGAGGAGTCACCTCTCCTGTGTCTTCAGTGTCCTCATTTCTACGAAGAGGCGGTTGGGCGAGGCCTTCCCATTTTTAAACCTCCTATAAGCAGGTGACATCCTTTAATCCTCGATTTCCTTCCTCAGCCTCCAGGGGGCGCAAAGAAGGGTCTGGGCACGCGGCAGCCATTGCCAGCAGCACCCAAACATCCGGAGGAAATGGTAGTGTCACTGTCCCCCACAATTCACAGCCAAGAGGGGGTGTACGGTTAGCCTTCTGTGGACATTGCCTGAACTATTAAGACAAGCAGCCCAGCGTGCCCCAGACCGCTGGGAAGCCTGAGGCGGGCTCCAGTCTACGGAGAAGGTCCATGTTTCTGCAGAAGCACCATGAGCCTGCAGAAGCCGGCCAGGGCGAGCCTCTGATTGACGTCTGAGGTGATGCTTCCGTTTGTGGTCCCGTGTTGCTGTCCTCCTGGTCTCCTCTCCTTCCTTCATCCACACACCCACCCATCAGTCCATCCACCCATCATCCATCCATCAGTCCATCCATCCATCACCCATCCACACATCATCCACCCACCCATCATCCATCACCCACCCATCCCCCCACCCCATCTTCTATCTATCACCCTCCAGAAGTGGTCACTGAGTGCATATTTTGTAGGGGTTGTGGCAGGCCCTGCGTGGGACACGGGGGACAAGTCGCAGGTGGCCCTGAAGCAGAGGAGCCCCCTGGAGATCTGGAAAGACAGCCACTGAAACCCAGGTGATGAGGCGAGAGTGGTCAGTGCCGGGGAGAGCGCCACAGCGTCGTGGGGTCCTCCGGACCCCTCCCTCTCCTCCCCCTTTGTTCTCTCGGGCACCTGTGTAGCAGCCTGTCCCGGCCAGACTTCCTCCGTCCCTGAAAGGGGTTCTGTGGTCACGTTCACACAGAGGAGAAAGGAACACTGCCCGCCACTTCACAAAGGCGTCCCGAGTGCCAGCACCTTCACTGTGGCCGGGCCACCCGCTCGCCCGGAGGAATGCCAGGGCGGCAAATGGGTCCTTCCTGGAGAGCATGCTAATGTTTGAAAAGTGGACCTGCCCTCCTTTGGACAGAGCCTTTCAGTGTGAACCCCACTCAGCTTGTTATTTTGTCATTAATTACGACCTAAGGGAATAGTTAAAAGGGCAGGGACTCGTTGTGACAGCCTGCTGTGGCCATGCGCCCTCGGGTGGCTGTGGGAGGGACCTGACCCGTCTGGTGGGAGAGCCCGGCACAGCGGGCCTCGCAGCCTGCGCTTCCCCTGGTCGGAAACGTCCAGAACAGCAGGCCATGGAGACGGGCAGCAGATGGGGGGCTGCCGAGGGCTGGGGGAGGGAGACGGACAATGACCGCCAACGGGGAGGGGCTTTCTTTGGGGGGCGGGGACAGAAATGCTCTGGGAGTGATGCGCGATCTGGGCGGTGGCCCCGCACGGCGGGAAGAGATGAGAAAACCACTGAATTGTAAACTTAAATGGGGGAGTCGTGTGGTATGTGAGTATCTCCGAAAAAGGCTGTTACGACATTTAATTTGTCCATTTTAACTTTTTTAGTGCCTTTGAGGAGAGGAACAGAATCCTCTCTCATGGCGCTGTCCCGGAAAAGCGCTGGCCGCCCCGTGGCTCGCCTTTGTCCTGTGTCGGGTTGGGTGACAGGAGGACCGAGCTGCGGCCGAAGGACTCGGGGTCCCTGCAGACACCAGGGAGCATCCGCAGGGGCAGCAGAAGGTTCCAGCGGTGAGCGGGAGGGAGGGAGAGTCTTTGGGTCTCCTTGGAAGCAGAGCCTGCAGCACAGACTCGGGGCAGCCCGCTGATGCCACAGGAGACCCCCTGGGCCGGGAGTTTGGGGTGGGCGTGGGGGGAGCAGGGAGAGAAGGAGCCACGGGAGGGGCGCTATCAAGGGCCCTGCGGGGCAGGGGCTGCACTCCCACGGGGGGAGGGGCTTCCCGAGAGGATGGGGATGTCTCTCCAGGCGTTCTACCCGAGAGGGGGCGCTGGCCGCCCAGCCCCCATGTCCTCTCCCTACCGGCTCTGGACTGCCGGGGCGGGTTAACTCGCCCACACCTCCAGGCTGTACTTGTGTGGGAGCCAAGGGCCCCGCAGGCCCAGGGTTCAAGGTGAGAGCTGCGTTACAGCACGCGAGGTGCAGGGGCGAGGTGGGGACCCGCGGAACCTGGCACCGCGTCTGCGACTGAAGCAGGGCGGCTCGAGGGGGCGCGTGGGGGGCTGCAGGCGCACCGCCCCAGGGGGCAGTTTGGCCCACACGAGCAATTGAATGGACAGGACTGGCATTGTTTTATTTTAAAAAAACATTTTACTTATTTATTTTTAGAGAGAAGAGAAGAGAGAGCGAGAAACATTAATTGGTTGTATCTCACACGCACCCCCAACCAGGGACCTGCAACAACCCAGGCACGTGCCCTCACCGGGAATCGAACCAGCAACCTTTTGGTTTGCTGGATGACGCCCAACCCACTGAGCCACACCAGCCAGGGTGAGTGACACTTCTTAAAAAACAAAGTCAAACAGAAGAGAAGTGATCAAAGGCATTACATCTGAAAAACGCCATTTCAGAAACGGAGCTCCGTGACGTGTCGAACGTGCCTGCGCGCGTGAGCACGTACTGAGGGGCGACGTGCGTAGGACGTGCTCACCCCACGGCCCGCGGTGGACCGTGCCGCTCGGCCGGGACCGCCCCCGAGTTCCCCCAGAAGGCGCAGTTCGATTCCAAGTGAGTCGTGGGTGGCGGTGGAGTAAACCGAAGGGCTCGGTGGCTGGTGGCCCGGGAAGTGCAAGTCCAAGGCCACTCGCGCCCTGGTCTTGTCTCCGTGTCTCAGGAATCACGCCGCGGGGACCCTCGCCTCGCATAAAGGGCTTGTTTTACGGAACTGGCTCACGCAGGGGCTGGGGCTGGCGGGTCTGAAATTTGTGGGGAAGGCCGCGAGCCTGGGGGCGCAGGCGAGGTTTGTGTGTCGCCGTCTTGACACGCAAGTTCTTCTTCCTGGGAAGCTGTTTTTCCTCTTACAGCCTTCACCGGATTAGAGGTGGCCCACCTGTCTCCTTCGCCTGATCGCAGTTGACATCTGCAAAACCCCCTCTCAGCGCACCTGGAGGAGAGTTTGGTCACATCACCAGGTATGACAGCCCAGCCGTGGGGTCGGAAGGTGACTGTCCCCCTGACCCCCAGGCTCAGGGTTTACACTGGCGGCCACCTCAGTCCCCCTGCCTCGGGCAGCTCCTGGGATGGGGGCTCACTCACCACGTGCTTCCAGGACAGCGCAGTCTGCAGCGAGCAGCCGGGGCTCTGTCCCCGGAGTTCTGGACAGTGGGAGCCCCACCCTGGCCCTGGTCTGCCACGTGCGAGGTGACAGGCGCAGAGCACTCCACTCCCTCCCTCGGCAGAGGTCCCACCGTGAACCTGTGGCCAAACCCTCGCCCCCAGGGGACACCGCATCTTTCTCCCAAAATGACCGTGCCCTGCGGCAGAGCAGAAGGGAGGTGCCGAGTTCTCACAGGCCCCCGGGGAGCGGCCTCGTTCCGTGACGGAGAGCGAGGGACGGTCGTGTTTCTGCCTGGAGATGCACATCACGTTGAGCACATTTCCTGGGGGGAGCTGGCCTGCTCCCCGTCCTCGTGGGAGGACCCGAGGGGTCTGGGAGGAGAGGGCGTGGCAGCTGTTCTGGGACATTCGACCTCCTGTGTCTGGGGCGGCGGGGGGGTTGTCATCATAACCAGATGTGTGAGCGTGTCCGGGACCCTCCACCTCGCCGAGGGTGGCCGCGCCCAAGACAGGATGTGCCTTCAGGGAAGCGAAGGCACCCTAGTGCTGGGTGGCGGCGGCCCTCCCGGGCCCGGCGCAGGACCGATGGGCTCTGCGGACGCACCGGCCTCTGTCCCGACCCTCCCTCCCCCTAGCTCACTGCCCCTCCGGCCATCCACCCAGCCAGCGCCCAGGCTCAGCTCAGGGTGCCCGGCGGTGCCTGGGCCGGGCCAGGCCCAGTGCGTTCTCCGTGGCCGCGAAAGCCTGCATCGAAGCCGCCCTTGCATCTGTTCTGTGTGCCGGGGATCTGAACGCGACTTCGTCTGTGGAAGGCGAGCTCCGCACTTATCGGCCCAGGGGCCTGAAAGCTGTTGCTGGAGCGCGGGAGCGGTTCGGGGAGGCGGAGCCTTAGGTGTGGCTCCGTGAACTCGTAGGAGGAGTCAGCAAATCGCACGGACCTTCGGACCTTCCACAGGCCTTCGCTCAGCACCTCTGCTGCCGGGCTCCCTGTGAGAGTGAGAGTTGGGCACGCTGTCACACTCAGAGGTGGCCCCGGGGGGCGGGGTGTCCGGACCAAGGGCAGTCATGCTGTCTGCGGTGCCACGGGGGCTGGCCTGGAGCCCAGCGGGACGCACCTGGACGTGGGAAGAGAGTTGGAGTTAGGGCACGGGGCGCCTCCGATCCGAAGCAGCGGCCCCTGTCATGGCGTCCCCAGCCCCTGAGCTCTGGGTCCCCTGCGGGCCATGGCCTGTCCACCGCATGCCCAGCAGGCTCCTGGGGCGCCCCTCACTCGAGGAACACGAAGTGTCCCACCCGGAGTGCGGCCTGCACCTCAGGGGACGAGAGCCCTGCGTCTCACGGAACCTGACGCCCCTCTGGTGCCTCACTTTCCCCGCAGGCAGGCACGCAATCCACAAGCAGGGAGGCGCCGCGCCATCTCAGGGAGGACCAGCGCCTCTGAGGCCCGAACGGCCGGCTGGGACGTCGCCCTTCCGCTGCACAGTCACTCCCCGGCAGCAGCAGTGCCTGGGGTCACAGCCGCGTGCACTCAGAGATGGCGCCCTGGAGGCTCTGTCCCCAGAAGGGCAGTGTCCCTCCCCACTGCTCCGGAGCTGGCCTCTGACCAGGAGGCGGGTGGCAGAGGGCAGCAGACCCATGAGGCCACCCTGGAGCGTCACTGACCCGGTGGTGGGGGTGTGTTTTCTGTCCCCCCGCACACCACGTGTCCCCCTCAGCTGCTCCCATTTCCGGTCCCAGGACAGAAGGGCGCTCTGCTCGGGGGCTGTCTCCAGGCTCGTCTCTAGCGTGTGCCTTCCGTGGGGACTGGTGGGTGACTGTGGCCAGTGACGCCTCTCGGCGCCAACATCCTGGCTCCTGAGAGCAAAAACGAGAGAAAATCCAAATAAACAGAGAAATGTACTCATGGACCAGAAGGTTCAACACAGCAAAGATGTCGTTTCTCCTGAAATTAAGCCACAGACTTAACGCAATTCCAATCGCTTATTTCTTTTTCTAACTGATCTCCAAGCTGCCTACTTAAAAGCGTGAGGAGTGCGTTTGGTCGCCTCTCCAACCGGCAAGCTTCGGAGAATCCTCTTTAACGGGAGACCAGAAGGTCTTTTTCTGCTTCTGACGATTCCTTTTCAGGGTTCCTCTTGGACTAAAGTGTCAGAGGACACTCTTTCAGGTTTGAAAACGACCCGAGGCAGAAAGGGTGAATGATGCCGTTGGTAAGGGAGCTTGTCGGGTTGGCTGGAACTTTGTTTCGAAGGGATTAGGATGAGTTTAAACAGGAATCCATAGAAAAGCCTGAATTTAGGTCCCCACAGCTCTCCTGTCCAGTGTAGAAGGTGGGAACTCACCACAGGCAGCGGCGCACAAGAAGGACCGGGTCTCGGGAGCCACCGGGGCCACCAGCTTCACGGGCGAGTGGCCGCAGCCCGGCCCAGCCAGCCCGTCGCCGGGGTGTCGCCTGGCACTGCCGCCCGCCCTGTGGTCCCCCAGGCATCCGGTTCCCGGGGCCCGTCCGAAGTGGGGCCCTCGCAATCCGAGAATCCTCCGCCTGGCCACGCGGGGTGGCGGGGAATTCGGAGCCGCCCTGTGGGAGTCACGGGTGAGAGAGCTGAGTACATTCAGCCCGGGGAACCGGGAACTGGAAGGAAGAACAGCTGGCCTTAAATATTAAAGGGGTGCCGTGTGGGCGAGCATCCTGGCCTCGCTCCTCCGGAAAACGTGCAGAAGGCAGAGGGGTGTTTGAGGAAACCTGACTCCCAGCACCTGGGGTGGGCGAGAGACCGAGTGAGCGCCTGTCCCCTCGGCCGGCACACTCCGGCCGATGCCGGGACAGCTCTGTGGGTCTGGCGGCCAGGGGGGTGGCTGAGGGACAGACCCAGGGTGGGAGGCTGGGGACTCGGAGGGACGGACTCCGGGCTGCTCTCCCAGGTGGAGCCGCTGACGGAGAGAGACGATGAGAGAGGGAGAGAGAACAAAGCCCAGGGTCCCCAGAACGCAAGGGGATGAGGGCGAGGGGGCAGCCCTCCGGGAGGGAGCTGGAGTCCCCAAGGCGGACGGGCTGCGGGGAGGTCAGAGGAGGACGAGTTTCCCAGAGTCGCTGTGTGTGTGTGCTCAGCGTGCGGCTGCACCCCACTGCCCCCCACCCTCGTGCAGCCTCGTCTGACGCGGGGGCTGCAAGTCACCGGGACAAAGCCGGCGACAGTGAGACAGGCTTTCCCCCCACAACAGGCCGGTTCGCGTGTGACCTGCCTGTTTTTCAGGGACCAGCGGCGATCCCTACGGTCCTCAGGGATCTACGGCTTCGTGAGCAGTAGGGGATCGTCCCCCACCTGCGGGAGAGAAAACGCCGCCGACGGAGCACAGCCACCTGCCCGAGAGCCCACGGTGAGGGGTGGGGCGGCCGGGCGGCCGGGCCGGCACGCACCGCATCACATCACAGGGAGCTGCCCACGCGGGGCTGGGGCTGCACCGAGATGCGTGAGGCCGGCCTTCTCTGTCTTCCCCGTGGAATCTTCCAGAAACTCAGCCCCACACTCCAGTGCTCTTAGTGCGACGGCCTCTTGCCGGGGCCTGGGAAGCGGCCGTGTCTGGCCTGATGGGACCAGCACCGAACACCGAGGCCCGTGGAGGCAGACGGCCGGCGTGCAGGCCCCACCCAGGCTGTGCTGAGGGCGGCCCCTTCCGCGGCGCAGGGCGGAGGGGAGCTGGCCCATCCGCAGCCTCTCCTCCCGACGCAGCAGCTTCCCTGCACACGGCCCAAGACCACCTGGCCAGCGCGTCACAGGAGGAGGGTCTGAGCCCCTTCCCGCTTCTGCTCTGGACCCTCAGAAGAGGCCGTGACACCCCAGACACGACAGCCCCCAACCCTCCACGTCCTGCAGCCACGGTTTCCTTCTCATCCACACTACGTGTCTCTCACGGGTCGGCCTTGCCCGCACTCACATCTTCTTCCGAATCCGGGCTGGTGACGCGGCCTCTTCCCGGACCATCGTCCTCCTGGTGGGAGAGGGGAGGGACGCGCAGCACCAGGCCCGCTGCCTTGCCGGGAGGTGGCGCACACAGGACTTTCGAGTGCATTGTTGGCAAGAGCCAGCGGCAGTGCCAGGAGCTGGGGACAGGCAGGGGGACAGCAGAGTGCCACCTCCTTCAGGGAGGGCCAGCAAACACTTCTGAATGACACTACCATCTAGGACAGTCTTGAAGCATTAATTCCTTGCAGACAGACAAAAAGTTCCACCCCAAGCACCATGACCCAATAAAACGTCCTTGGCCTTGATCGCGAGGCATCCCGGGGAGCGGCGAGGGAGGAGCAGAAGGGAAGGGGGCAGGGAGGAGCCCCCGGAGGCCAGCAGCAGGACTTAGTGTTGACAAGGGGAAGGAGCAGGGCAGCTTCGGCGGCCAAGCGCCAGGGCAAGTGCCCTTGGCTGGGACGGTGCAGGGCGGGGACTGGGGTGCGGGTGCAGAGGGAGCCGGTGCGGAGGGCGGGCTCGGAGGAGGACGCCGGCCCTGCCCGAATCTACTGCTGTCTCGTTAGAAAAGGGAGCGACCGCTTTCCTGTGACCCAATTTTAAGCCTGTGAGTTCTTAAAGAAGCTGGGGGGGGACGCGATGGCAAACTTTAATCTCTAAAGGAGCTTAATTTCTCCAAAAAAAGAAAAAAGACAAAAGGAGCACGCCAGTACAGACGGGTGCCGCTGGGTTCAAGTCTCGGAATAGAAACAGCAGAGCAGCAGGCCAGGGCAAGGCCTGGGGGCGCTGTCCCCAGCCGTCCAGTTCAGAGGACCAGAGGGCGCAATGACGTAAGGGGGTGGCACCCAGCCGAGGGGCCCCGAGGACTGTGACCGCGTTTCCCCCACGGAAGCCGCGGCGCACACACTCACGAACCCCGTGTGAGCCAGTCCAGAACCCCTGAAATCAAAGCGGCCCCCACAATCTGGGCCCCGGGGCCACGAAGCCCACGGGGCCTCCTCCCAGGCCCAGACACGGGGGCCGCTCACAGGGTGGGCCCTGCCCGGACGGCCCGCCTGGAGGGACCTTCCCCTCGGCTATTTGAGAGCCCGAACGTCTTTACTCCTGGGTGTGAGACGCCGAAAACGGCAAACTGTGCTGGTGAGCAGGGAAACCAGGCACCGTGAGCGACATTTCGACAGGAAGGGAAGTTCAACCTCAGCGCCCGTGCTTCTCAGAGCCCACCGAGGGCGCGTGGTGGGAAGCAGGTCACGCGCTGGTCCCCGCAGGGCAGCGGCTCAGGGGCTTTGACAGAGGCGGGAACAAGGGGGACGGACGGCTCGCGTCCTCTCGTCTCCAGGCCCAGCCGTCCCAGCGGTCTGGAGCGGGGCAGGCCAACAGGCTTGGCCACCAGGCCGGCGGGGACCCCGGGCCACGGCCCGTCCCCACGCGCACCTTCCCGCCCGGACACGGTGCGGAGGGCAGGCAGCTTCCCGAAGGGCAGGCCCCGGGGCTGGCAGGCCGCTCTGCACCGTCCTCCTTGCAGGAACCCAACTGCGTGGCCACAGCTGGCTGCGGGGGAGGCTGGGAAATGCTGTCCCCTGGGGGCGTCCTGCACCTGCCGGGGGGCGGGCAGGCGGGAGGAGCCGGGAGCCAGGCTCCGGGAACAGCAGTAAAGGACGCACACCGCCGTGGGTCCATGAACAGACACCGTGCGTTGTCAAGAGCCCCTGAAGAGCACACTAGGGCTCGTAACAATAACTGGGACCATTTCCCAGCGTGGAAGCGCTGACGGACGATCTCCAGCTGTTTGCGGGGTCTCCGGAGACCCTCTCCAGCGTGCACGTGCAGGAGGGGCTTCCCCAAAGCCCTCCCCTCGGGCCGCCAAGCCTTCTGACGTCCTGAGCTTTGCTGCTACTCTTCTGGGGCAGCGTCCAGGGAGTCTGAGGTGCCCCCCGCCCAGTGCAGGTCCTGGGCCCCCCAGGCGGTTCCCCTGGGGCTGCAAGACTCTGGTCAAAGCTGAGGCCTCTGCTCCCTGCCTGGGCGTCTCTCTCTGTACTTCCTCCCCCCACCTCTGTCCCCATCACTCTCCCTACCAGTGTGACCCCAGGGCCTAGGCACAGCAAACCAGAAGCCCCGTGCGGTTGGCAAGATCAGCCATCCAAATGTTAGTCTGTGTCTGTGCTGCTTCTACGGCCCGTCCCACCTCAGGCGGGCACTCACGGCCAAGAAAGCGAGCGGGGGCCCGTGAGGGTATGTGAGCGCGCCCCCCGCACGCAGACAAGGCCCAGTGCGGCAGGCCGACCACCGTCCCTGGGCTCTTGGCCTCTCCTCTGGGCCTTTCTAGCGGTTCATCCAAGCCCTGCTCGAGTCCCCAGGGGCACGCGGCATGTCCTCAGCTGTCCGGGCGCAGCCTCACAAAGTCGGACCAGGAGGCTGGCAGTGGGGCGGGTGTCCCGTGGTGGCGGGGAGGGAGAGCCGCGGCTCTGCAGGCAGGTCCCCGAGGACAGCGGGAGCCAGGCCAGTGTCCCTGCCAGCTCAGCGGCTGCTAAAAACGGCAGCAGAGACGAGGTTTGCGAGGCAGAAGGACGTTCGGGTTGAGACTGGCCTCCTCCCCCTTCCCGGGAGCTGGCGCTGTCTGGGAGCTGCGGCCAGCTGGTGCTGTGCCGGGCAACCCACATTCGCAGGTGTCCCGCTGAGGCCTCCTGAGGAGAAGGACAGACGGACAGATGGAGCCGGGGAGGGGTGGAGGCAGGGGCAGTGGAAAGGAGGCACCAGGGACAGGACCTAAAGCAGAAGGAGGGAGGGAAAGAAGAAAGAGAAGAGGTGGGGGTGGAGGTCGTCCCGTTAGCTCAGCCCCGGGGTTCAGGCTTTTCCCTTCCAACCCCCCTCACTGCAGGTGTTATGATTAAATCGTACGCCCTCTCCCACCCCCCAAACGCATGGTGAAGCCCTGCCCCCCAGGACCTCAGAGTGCCACCTTATTTGGCAAGAGGACCGCGCAGATGTCCTTAGCTGAGATGCTGCCGCCCTGGAGCAGGGCAGGCCCCACTGCAATGTGACTGGTGCCCTTTCAGGGAGACCCAGGGACAGAGCACGCAGCCCTGTGGGGGTGGGCAGCGGCTGCGGTGACAGGCCGCCCAGTGCCGGGACCCACCAAGCCAGGGCAGCAGGGTCCTTCCCACAGGCGTTGGAGCGCAGCCCCACTGACCTCCATCCAGCCTGCGGGAGGGGGGGGTTTCTGCTGTCCGAGCTCCCCGGCTTAGGGCCGTGTCACAGCCACGCAGGGGACAAAGGCACAGGACTGCAGGAGGGGGGCTGGGGCCCCAGAGGAAGGCGGCTGCCCCCAGGGCCACAAGCACACTGGCAGGTGGCTCCCTGGGGGCCGAGTGGCCGTGGAGAGGGCCGGACCCGGGCAGCCGATGGGACACTTGCAGCTCGAGGGGCTGGAGCTACGGGCTGGCTGTAGTCCCAGCTGCAGGGGGGCTCCTGGGCGCCAGGACGGTGCCCCTTGTCCCTTCACGGGCACAGGCCCCGCTTCTAACGTGGGCGAGCAGCTCTCCGGCCCTGCTCTCAGAGCGACAGACGCGGGGGGCGGGGTGCACGGTGGCACCGTGGGGAGCTGGGCCGCTGGGCCGTCCAGGCGCCAGGGCAGAGCAAGGGGCTGCAGGACACACGACGGAACACCGCACAGCGGGACACCGCACAGCGGGGGGAAAGAAGGAGCGCCTCCCTCCACGACAGCACGGGCGGAGCCAGAGAGCATCATGCTCAGTGCAACCAGCCAGGCGGTGGGGGACAGATCCCACGCGCTCTCACCTGCAAGTGGGACCCGACCAACAAAACAAACAAGCGAGCGACACAGAACCAGGGACACTGGAATTACGGACACACTGACAGCGACCCGAGGGGAGGGGAGAGGGTTTCCAGGAGCACGTGGAAAGGACACACGGACAAAACCAAAGTGGGGTGGGGCTGAGGGTGGGGGGGAATGGTGGGGGAAATGGAGACAGCCGTACTTGACGGACAGTAAGAAAAGGTTAAAGGAAGAAACAACGAGCCAGTTAGAGAAGGGGCCGAAGACCTCGGCAGGCGTCTCGAGAAAGGAGACACACAGAAGGCAGGTGAAGAAGCCACGAAAAGACGCTCCGAGTCACGTGTCACCTGGGAAACGCACACGGAGGCCACGATGAGACACCGCTGCAGGCCAGTCAGGACCCCGAAACCCAGGGCGGCGGCAGACCCCTCCAGGCCGCCCCCGGCGACCCGTCAGCCAGACGGTGTCAGCAAACGTGGAAAACGACGGCGAGGTCGCAGACCGGCCGCGTCCCGCCCACAGCCCGCCCTCCGGGAAAGCGGACCCGGGAGTGCAGTGACCGGGGGACCGTCACGCTCGCGTCCCACGCTAGCGAAGCGCCGCCCAGGGCGATGGGCTCCTGCCTCACACGGGGCGGGAGTGCTGGGGGCCCGGGGGCCAGAGCGGAAGAGGCACTGGGCTCCGACGGTGAGCAGCCGCTGGAGGCGACACGGAGCGCTCCCCGGACTGTCAGGAGAGGCTGGTCCCCGAGGGCAGGCCCCAGCGCTGGACCGCCCTGCGGGGTGACCCTGCTGAGGACAGGGAGCCGCGGTCAGGACAGAGTGCGGACACAGAAGGTTTCTACAGGCAAAGGGGTCGGACGGCGTTCTACCCCCGTCTGCCCACTCTGCGCACGGAAGGTACCGCAGGGACTCAGGAAGGAGGTGTGACTACTGGGGAAAGGACCACCGGGAGCTCACAGTCAGCAGGCGACGCCACCCCACCGGCAGAAAGCTGCGACGATTTGAAACAACTTCTGAGGAAGTGAAAGAGGAACGTGCCCGCAGGGCTGCACTTGACCTTCAAGAAGACAAAGGTGCGACTGCGGAAGGAGGTCACAGCTTTAACGCAGGCCACCAACATGTCGACGGGTTAGAGGCTTGGCTCCCCCGGTCCCCTCCACGGAGACGGCGACCGGGGACCAGCAGCAGCCGGGCTCGGAGGGGCCGCCGTGCCGGGAGAACCAGGGAAGCTCTGTGGCCGGGCAGACGGGTGGACCAGTGGGAGACCGCACTCCTAGAAGTGCCGTGGAAGGCTCTGGCAGGGCTCGGCTGTGGGCACGCGATGTCCGCTGCCCGGTCCTCACCGCTCTGCTCTGCCTGAGCGTTTCCAGGACGGAGACAGACTAAAGCCCGTCACCAAGTGGTTTGAGGAGCCCAGTTGCTTCCCCTTCCTCCCTGGAGCAGCAGCTGCGAGCACGGGTGCCAGGCGGGGGGGCTGCTCCGTTCCCCCCGCTCACTGGGCGGGGCGGGGGGCTCCATTTTTTCCAAGCTGCAGAGCCATCGCTCCACATTCTCTGACTCAGGGACGCCGCCCTCATCCATGCCCACAGCTGGCCCCCTCGTCCCGGCTCTTGGAGGCGGCCCGTGCGCTCAGGCCTGCACCCCGCTGTGGACAGTGTGGCTGCCACGTGCCGCCCATAGAGACAGCCGAGTCACGTCACCACACGTGACCCCGCGGAGGCTGGGAGAGCCCCGGTGGTGCGCTCGCCCGGGAAGAGGGGTGCACCCCACTCGGTGCTCTCGGAGAACACACAGGGACCCCTTACCACCCGCCCACCACCCCCCTGGCGGCGGTCCCGGCAGGCGGCCGAGCCCCCGGGGGCAGGAACAGCGCCTCGCCTGTCTGGGGGTCGCTGGAACCAACCCCGAGGCCCAGCATGAGGCGGGTCCCGAGGAGACGCCTGCCGGACAACGCGAGTGCCCGAAATAGCGGATGGACTGACGCAGTGAAGAGGGACCAGCGCCGTCCTGGGCCGTGGGCTTCCCCGCCTGCGTCCACTGTTGCCCCGGAGAGCAGGTCGCTGCGCGATCTCCAAGGTCTGAAACACGTCGGCTCGTTCGCATCAAGTGATTCCTTGTTAACTCAGGAATCAATTCCTGCCCCTCCTCCTCCACGACCTTCAAGGGGGACAAGAATTATCATTTTACAAAGTTTACCAAACAACCTTAGATGCCTTGGAAGGAAAACGTTTAGGCTGGTTAAGAACGGACAGCATCGTCCACGTCACTGAAGCACCAGGCTAACGGCCACTGAGGCTAATGGGATGTGGGACGGTGAGCGGGAAGTGCCTGCCTATTACAGTCGACCCGTAAGTCTCCACTCGGTTTGCAAAACTCTATGCAGACGCTTAGAAGCACGTAATTATGTCTCTCCCATTCAACTCTCTAATGCTAACTTTCATTAACTCACACTGAGTTCTTTGCCAATTGACCCAGATCACTGGGTTTTTACCACACTTCTCCAACATTCAATCTGAGGTTCCAAGAAATACGACCCCACTGCAAATGGCATTCGGCTCAAGTGCTCACTGGGTTGCTGCAGAGAAAAGCAGAAGAGGAGATCTGACTTCCTCTCCCGTGTCTGAGGGACGTGCCTTCCTCACGAAGGCTGCCCAGCCGTCCTTCCCAGTTCCCTCCGCGCCTCCTCCCTCACGAGTCAGGCCCTCCCGCGTCTCTGCACTCGGCCGCCATGTACTCGTGCAGGGCTGTAGCCCGCAGGCATCTTGCCTCGTGTCCGTCAGCAGGTGGACAGGGCCCGCAGAGGCTGGCCCCGAAGGCGGGTGGAGTCCTAGGGTCAAGGGTTGACTGCCGGGGGACCTCGTTTGGACAGGTGGGAGGACCTGGAATGAGGGCCCGTTGGAAAGCAGACTGACACAGAAACGGGAGCCAGTCCCACAGGGGGTGAACGGGAAGGGCGAGGGGAGCCCCGTTGGGGACGCAGCAGGAAGGCTGTGAGGGGCAACTAGAGGTCGGTGGTGGGTGGCGGAGACGGGGCCTGTCACCCAGGACGGGAGGAAGAACAGACTGTCCCCACAGCCTGGATGAGGGTGCTGACTGCTCCTGGGAGCTCTGGCCTGGGAGGTCCGAGCCCGGTTTGGGGCGCGGAGTTCCAGAATCCCAAACCACAGTCTCTTCTGTCCCCGACGAGTTGG
This sequence comes from Trachops cirrhosus, assembly GCA_028533065.1. Taxonomy (NCBI): domain Eukaryota; kingdom Metazoa; phylum Chordata; class Mammalia; order Chiroptera; family Phyllostomidae; genus Trachops; species Trachops cirrhosus. The sequence goes on from CM052539.1 coordinate 191,647,020, forward strand.
GAGTTTCCAAGACCACGATCCCTGACACCACCTGCCAGCTCGAGGGTCCCCAAGCCCACCCTCAGGGTCAACCACTGGCTGGCAGGACCCACAGAACTTGGAAAGCCATGACACTCCTGGTGACAGTATGTGACAGAGAGGGACACAGGCTCAGACGGCCACAGGGAGAGACGGCGGGACGGGTCCAGGCGTCACCAGCCCCCAGCTGTGCCGAGAGCACCCGTCCTCTGTGACGCTCTGTGATGGGCAGCAACACGCACACAGCGTCCTACCCGGGAAGCCCCAGCCGCAGTGTCCAGAGCTCTTACAGGGTCTCGGTTGCACGGACGTGGCAGCCAGCCCCTCCAAAGTCGAGCCGATGCCACGTGGCCCACGGCCCCCACCATAAACCACATCATCTGCACAGGCTCTGTCGTGGCCCCAAACAGAGGCGCGGGGTCCCCAGGAGCTGAGGGCAAAGGCCAAGCCTGTCTTTGGGCAGGGTAAACCCTGTCCTGCACAGAGGGGTCCCCCTTGACTGGGGGGTTCTGTCCCCAGGGCAGACCAAAGGGTCTAATCTGTGGCAGGGTCGGACAGAAACTCACCCTTGTCTGTCTCCAAGGGCCAGGCTCAGGCCGGTCACAGGGGGAAGCCCTCGGTCTGGGGGTGGGGGGACGAGAGGACATGGAGGAGGGTCGCCCCCGGGCCGAGGTGTCTGTCCTGTGGTGCTCGCAGGGGCTGTCTGGTTAGAGAATGGAGGCTGGAGTGGGCCCACCGAGGAATTGTTTAAAACTCCAACTAAACAGGTGTTCCAATCGCATTGGCTGACGACTGCTCTGGGCTCCTGGAAGCTCCAAGCTCTCTGCGGCCTAGGGTGGCAGAGGTGACCACACCCAGACAGGCGGCAGCCCACACGCGCCAAAGGACAGCCCGTGGGGGCAGGTTAGAGGGCGCAAATGCCTCCAAAGAGGACAGGCGCCCTTCTCCCTGGACTGGGGAGTGGGAGTGGCCACCGGTGAGTCCAAGACTCCTCCAGAAGATTCGTCATGGCCCCACGGCAGCCCTGACGGCACAGCACAGCCCCGACCCGGGCCCCTCCCCCACCCCTCAGGTGAGGTCCCCTTGGACTGAGATGGACTACTGAGTGTGGAGTGGCTCTGAGCCGAAGCTGAGGTGGAGGATCCTTGGCCGAGGCCGCGGGTAGAGCCCATGCCAACACACCCACGTGCCCGTGTACACGTGTAGCGTTCACTGGCGGCCCTCCGTGTGCCCGGTGGGTCCCAGGGACAGCCCCGCACAGCGCACTCCAGCCCCCCCCTTGTGAGCGCGTTCGATCTGGGTCCAGCCGATGCAACACACTCTCCTGGTTCGGCCTCAGCACCGTGGCCCGGGGCGGCGGGCCGCAGGGCGCACGGACGCACCTACAGGGCCGCACTGGTGGGGAGTTGGGGGACCCCCAGCTCCAGAGCTCCTCTCAACAGCCCTGACCGCGACAGTCCACACGGGACCAGTGAGGACACCGTTCGAGGGTCCCCTGACCCCTTCCTCCTGTACTGCTCTGTTGGGGTACCAGTGATGGGGGTGGGGTTCCCCTATCCGGTCAACACTTGAGGGGCACAGTAAAGTCCTGGGTGGAGGACACGGGGGGATTACAATGCTGTCTTGGAAGGAGAGGTGGTGGCCCCCACACAGCCCTGTGTGTGACCTCGGCCTTGGGGAGCTGGAGAGCTCCCCACAGGGGACACTGAGGTGCTGCCGGCACGCAGGCCACACCCGAGACCAGGAAGCCGGAGAGAGAAGGTGGCCCTCAGGCCCTCTTTGGTCTGTGGAGCCTGAGGCTCCCCTGGGCCTTGCCGGGCTCTCAGAGAGGCCTCACCAAACCTGTCCCCCAGCCTCAGCCAGGGACAGTGCGGCACACTCCCGGAGGGTGGCCATCCCACTTGCCCTCTTGGGCCCCTCCCCTCCCCCTCCCCCAGCCCCCAGCACCAGCCCTGCTGCCTTCCAGGGTGGAAGCAGGCTGAGCCAGGCCTGGAGCCCTGCAGCCGGCGCTGGACAGAGGCCCCGGTTCCGTGCGCACCGCTGCAGGGGCGCCAGGCTCGCCCACCGTGGTGCTGGGGCTGCGCTGCTCGGCCTTGCAGCATCTGCCGCCCTGCAGCGGGGTCACGGCACTCCAGGCACGGCTGTTGGAGAATTCGGAGTTAGTCCCTAGAGACAGGAAGCACTCAATGCACCCAACCACCACCCAGACAGCAGTCCTGGGTGGGGGCCTCTACGGTCCCCACCTGCTTGGCTCTGTGAGCCATCGAGGCCAGAGCCCCTGCTCGCCTCCACCGGAGCCACCCCGCCCAAAACACATGACGCCGCCCTGCCCGGCGCCATTATTTCCCTGAAAAGACTTTTTTAATATGCATTAGCTATATACACTGTAAACATATTACTTTTGTTTTTCTGGAAAAAAATATGTTGTAGCCTTGTATTCTGGCATATTGTTCTTTTATCTTTGCTTGTTAAAAAAAAATCTTTCCAACAGCTTGCCTTCCGCGGGAGAATAAACAGTACGTCATTTCCGGAGGGACTTTGTAAATGAGTTCAGATCTTAGTTTAAAAATACTTTCGTGTCATAAGACGGCTGCAAAGCTAATACTGGCTTTTTTGCTGCTGCTGCTCCTCTCAGCTAACCCCCCCCCCTTTGTTTTTGGCCCCACCGCGTCCAGCCGCGGAGACAGTGAGAAGCGGGCTAAACAGTTACCTGTGGGTCCAGGCACCGCGGCCGCCTTCTGCGCAGGTGGGCGGGACAGGTGGGCCTACGGGAGCCTGCGCTCGGAGGGTGTCTGGGCGTGCAGGGCTCCCAGGGCGCAAGGCACAGGAACCCGGTGCCCCGGCGTAGGTCAGAGGTCGCCGGGGAGGTCAGGGTGGGGAGCAGAAAGGGAGATTCCCCTGCTTCTCCCCCCTTCCTGCAACTGCGGAGCCTGCCTGCCACCCCCAATCTTGACAATGGGGTGGGGAGCCCCCCCAAAGGTGTCCGGAGGACCGGAGGACCTTCCGCCTGTGACAAGTGTCACTCAATGAAACAGCGCCAGAACAAGAGCATTTCCTAGTCTTTCTGTCTCAGCGCGGGTATTGCTTGCCTTCCGACCCCACGCTCACTACCACCGTCTCTTGGAGGGGAAAGCAGAACAGCAGGCGCGGCTTCCGGGTAGATGCCAAGGTGGCTTCCGGCCCCGGCCCCGCCCCTTCCGGTGGGGCTGCCCTCTGCGGAGCGAGGCCCGCGTGTGCAAGCGCACTGGCTGGCCCCGCCCTGCTCGCCCAGCTGCTCTCTGAGAGCCCCGCCCTGCTGGCCCCTCCACTCTCACCACTTGTTGTTGGTCGAGGCTGGAGGACAGTTCCAGGTCATGCATCGAGTTCATGGAGAGGATCGGAGGGACAGGAGGCCACGGGGTCCGCCCGCGCAGCCGGCACGCGTGTGCCGTGCACGTGTCACCCTGCAGGGCTTCGACACGCCCGGCAGAGACAACTCCTGGGGACCTGCCGCCCGCCCGGGGCTCCCTCACCCGCCCATTACCAATCTTTAAGTCTTTGGCAACCCGCTGCCTAAACGGACTCCGCTTTGCCGCACACCGGAGACCCCCGCTGAGCCTGGACACCCCCCTCCCCTTACCTGCTCACGCCAGGCTCGTGTGAATCTGTGAGCCCCTGGCGCTGTGGGGCAGCCTCGTCTGCCGTGGTGTGGGCTTCCGCTGTATAGGCGCCCCCAGTCCCCGCACGGCGGACGAGCCGCCCATTTGGATTCGATCGCTGATTCGATCGCTGAGATGCACCCATCGACAGGATCTTCCTGCACCCAAGGGCGTCCCGTGGTTCCCAGCCCCCACGTGGGTACAATTCCTGCAACGGAGCCAGCCCCCGCCTCCGAGGGCCGGGAGGCTGTAGGCCTGCTGGACCCCTGGTGCTGCATGGGAGCTCCTGCTGACACAGCCCCGCCCCTTCCCCGGTGGGCTGCCGGGAGCCCCCCTGGGCCTTTCCTCTGTATCTGTGCAACGGGAATGTTAACAAACAGCCCCCTTTTCGTGCGAACGTGGTAAGGATGCAAGGACGGAATCCGTTTGCAATGCTTACAATGGTCCTGGGGCCCGGTGTTCCCTGAATGGTAGCTGTCGGGATGAAGAAGGCCCAAGGGGGGGGCCTCAGTTTGCTCTCTGTGACCCAAAGTGAAGAAACAGGGTGAACTGGGCGGAGCTGTAGGGAGAGGTTGCAGCTGCGTTAAAGAGCTGGCCAAGGAGGGGGAGGGGGAAGCGAGGTCCTCCTGGGAGAGGTGTTCAGCTCAGCACTGACAACGTGAGTGACCGAGTGGCCCTGGGGCCACAGGGGTCAGACCACCTTGACCTGCAAGCTCCTTACCACGCAGAGGCCTAGGGGACACCTGGCAATGGTCTCCCACGAGCTTTGAAACAGACACAGTGGACTCAACACTGTCCCCCTTATAGGGCTTGAATGGTTTCTGTCTCCCCAAAATTCATGTGAAATCCTAACCCCTAGGACCTCAGAGTGTGCCCACCTTTAGAAATAGGGTTAGTTGAGAGGAGGTCATACTGGAGTAGGGGGCCCCTCATTTCATACGGCCGGCGTCCTCATAAAAGAAGGAAATGAGGACACAGACACGCACGTTGGGACGACTCCACTTGACGTGGAGGCAGAGATCGGGGTGCGGTGCCTCTGAGCCAAGGGACACAAAGGGCGCCCGGAAGCGTCCGGAAGCCGCCTGAAGCCGGGAGAGAGGCCTGGAGCGGGGGCCCCGCAGCCTTGCTGGGCACAGCCCCGGTGATGCCTTAGATTCCGAGTTCCAGCCTCCAGAATGGAGACAGTTGCTGCGGGGAAGCCCCCGGCGCGTGGTGCTCTGTCACGGCAGCCTGCACAGAATAAAATGTCCCCTCGGAGCGTCTCCCCTCGCCAGGAGTGGGACAGCCACATCAGCCTCTCTGTGGGCGGCAGCCTGCTTTGCCGCCCTGTGCCCGAACGCGTGCAGGCGTCCAGCAGCCCGGCTTGCCTGTTGCGGACGGAGCCGTTCTCAGGATGCTCCGAGTCGGAGAAGCAGCCTGCTCCAGGCCCCTGTGGGAAAGCAGTCCCTCGGGGCCCAGAGAGCTCTGGCTCCGAGGCAGCTGTGAATGGAGGCCATGCAGGAGGCGCGTGGCCTGTCCCGGCCAGTGGTCACAGCCCCTCTGCTCAGATAAAAGCACCCACGGGGCCCAGGACGAGGGGAAGGAGTAGAGGACAGGCTCCTGGGCAGGCCCGGAAGCCCTGGACGGCCTCCTGACGAGCAGCTCCGAGAACCGGGCTGCCTGCGGCCAATGGTTTAATTCAGGCCACTGGGGCCCCAGCCCCGGTGCCGACAGCGTGGGGCTGGGTGCGCCCTGAAGTAGCAGAACCTGCGCCCTAAGCGTGGTGCTGCCCTTGGGTGCAGCGAGCACGTGGAGGATAAGAGGCCAGAAACCTCGGCTTCTGCCGTCAGTGTCCTGAAAGGCTTCTCGACAACTCGACTTTCTGGCACTCTCGGTGCAGTAGCACTGTGGCGGGCCCTTCATGGGTGCCCAGTCCTTTCATCCTCTGCTCTAGGGGGTGAGTCCCTTCATCAGCCCGGCTTAGGCACCAGGGAACGGAGCACAGAGCGGTTAAGGAACTTGCCCGAGGCCAGCTCTGCACTCGAAACCACCCGATAACAGCTTCCCCTTGGGGCCCTCCCCGTGGGGAAGCCCCTGGGCAGACAGTGGGAGAGCCGGACTGGTGGACACCCCTGAGGTCGTGAGGGACAAGGTCAAGGGCCTGGTCCAGGCCTCTTGTCTCCCTCTGAGCCCACTGCCCAGCGCATCGCCGAGTCTCACCAGGCAGAGCTGGGCGGGTCCTTGGCATTCGTACGGTTCCCACCTCTCTCACAAGGAGGCTGAGTCTCTCGAGGTGACGGGACTGGCCCCAAACCCCAGAGCACGTCAGCGGCAGAACCAGGCCAGGAGCGGGTGTCCTGGTTTCTAACCCCGTGATCTCCGTTAAGTACCACGTTCTGTCTTAACGAGAGGGAGTCACTTCCTTCCGGAGCCTGAGAGAGTCTTTAAAGATGCTAAGAAACCCTTTCCTGTCCTTCTGGTTGTGACGTGTGGCCGGCTTTGCGGCCACAGGCCTTCCGTGGGAGTTCGGAGGTGGGGAAGTGGGACAGGTACAGAGACTCCAGCTGGGACAAGCACCCATCCTGCTGCAGGTGGACGCCCCTGGGTGAGACAAATGCAGGCGGAAATCTCCCAAGACTGCATTTCAGGTGTGGAGCTGAGTGAAGTCCCTCGGCCCCTTTACACCTACCGTGTAACACCTACACCTACAGTCACTATTAGTGTCACCGGAGGGCAGGGAGTCGTGTCGACACAATACTCAGAGACAGCTGGGAGCAGGTACCAGCTGTGAGTGTTTCCTGAGACATGTCTACACATTTTCCATCCACCCAACCCCCCCCCTGTTTGTCCATCTATTCCTCCGTCCTTCTAGCCATCCACGCGTCCGTCCATCCATCCGACTCTCCGTGTAGTCACTGCATCCCTGCTCTGTGCAGAGTCCCCCCCAGACCCCAGGGCTCCCGAAGGAGCCAGACCCAGCTCCTGCCCTGCGAAGGCTTGGGTTCCAGCGGGGCGCAGGGGGTGGGTTCAGGCTGCGACTGCCCCCGAGGAATTCAGGCGGGAAGAAGTAACCCAAGGTCGGAGGGGCTGGAAAGGGCTTCTTGGAGGGAGTGACATTTGGGTGGGTCCCGAATAGGAATTTGCTAAGCTGACAACGGTAGAGAGGTCACACAGAAGAAAAACAATGTACACTTGAAACCTATATAATGTTATGAACTAATGTCCCTCCAATAAACATAAGCGTTTTTAATCCTCACCCGAGGATACGTTTGCACTGATTCTAGAGAGAGGAGGACCGAGGGGGAGAGGAAGGGGGAGGATGTGTCAGAGAAATGTCTCCCAGCTGCCTCCCACTCGCGCCCCGACCTGGGATCGAGCCGCAGCCTTTCGGTGTCCGGGATGACGCTTGGACCCGCCAACCCACCCGGTCAGGGCCCCCCAGTAAATTTAATAAACACACAAGCAAACAGACAAATGGATGCCTGAAGTGGGAAAGAGACGGGTGTTCACAGAGAGAAGCAAAGACGGGCAGGAGCGCAGTGGGGGTGGGGCAGGCGGCGGTCAGGACCCGCCCTCGGCGTGTTCAGCCGCCGTGGGACTGACGGACAGCTGACACAGCCACACCCGCAGGGCGCCGTCCCCGCGCACCTGGGTCAGCGCCTCAGGAAACCAGGAGTGGCACAGCCCAGTCACAGCGACCCAGGAAAGTGACTCTCGCAGGCCGTTTCTTTCTTTCTTTCTTTTTTCAGTCCTCACCCAAGGATGTTTTTATTATTGATTTTAGAGAGAGAGTAAGGGAGGGGGGAACATCGATGTGAGAGAGAAACATTGATTGGTTGCCTCCTGCATACGCCCCGACCGGGAATTGAACCCACGACATTTTGGTGTACAGGGAAAACACTCCAACCCACTGAACCACCCGGCCAGGGCTCACGGGATGTTTCTTAGTTGATGTAATCTACTTGCCCAAGATAGACTTACAGGGAAAAAACATCTCTTGAATAATACACAGTAACATAACTCTATAGTTTATAGCAAAAGCTGACTTCAAAGGAAAATAAAAACACCGCGGTATGCTTCCAGGTAGAATATTTTGAAGCCACCCAAGGCAGAGGGTCACCTCTGAATGACGACTGTCAGGTGCAGCCAGCAGTGGCCTCTCAGAGCCCCGAGGGGTCTGCTCTCTCATCCCGCCCGGCGCCCAGAGCTCTGCTCTTGTGACCAGCACTGTGATTAGGATGAGTGCAGATGCGCACCCAGCGAAAAGGAAATGGTGCCTCGTCACTTTGCCTCCAACCAGATAACTCCCCTGGGTCTCCTTTCTGTCTCACCAAGAATTCTAAGGGACCAACGGAGGAGCGGGCAGAACAGGGAGGGTGCGGGTAAGCATGCTGAAGGGATGGTGACGCCGTGTGTCTGGACCCCGGTCCTCGGCAGGAGGCACGCGGGTGTGCAGGGGAGCCCTGCCATCACACACAAAGCGTGTGTCTGTGCGTGTGCTCCTTTGGGTGAATAGCGAGGGGCACCACGGCTGGATGAATGTGCATTTGATAGACCGACCAGATTGTCCTTAAATCTGGGGCTGGGGGTGGAGCCAGAGCAGCCCTGCAGAATCACCGCGGAGAGTGGACCACCACCTCCGACGCCTGCTGGCCACGCACTGTCCGGACTGTGAGCTCCTAGGGGGTAGGGAGGGGCAGGGGGGGGCAGGGCGTGTCCAGGCCGAGACCCCACAGTGTCCACACAGTGGATGTTTATACCTGTAACTTAGCAGTGTGGGGCCCAGGAAGAGAGCCCAGCCCGGCCTCCGGGAGTCAGGTGACCAGGCAGGCATCCTGAGCCCCCACGCCACCCCGGAGTGGGCGTCTGGTCACACGCCTGTGGGAGAGGAGCCTGGGGGGCAGTCCTCACCCGGCCGGTCAGCGTGAGGCTTGCTCGGCTGCCCACGTGAGTGCCTGAGGAATGGATGCGCCTGCCCACGCCTGGGCTGGTCGCTCTGCCTGAGCTGGAGTCAGTCACTCCGAGTCGGGGGGCAGAGACGCCCCCGTCCCTCCTGTGGACCTTGCAGAGGACTGCAGTTCTCGCCTTGCCGAGGGTCACAGGCTGCTGGGGACAGACGCCCCTGTAGGACTTACTGGGCAGGTCACTCCGAGAATCCATCTCTCCCTCCCCTCCCCCCACCCCCACCCCCACCCCAGTCAGCCAAGTGGGAGAAAATCCTGCGCGCGAACTGGGTGGAGAGGATTAGCCCGCAGAGCCGGATCAGACGGATCAGACGGTTGGCTCTGGGGAGGGGAGAAGGATGAACTTGGATCCTGCTCCTCAACAGAGACTCAGATTAATTCCAGATGCTTTGAAGGATTAGCTAGAAGACCCGGGGCCAGGGAGGAGGAGACTTCAAAGGTGCTTCGGGCTGGAGGGTGGCCCCACGGAGGCAGCTCCCCGACAGGAAAGTGGGGGGACGTCGCCAAGGAAAGGCTGGCTGGGTGCAAATGCACTAAACCTCCCCACACCCAGAGGCACCCTGAACCCAAAGGGCAAATCACAAAATATTTGGCACGTACACAACAGGGTTAATAGGATTCGTATTTAAAGAATTCTCACGAAACAGTACAAACTGAACAACAGCAAAAAAGTCAGGACAGGCGAATACATATTCACCGAAGAAATACAAAGGATAATGCACATGTGAGAATAGTAAAAACAGCTAGAAACCAACTACTATTTAAACCAACAACAAAGTATCATTTCAGCTATCAAAATCAGCAAATATTCTGGAAAATCACGCTCTTTTAAGGGTGTGACTTCGGAGGTAGGGACGGAGCCGTACTGACCTGTCGGGTCTCGCAGAGCTGCGGTACGAACGTTCCTCGGGATTAGCCTCCACCTCCGCCCGCCCGAGGCTGACCGGCTCTCCGGGCCTGTAGCCTCTGCAAACGCTCAGTTACGTGCCTGCCTCCCGTTCTCTAGGTTTTAGACGCACCTGAGATCCCCGAGTCTCCATCCTCTAATGCTGCACCCTAACAGACTCAGAGTCCGGTGGCTCCGCCCAGCCACGAGGTCACCGGGTGCTCAAATGCTGCACTTTGAATGGAGTTGGGAAGGGGAGCATGTCATCACGGTGTCACACAGGTGTCAACACGGCAGCCGGACCCGCCAGGGCCATCTTGCGTCACAGCTCCCTGCCCAAGGCTGTCACCATGGGGGGTGGTCCCCAAGTCCCCTCCACGTGTCTCCTTCACTCAGGTAGCTTGGCTTCCCCCTGGGGCTCATCTCCGGCAGCTGGCCGCCTTCCACGGCAGCGGGCTGCCCCGGAGTGCATCAGGGAAGCTGCCAGACTCCTTAGCGTGAAGGCCGGGCGTGGCTCAGCCTCACTGTGCCCACGGCTGACGCACAAAAGTAGCCGGGCCAGCCCAGGTTCAAGGGGAAGGGAGACTGGGGTGGGGGGCGGCCCTCACTGGGGGCCAGCAGAGGAGCAGTGTCCCCCACTCCGCGTCGATAGGGATATCGTAGCGAATTCCCCGGAAATGTACGCCGGCCGATGACGAATGTAGTTCACGTTTCCCCGCGTGGAGATTCTGGAACTCTGCAAAGCCTGTGAGCGGCGTGCTGCGTGTTTCACCGCGAGCGCGCACCTTTCACTCGCCGTGTGGCGTGTGCGATCGGCTCACACGGCCCAGAACACGGCTCCTGTGGGCCACTCAACCAGGCGCCCGCCAGCTAAACGGCAGCACCTGCTCTTTGTCCCCTGAGAAGCAGCGAATGACACCGACAACCGTGAGCTCAAACGTTGCTTAGGCATCCGGCCTCGTCGGTGACATTGGAGACACAGCAAGCATTTTGGGTACAAGTTCCCCAACGTATCCAGCCAGATCAGCATTTACCTCCATCAGAAGGACTAAGGGACGCCGCAGACACTCAGTTGGTCACTCCGGCTGCGGTGGGCGGGACCCCGGGGCGGGAGCAGCGAAATGTTTTGACCCCCCGCCCCAGACCCCGCCTGCTCCATCTCCCACGGGACCGGGACCTGGCTCCTCGGCTTTCTGCCCACCTCTCCTTGTCCGCTGGTCATCTGCTGGCCAGCTGTTGTATTTGGGACTGCAGACCGGGTCCCTCTCAGATGGAGGCAGCACCAGCACCGCGTGCTGGCTGTCCCGTCGGCTCCTTGCGCACCACCCACGCCGACAGCCGACAGCCGCAGCCGTCCCAGTCTCTCACTGCCGGCCCCTCCGCAGGGGCGCCTGCCCTCCGTGTCTGCCCTCCCCCTGCCCCTCAGGTGCCAGCCTTCACCCGGCCACAGCTTCCCCGACAGACCCTGACAAAGCTCGCCCATGGCCACCTCCGCCAAGTCGCCAGCAGACCCTTCAACCATGTGGCCGAACTTCTCGCAGCACAAAACAGGCGGGCCCCTCAGTCTGTCCTTCTCGGGACAGAGCCTGCCGCCTCCCTTCCCCTCCCTGGTGGCCTTGGCCTCGGCACAGGCTCCCCGCTCTCTGCCTTGAGGGTGGTGTCCCCAAAGCCTGGGTGTGGCCCGCTTTGGGCTCTCAAGTTCATTCCAGGCCAGAGAGGTTCTTAACCTTGAGCCTCGGACTCCCCGACGTTCGAGGTTCTGGAAGCAGGACCCACAGAGGGGTTTTGAGTGTGTTGTTTTTCTGGTGCAATTCCCAGAATCTCTGGTGGTCCGGCCTCAGCCAGGGCAGGTGACCAGCGCCTGTCCAGCCCCACTCTGTCCACAGAGCCTTTCCCTGCAGGCTCAGCCCTGCTCTGCCCTTGTGTGGCCAAGGAGCCTGGGTCCCCAATTCGAGGGGAGCCCACAGCGGCTTGCCCCGGGCCACCGTTACTCTCGCAGCCCTCCCAGGTACCCCTAGTGCCCGGCCCCCAGGCCAGGCTGGCTGCACGCGGTCTGCACCAACCGCAGGCTCCGCACGCTCCTGCCTCACCCTGGACGACCCGTTTGACCTCCAGCCCTGGCCGGTGTCACCACCCTGAGGCTCCATCTGGTCCAGGGGACAGCGGCCGTTGCCGCTGCCGCCAGCGTCCAGCATGTGCGCGGGCTCTGCTCTGTGCCGGGGGTCGTTGGCGGCACCCTCTCACGGCCACACACCCAGCGCGCATGCAGGGCTACGTGGCGGCCTTACTATTTGGCAGGTGAGAAGCTGAGGCGAGAGGGGTGAGGCACTGGGCCCAGGGCACACGGCTAGCACTCGGTGGTCCTCGGAGTCACACCCTACCGCCAAGCTGTGCTGAGGTGGGCAGCGAGGAGCCCGCTCCAGCTGCAAAATATGCCCCAGCGCGAGCAAGGACAGCCACCTCAGCAGCCAGCCCGCCGGCCACATGCGTGTTTTAAAGCTGTTGCCTGGAAGTCTCTGATGTGGGATGTGATTGGGCCCCACGGAGGGCCAGGCTAGCAGGTCCCTGCAGGGGCCGGAGGGAGCCAGCCCTGGGGTTTTGTCTTCCCCTCCTCCTCTCCCACCATCACCCCCTTCTGCTTCCCTCTGATTGTCTGGCCTTGACCGTCGCTGGGGTGGCAGCTCAGTGGGTCCACAGGCCTCCTGGGGTCCTTTTCCCTACACTGATCCTCAAGCTCCTGGAACGGTGCTGAGACATCGTGGAAACTGAACAGCCCTGAACTGGGTGGGAGTGAGGGGGCTGGACCTCACACTGTCCATCAGGGAGACTCACGTGTGCTGGCCATTCTCCCCCCACCCCTGTGCCCCTCTCTGTCCTGCTCTGTGCCCCAGGCTGACCCCTGCCTGCACTCCCCAGGCCCTCTGGGGGCCCCAGCGATAGCCAGGAGGGCAGGGAGGGACCAGTGGGGATGGCGGGGCAGCTGGCTTGGATCCCTTGACAGCTCCTCACTGGACCCCGGTGACCCCCTCCCCACACTCCCCTCCCCCCAGGCCTGGGGTGGGAGAAGCCGCTCCTATTGTCAGCACCTGGAGCCCTTCCTAGGCGTCTCTCCCCCGCCCCCCCGGCCCACAGCTGGGGACCACCCCCAGGTGTCTGAGCCTGCACCGCCTGAGACCAGGGCTCCTCCTGGGGTCCTGTCAGCTCCACCGGGCAGCTCCCCTGTGTGTGTGGGACTCAGGCATCATCTCTGCATTTCCAAGTGGTGTGAGCGTGGGCTTTCCCCCCTTTTTTCTTTAAATGTCTAAAGAAATGCTGTGCCTTTATTTATACATTATCCTCTGTTACTGACACACCGACTAAAGGTGACATTTATCCGCATCCATTGTGTGTGTTTGCCACCTGGGGAAAACTTACTTTCACTGTATAAGATGTAGAACCATCTAAAGAGCAAAATATCTTAAACAAAACAAGGATAGGTTTAGAAAATACAAAATAAGAAAATATTGCTTTTAAAATTTAACTTCCTCAAAGTAATTTGTGAATTTAGAACTAATCTAATAAAAAAATATTGAAGTTTGGAAGGGGTGTTGTTGCTGCTCTTCAGGTTTTTTTCCCAATTGTTTTTAAACAGACAATCAAATTTACTCAGGTAAATATTAAATTACTTGTGGAGACTTCCAATAGCAGCTCACGGCAGGTAGAGATGGTCTTCATTGTTTTAAATAAAGTCTGTTCCATGTCAGACTTCAAGGATGGCCAAAGTACTGGTGGACTGTTTATTTAAATCAAATACGACACTTACATTGTCTAATTCTAGAGAGTCTAAGGTATGAAAATAATGCACAGTATTCACAAAATTATATTAACCGAACTTTTAATGAATATTTTAAAATACTATTTTAAAATTATAATTCTATATCTACTTGAATTAGAGGAATTATAGTATCAATTAAATAACTGTAGCCAAACTCAAAAGAGACGGATCGGAATCACTGGAATAGGAACCCAGGCAGATGTTGTGTCCTGGGTGTGGGGGCTCAGGGCCCAGCTGCCGCGGGAACCGAGTCAGACCTGCAGGTGCGCCTGGATTCTTGCTCTTGCTGCGTGACCCTGCTCCTTCCTGGGGACCCAATGACCCAGGGGACGGACTGGCAATTCTGGGCCTCGGTAGGCTGCGGATGGAGCAGCAGGAGCAAAAGGGCCACCGGGGAAAGGCCGGAAGGTGGACTTGGCCTTGGCCAGCAGCTGCCTGTTGCGCTCGTTCTCTCTCCACAGCTCCTGGAGCTTTCTCTCCGTGTGCTCGGCGGCCATCCGGGCTGCTTCCGCTCTCTCCCAGTGGTACCGAATCTCCTTCTCGTAGTAGAAAGTGCTCCTTCGTAGTTCCTGGTTCATGTCTTGGGCCATCTTCTTGCAGGTGTTCAGCATCTGATAGGTGGACTTCATGTTTCTCCAGTCCTTGAGCAGCAGCTTCTCCATTTCTGAGCAGCGCCCTTGCGCCTCAGACAGCTGTTTCTGGAGCTGTGTTAGACGATCCTCATATATGTCAGGCCGAACTTGAAGCTTCCGCTTCAGCTGCCGAATCTCAGCGTTCAGGTCTGTATTTTCACACCGCAGAGATGCTTTCTCGGCTTGCAGGCTCGTTATTTCTGCTGCCAGCTCCTCACTTATTTGCTTTTGCTCCCACAGTTGTCTGGCCCTTCCCTGATCTTCCTTGTCAGCACGTGGAAGGGACACATTGAAGTCAGCATCATGAGGGACACCCTTGAGATCGCCTTCCGACCCATGGACAGACTGACCAGCAATTCCTGCTTCCTTCTGACATTCGACCTGTGACTTGACGTGAGCCAAGTGACCTCTAAGGATCTCGGGCCTGGGGCTGGTCCGCAGTGGGGCTCCCCCCAGGGACAGGGACTGGCTGACTGTACCTTGCAGGTCCCGCTCCACTGGTGCCGTGGACGGCTCCAGCCCTTGTTTCTCCTCCTCCTTGTCTTGGACGTCCTGCTTCCGTCCCACA
>CM052539.1:191662018-191722636 GCA_028533065.1 Trachops cirrhosus
GCACCGTCCTCACTAAGTCGGCCAGGTCCTGAAGTGACGACATCCTGCTCAGGTGCTCATTCAGGGCCTTCAAGCACAAGGTCTGTAACCAGAGAGGACCAGCCTCCACCCCAGGTGGCTTGGGGGTGTCGTCAGCTTCTGTCATCAGTCCCGTATTCTCACCTCGTCCTGCACAGACCTCGTCACGGGCAGGGCACCTTTTGTCCGGCACTTTCACACTTCCTGACATGAGTCGTCTCTTCACCATCAAAGACACCACCACCAGAGCGCCCACCAGGATCACAGAGAGGATCGCGGGGAGAGCTGGGACGGGTCTCAAGCCCTCAGAAATCAGCAGCAGAATCGCGCACAGGTGCTCCAGGATCAGATGAAAGGTGGACCGGGTGGCCGTGGCCGGCACCAGGCCCTCCATGGCTAGCAGGGCTCACAGCTCTGCCACCGACTGCCGGTGTCCTGTGGGCACAAATAACCGCTCAGAACCCCGCGGAGTGTTCTGTCTCTGGCGAGCAGGTGCCTAGCAACCAGGGCGGGGCTGGGGGCTGGGGGAGGGGCACCGGGAGGTCTAGAAACAGCCCCTCGCTGGGCTCTGAAACAGGAAGTGGTGGCGTTCTACAGGCCCTGGGCGGAGGGGAGTGCTGCCGGCAGCTGGAGGTCGGGCCCTGCAGGCCCACCGGCTCCGCAGCAAACCCAGGGGCCGGAGCAGGGCGGGGCCACATCCCCTTCCGTGCACAGGAGCCAGTCAGGGCCGAGGGTGGGAGCGTCCCCCGTGGGGTCCATTCTCCCGATTTCAAGTTTCCTTCTGCTGGGGGGACGCCCGCTGCTGCCCACACGGGAGCCGGGGCTGTCCCTCCTCCCGGGCGCCCTCTCTTCTGGCCTGCAGTCACCATGGGCGGGCAGGAGCCCAGGACCCAGTGGGTCCCCACAGCTACGAACGCGGGGACTGGATGCCAGTCCACCATCTCAGCGGAAAGCAGTTAGAACCAGAAGAGTCTTGCAGTCACCGGCCGTGGAGCCCACGGGTCCCGCTCACGTTTCCTTGCAGGGGGTGACTCCGCCCCTGGGTGACATGGTGACCCAGGCTCCTCCCCGAGCACACCCCCCCCCCACCCCCAGGGTTGCCGGGAAGGGTCGGCAGCCCACTGAGTCTGAGTCTCATTCTCCTGCCTGACTGGCTGTTATGGGTTAAATTGCACCCCCCCCCAAAAAAAAATATATATGTTGACCTCACAACGTGGCCTCACTTGGAGGGAACCCGAGGTCATCAGGAGCAGCCCTAATCCAGCAGGACTGGCATCCTAATGAGAGGAGAAACGGGGACAGGGAGGCAGGCACGCAGCCGGCGGAGGACGAGGGGACGCCGCTGCCTCGGGATTCAGCCGTTGTTGGTCTCGGTGCTCCTCCCACACCCGCCCTCCGATGGCCGGTTCCCTTTTGCGCCTCAGAGACACACTGTCCAGCCCAGACACTGCAGCGCTGTCACGGCTGGGGGTCACTCGTCAGCAAACAGGCTCCTGACACTGCCGTCCACCGGAAGTTTCCCCTCCCCCACATCTATCTCTCCACCCTCTGCAACAGGGTCCACAGACCCAGTGACCTCCAAGGCCCACAACACCAGCCCCCTGGGAAGCCTGAAGGGCAGGGGGATGGGGGCCTTGTGGTGACCTTTCTAAGCAGCCGGCCATGCCGCCTCGCCTCGAGCAGTTAAGCAGGGCGACTGGGCCCAGCCCCAAATTAGGGTGCCGGGCTCCTGCCTGGGAGGCTTGGACGGTAGCCCCAAACCCACCGCCCGTGGCCAGAATCAAAGAAATTCCCAGCCCACACACCGCAGTGGGGCGGGCGGCTGGTGGTTCCGAGTGGGATCGTGAGCCCCAGATCGTGAGTCACCAGCAACACTGACGTGCTCAAACCCAGCCTCCCTGCGTGGGGAGGAAGGACGTTCAGGGAGCCGCCTCCGCCCCCCAACCCCCACCCGACCTGAGCGGCAGGGCTGCCTGCCTGCGCGCCCAATCTCGCTCCTTAAGAGTGACCCATGCTGCCTCTCCGGGCTTGGGGGTGGGGTGGGGCAGGGCACAGGGGAGGAGACGGCTCTGTACTAGCCAGTTCTGGGGCCATCCAGGCCACCCCCGGTCCTGGGCAAGGTCAGGTCTTAAAGCCAGGAGGAGACCACTACTCACTTGGTCACTCACCAAAGGCGCGCTGAGCACCGACATGCTCCAGGCCCGGCGGGTCCTGGGGACACAAGACGAGGAGATAGGATCCTAGGCTTGAAAAGCGTGCCGCTGGGGCGAAGGGCAGCGCAGACGCAGACGCAGACGCGGAGGACTACAGACCAGCATGAGGGGCGAGGTGAGCAGGCCTTCCACGTGCAGTTATGGGGAAATCAGAGCGGGGCGTCGTGGTTGGCTGAGTGACGCCCCGCCCCCAAGATCTCCACTTCCCAATACCCGAGCCTGCGAGTGTTCCTGCCGAGGCCTAAGGAACCGTGCAGAGGTGGTTACAGTAAGCGTCTTGTCAAGGGGGGTGGGTAGCCTGCATTATCGAGGTGGGCGCATCTGATCCCAAAGGTCCTCACAAGGGGAAGGGGGATGGAGGCGGAGGCGGGAGAAGGCAGCGGGACAAAGGCAGCGGATGGGAGAGGACACTTGGATGCGGCCACAGGCCAAGGGTCCTAGGCAGCCTCTCGAGGCTGCAAAGGCGTGGAGACCTTCTCCCGCCCGACGCTGCAGACAGAGTCAGCGCTGATGGCAGCTGGAGCTGAGCCCGGTGGGACTCGCTTCAGCCTCCGGCCCCGCAGAGGACTGAGAGGATGCATTTGTGTCGTTTAGCCTGTTCAGTCGGGGGACGCCGGGAACAGCAGCCATAGGGAACTGAGGCAGGTGCCTGGCACCGAAGTGCGGGAGCGTAGGGTGGGGGCAGGGACGTCCCCTGGGTGAGAGGCGACCTGACAGGTCCCACCAGCCGGGAAGGAAACATGGGAACGAGGTCCCAGCCGAGACGACGGGGGTGATGGGGAAACAGGAGCATCTGAGTGTGGCCGGCTCGGACCAGAGATGGTGAGAGCCCAGCTCGGAGGTCAGCGGGGCCCGGAGCGCACAGAGCCCCGCGTCCTCTCCAGGGACTGAGGGTGCCCTCTGGGGCTGCCCTGCGGCCACTGCGGGGAGGGGTGCGGTCGGAGGTGGCCAGAGACAGCGAGGCTGGCGTGGGCTGCCGAGAGGGAGTGGCTTCACAGAGGGGTAAGAAAAACAAGCCCCCCAGGCTGGTCCGATGTGCGGGCTGAGGGAGGAATCCGGCACAGGGGCCAGGGTCCTGGCCGGGGGCCTCGGGGCAGGTGGGAACCAGAAGAGAGGGACTGCACGTGTCGGCTGTGAGTGGCCAAGACATTCCCAGCCAGACACTGGACGTCCGCCTCTCAGGTTCAGAGAGATGCGGTGTTCACGCCTCCGGTTGGTGGGTGGGGCTAAACGACAGGAGAGGGGCACCAGCGATGGGGAGGAGGTGCAGGAAGAGGGGCTCCTGAGGGAGACCAAGGGGGACAGTCAGAGAGGGAAGAGGAGACCCGCAGAACTGAGACGGCAGGGAGTTCCCAGAAGGACGGGTATCAGTCAGCTCGGGCCGCAGCGACCCATGGCGTGGGTGCTCACAACACTGCCCGCAGGCGCTTGGGTCTGTGGCAAAATGACACCTCACGGA
Organism: Trachops cirrhosus; assembly: GCA_028533065.1. NCBI lineage: Eukaryota > Metazoa > Chordata > Mammalia > Chiroptera > Phyllostomidae > Trachops > Trachops cirrhosus. The sequence goes on from CM052539.1 coordinate 191,665,709, forward strand.
ACGGATGCTGCCAGCAGGGACGAGCTGGTGCCCAGAGCCTCTCATCAACACGCTGACGGATGCCGGGAACAAAACACTGTTTAGGGGCCTGCTGTGTGGCAGATGAGGGGTTGGCCAGTAGAAATGCATTTTCTCGAGGCCTGGAGGCCAGAAGTCCAAGATCAAGGTGTCGGCAGGCTGGTTGGCCTCTGTCCTTGGCTCGCAGATGGCCAGTCTTCTCGCTGTGCCCTCCCAGGGCCTCCTCTGCGTACACGCCCTGGGGGCGCGTCCTCCCCTTGCAAGGCCAGCTCTATCCAACTGGGCTCCCTCAGGACCTCATTTGTCCTTAATTACATCCTCAAAGGCCCTGTCTCCAAACAGCCCCATTGGAAGTTAGGGATTCGACATAGGAATTTCTGCTGGGGGCGGGGACAATTCCGTCTATAACAGAGACAGTCAAGTGAGACCAGTGGAAACTGTCCATCATATCTGGCAATGAGGAAGTTCCCGGTGGCGCTGGAGAACAATCCTGATGCAATGGTGGGAGGAGCAGCCAGAGTGCAGGTGCGAAGTGAGTGAAGCCTCGAAAAGCAACAGAGGCAGCAGATACGAGAACATCGTCAGTGAGTTTGGAATTGGGGGAGGGGAAGGAAGAGAACAGATCCAAGTCAGAACTGTGTCGGGTCACTGGAGTAGCTTACTGTCATTCATGGGGCTCTGCGGAATCAACCTCTGGGGGGAATTCCTAGGAGTGCTTCCCAGCCTGAAGCCAGGCAGGTGGTTCTTCTAAGGACAGAGTCTTAATCAGGGGTTTTCAAAGAAGCAGAACAATGGATGGATGGTGGATGGGTGGGTGGATAGATGGGTGGTGGGTGGGTGGATGGATGGTGGATGGGTGGATGAATGGATAGATCAATACATGAATGGATGGGTAGAAGGACTGACGGATTGATGGATGGATGGATGGATGGATGGATGGGTGGATGAATGGATAGATCAATAGATTAATGGATGGGTAGGACTGATGGGTTGATGGATGGATGGGTGGATAGATGGATGAATGATGGATGGATGGATGGATGGATGGATGGGTTGGTTGTGGATGGGTGGATGAATGCATAGATGAATAGATTAATGGATGGGTAGAGGGACTGATGGGTTGATGGATGGATGGGTGGATAGATGGATGGATGGATGGGTGAATAGATGGATGAATGATGGATGGGTGGATGGATGGTGGATGGATGGATGGATGGATGGGTGGGTGGTGGATGGGTGGATGAATGGATAGATCAATAGATTAATGGATGAATAGAAGAACTGATGGGTTGATGGATGGATGGGTGGATAGATGGATGGATGATGGAGAATGAGGAATTGGTTCACGCGATTATGGGAGCTGAGATGCCCCACGGCCTGCCTGCCGTCTGCAAGCTGGAGCCCCAGGAACGCCTGTCCGAGACTGAGGATTTGAGAGCCGTGGAGCCTGCGGTGCAAGTCCCAGCCTGAAGGCGGGAGAAGATGCGACGAGAGGCCCCAGCTCTGCCAGTGAGGCAGGAGGACAGTGGGAGTTCCTCCTCCTTCTGCCTTTCACGCTGTTCAAGCCCTCAGCCGAGTGGACGGCGAGTCCTCACACGGTGATGGGGGAGGGGGCTGGTCATCTGCTTTCCTGCACCCAGCGAGCCCGATGCTGATCTCATCTGACATCCTCAGACACACCCGGAGGTGGTGTTAAATCGGGGCACGCCGTGGTTAGGCAAGGCGACATGTAAAATTCATCCGCACAGACAGGCGGACATTTCTGCCTTTTCCCCATGAGCATCGGTCCACCCACTGAAGTGGATTTCTGGGTATGCAAAGGGCTGGCCTGCGAGGCTGGTGGATGTCAAGGTATGATCTTAATAGGGACTTGCGGCCACCAGCTAATGCCTGGTGGCAGTGGGGTCCCCCACGCAGACAGGCAGGCCTTGCCAGAAGGTAGAGGCAGACACGCCCGCTACTTCATGCCCGTATCAAAATGGTCATTTTAAGAGCGAAGAATCTCACATTCCGCATAAAGAAAACAATGGGCAAGCCAGACGTTTGGCATATTACAAAGAAGCATTTGGAGAAAAAAACAAGAACAGATGGCGAAGAAGAGCATTTCTGACTGCCACACAGATCGAGAGAGGAAGGAGCCGGTTCCGCCCCTTCACTCGCTGGAAGGAGCGAGGACGTGCCCAGAGGCTGCGTGGTGGACCGCTGGCCGTGAGCACAGCCCAGGGCCGCGTTCCCGGACCCCAGGAGGACGTCGGCGAAAACCTGCCAAGGGCTTTGAATGACGATGTTCAAACTAAAAAACGTTAACATTTGCTCTGATTTTTCAAGGGAGGATTGAAAAAATAAGAACACACACATGCTCTTAAGAAAAATAGTGCCCTGATTGGTGTGGCTCAGTGGACTGAGCACTGGTCTACGAACTGAAACGTCACTGGTTTGATTCCCAGTCAGGGCACGTGCCTGGGTTGCGGGCCAAGTCCCCAGTAGGGGGCGCATGAGAGGCAACCACACATTGATGTTTCTCTCCTTCTCTTTTTCCCTCCCTCTAAAAATAAATATTTTTTTAAAAAAGAAAAATTATCTGCAGGGCCAGTTAAAAAAGAAAAGAAAGAAAAAAGACAGTGACTGATCACAGACCACAATGCCTCTATTGCGACCCAGAAGCAAAGCGTGAAGGTTTGTGGTACAAAGTTCAACATCCCCAAGACTTGGGGAAAATATCCACTTCCAAAGCGAAGGTGATGAAAGCGCTGGTTTGTTCCTTTAACATCAGCGACGCCGGTCACACTCCCTTCACAGAGGCAGGGAGTCGCCGGTTTTTAAGGAACAGACACAAGAGTGGCCAGAGAGCGGGAGGCGCTTCCGAGCAACAACTCGGCGTGATTCTCTTCCTCACCGAGGTGCTGCTTGGCTCGGCCTCCCTCCTGCCGCACAGTCTTTGATGCAAAACGTTGCCTAACCACTTGACGGCCGACCTGCAGCTCACCAGATAGGACTCAAGGTGACCCTTGTGGTTAAAGCCACTCTGGGCAGCCTTCAGAGGGGGGTGATGAACCAGGGCTCTGCGGCTGGTGCTAGGGCGGAGAAAATGCCAGGGGGGCCTGGAGCACCTCACAGCGCCAGGGAGTAAGGAAGGGCTCCCGGAAAATGTGGGGACGAGACACCGTGCCGAGGGGGCCAGGGACTCCCAGCGGCTAAAGCTGGGACATTCTGAGCAGCAAAACGAACAACGTGGTGAGCGTAGCACAGACGCCCGTGGGTCTGCACCGACAAGATGAGCGACAGAGCAGACAGATCGATGCGTGCGAGAAAGAGACACACCTTTCTCAAAGAAAAACTCAGGAATACTCCATGCAGCTGAAACCCCATTCTCCTCCTTCCGGGGAGCGGGGGGCAGGGGCAGGGCTCGGCCACTGGCCTCCCAGGACCGCAGTGGACACGGGGAGGAACAGGAACTTCACAGGTTCTACATGAGCCGAGGGCTCCAGGTCAGTTCCACCGGTGCGGCCACGAGGCTCCACGTGCTCCCCGACACGCCGTGACCCAACGGGCACCTCACCTCCTCGGCGCTCTTCACAAACACCCACCGCCCCCGTCTGCTCACGAGGGGACCGCGGACAAACCTGTCCTCAGGACACCTGGCCAGGGCACCTGGAGACACCCAAGGTCATGACAACTTACGGCAGATGGAGAAACGGCCATAGGCCAGGGTGGATGGGGGCGGGGGGACGTGACAACTCAACACAGTGACGTCCTGGGTTGGACCCCCGAGCAGAAGAGGACACTGAAGGGACAACTGGTGACGTCCACATAAAGCCTAGAGGCTAGTTAGCAGGGACACGCCAATGTCGGTATCTCAGCTGTCACACACGTCCCCTGGCGAGGAGAGTGCCGACGCCAGGGGGCTGGGTGCCGGGGACTGTCTGCACTGTCTTTGCATCTTCGCACCTAAAATTGTTTCAAAATCAGGTCAATTGGGAAAAAAAGAGCAGCACGAATCCCGGGAGCAACATCACAGCAGAATCCCACCGGCAGGGCGGTGCAGTGGGTCGGGGTTCAAGTGCACCAAACGCTCCCGGGCTCCATCCCCGGCCGGGACGCGAGCAGGAGGCGGCCGATGGCTGTTTCTCTCTCTCTCTGTCTCTCTCCCTGCCCCCTTTGGGACCAAGCCCAGCCGAGCCTGCGGGTGGACGTCTCCCAGCAGGGAAGAGAGAGGCCGGTCCGCCCACCTCCGATGCCCTCAGGCTAACTCCTTTGGCCCGACCCACCCTAACCAGCACACTCCGCACCGAGACGGACCCTTCCGGAGAGCGCCAGCCCGAGTGTCCCACCAAGAGCCCCTCAGCTCCCTTTCGGGGGTGGGGGCAGCAGCAGCCCTGCTGACGTGAGCGGGGCAGGCCACCCACACCTCCCTGGGGGACGGCCACACGGCCACGTCACAGGGTCCTTGTGAGGGCTGACGCAGGACTTGGCCACCTCCAGCCCGAAGGCCAAGGTCGGCTGGCTCCGCCAGCCCGCCAGGTAAGAATGGTGAGCACGTTCATAAAGGGCATGAAAATAAAGCTGAAACTGAAAACACAGGGAAGTACAGGCAGCGGACTGTGTGGGAGCCCCGGAGTGCGAACCACCAACTCTCCGGCCTTTTCCAGAACAGGCTGCAGACGGAGGTCCGTGCTCGGAAAGAACTCGGGGCCCGGCACATGGGGGTGCTTGGACGAGGTGGACTTTCACTCCAAAACCAGACAGCTTCCCGGGGCGATTCAGTTGTAAGAAAACGGTGAACGGGATGCAGGAAGTGGGGTGGAACCTGTAAGCTCTGTCGGACGCATAAAACTCCGAGCCATGTACAGAATATACAACGCTCCTGTTTGGTCCCCCACCCCCACGCCAGCCCGCTGGGGCCGCTGCGACCAAACTCCAGGCTGGGGGGCCGGAGCCGCAGACGTGCGCCTCCCCCAGTCCTGGGGGCTGGTCGCCCGAGGCCAAGGTGATGGGCAGCTCTGGTTTCTCCTGAGCCTCTCTCCTTGGCTGGCAGATGCTGCCGTCTCGGGTCTTGCCCTGGTCATTCCCGTCTGGTGTCCCCCTGTGGGTCCAGACTGCCTCTCAGGACACTGGTCACACTGGATCGGGACCCACCCTCACGGTGGTCTGTTTCCACTCACTCCTCTTTTGAGGCCCTGTCTCCAACCCCCGCCACACGCCCAGCAGCTGGGGGCTAGGGCTACGACATGAGAATTTGGGGGACACAATTTGGCCCCTAACACCTCCATAAATTAAAAATACTAATAACAAAGCTCATCCCTTTTTCTAGCTCCCAGTCATTGGGGGACGGTGGCGTGTGCTCCTCAGACCCTCGAGGAGCCGCACAATTTAAAAATGACCTAAAAATGCGAAGACGCCTCTGATGGCTTGGCGTGCTCTTGACTTTCCGTCCAGCCGTGGTGGCCACACTGTCCAGTCCCTCCATGTTCTCCAAGGGGCCGCCCTGCCCCCCCAGGTGCCCGCCCTCAGGCCAGCGCACCCAAGGACCCCGGGGTATCGCCCCACAAAAATCTGTGCGAGGAGCAGACCTTTCCGGGGGTCCCACCTGCTCTTCCTCTCAAGGGCTGGAATCGAGCCAGAGAACTCAGGTCCCTCTGAAACGTTCTGATTGCTCGCACACAGAATATCGACGTGAACACTCGACACCCACTCCTCCCCGCCGCCCACCTGCGCGGCCCCCACAGGGGCTCCGGGTTTCTGCCACGCCACCCTCTGAGCCCTGCACAGGGGCACAGGGCGTGAGCAGGGCGGTGTGGGTGAAAAACCCCTGTGCACGGCCACAAAGTCAGAAGTGGGACGATCCAACAGCCCACCCAGACCCCTCCCGGTCCTCCTCCTCGCCCCCCTCCCGCCCCTCCCCGAAGCCCAAACAAGGACCAAACCTCAGGCGACAGTCTGCGTGTGCCCTTTTCAGAGGCTTCGTGGAGAGCCTGTGCCCCCCTAAGATAAAACGCTGACTCCCCAAGCTGCCGTTTGCTGCCTGCCTGTCCCACGGACCTCGGTCCGCAAAGCCGGGAGGCCAGGGCAGCAACACCCGTGGACCACCCCTCCCGTGACCCCCCACTGCGCTTTGTCGCCTGCCACCCGAGCACCTCAACCACCTGGGGCGCGTTTCACGATGTGTCGGCAGATACAAGAGGCAGGCACAGCGAGGGGAGAGTGTATTCACAGTCTTTATAAAAGTACAGACACTTAATAATGGTAACACGCACGGTCCTTGCTGACGACCAAATCGTACCACCGAAGGGAAGCGGACTTTTCCTCCCGGACCGCGCACGAGGCCAGGCCGACCGAGGTCACAGACGTGAGACAGACAGTCGTGGGTCGGGGGGACAACGCACGTCGTACTTACCCAAGGGACAGCCAGGCTCTCCACATAAATACAATAAAACAAGAAGGGACTGGACACCCCTCTCATCCGACTCCACACAGTGCCAGGTGCTCACACACAGAACAGCAGCGCAGCCCTCCCACCGCCCCTCGCCTTCCGCTGGGTCTGAGTGCGTTCACAGTTCTGGGACCCGAGGGAGATGCGGTGGCGAGTGAGTGATGGCTCGCAGCTATCTCGAAGCGTGTGAGGGGCAGGGGACAGCGACACTCACACTCACACCCTGAAGGGAGGGAGACACGAGAAAGGCCAGCCCGGCGAGGGCTGCTGAGGCACAGGTGCGCGGCCTGCCGGGAGCCACCTGCAGGACAGGGGTCTTCCTGGATCGATCGGAAACCAAGCTCCCGCCCACAGGAGGGGGTCTTTCTCACGTGCGTCTCTCTGCTTCGAAAGCTCTGCTTTCGAGGGAATGTCTCAGAACCCAGTCTGGAGCTATACAAAGAAGCATAGCCAGCAGCCTGATGCCCCCCGGCAAGCCTGGGAGCAGGGGGTGAGCCCGTGCACCGGGAAGCAGCTGCTGCAGGTCCGTCCAGGTCAGCCGGGACCATGCAGCGCCTCGGCTTCTGGGGTCTGCAGACATCCGCCCTCCCCTCGCTCCGTCAGGGACGTGGGGGCAGAGGAGGCCCCGCAGGCAGACGAGCAGAGACGAGCCACCCCCCTCCCTGGCACGGTCGGGCCACCAGTGCCGACGGGCGCAGGCTGTGCAGTCCTCGAGGGCCGCGGCTGGCTCCAGCGGCACGCCCGGGCACGGCCACCACAGTGGCTCCTGTCTCTCCTGCCCGAGGACTCCAGGCCCCTGCGTGATCTCTGTCCTGAATGAATCACTCTCCAACCTGTGCCAGTCCTCTTCCCCATGCTGCTCGTGACTGCGTGGTCCCCAAGTGCCAGGCCAAGGCCCTACGAGGAGATGGTCCCCAGCAGCACCAGGGGGACACCGGCAGACTTCGCTGGGGTCCAGGCGCGGGCACGCGGGGTGGCCGACACAGGACTGAGAGCGTCTTTGGCGCGATCCTCGGCGGAAGGTGCAGAAACAGGGACTCGCAGCCCGTCTGGGGACCACGGCTGTCCTGAGAGAAGACGCAGGACTGTCCTCGGAGGGCGGCCCCCAGGCCAGCCTGCGGGCTCACAGAGAACCAGCTGCGCTCTCGGAGAACCACGCCCGTCCTGGGCAGCGTGAAAACTGCCCGCGAGGCCGTGCGCCCTCGGAGCGCGTCCCGATCTGACCTCAGCCATTTTCTCTTTGTAATTAACCAACTGAAACCCTGTTCTGCGCCTTCCGGAAGGATCAGGGCTACGTTGCTACAACGGCGTGGACACGGGCTGGCTGGGGGGCCTGTGCCGTCCTGCAGGTCGCCGTGGGCCACCAGCCACGAGAGCCCCGAGCGGGTGTGTGTGCCTCCTCGCCGATCCCCTCGTGGAAGCACAAGGTTGGTGGATCACCTCTCGTCTCTCCCTCTGGTTTCTAACAATGTCACGTCAACCTAACGATGCCACACAGAGAAAAATCATCTTTGGGGAAGATTGTTGACCCACCAGCAAGTTTCTACTGAAAAGGAAATCTGTCACAGCCTCAGTCAGAAAGGCGTGCCCGACCCTTTGGTGTCCTCCTCTCAGTGGGTCCCCGCCGTCCGGATCTGTCTTTGCCCAGCTGTCCCCTCCTGCTCAGAGGAGCCGGCACCGGCGGTGAGGGGCCTGCCCGGCTCCCTGCGAGGGAGTCACCGCGGCAGAAGCACGGACACCGTGGCCGGGATAAGCTGCCGCGGGACGCTGCTGTCGGCGTCCTGCAACCGTGGCCGATGGCTAAGCAGGCATGACCGGAGGAGGCCCAGACGGGGCTCACAGTGAAGGCGGGTAACAGTCCGTACGCAGTCCGAGCGGCCCCAGGCCGGTGCACCGTGTCCCCCGAGAGTGCTGCTAAGGGAGCAGGAGGAGGGGACGGCTGTCCCCAGCGGTCCCCGCAGCCCACCCTGCTGGTAAACCCCGGCCCCCGGGGGTTTTAGCTGCCCCCAGGTAGGATACTGCCCGGCTGGGGCCCTGCAGCCCTGAAGGCTGCAGCAGGTGAGGCGTGGGCCCCACTGTGTCCTCAGGCCACCGCCGGCCCCCGTCAACACTGACCCTTGACACCGTCAGCCACGTCGAAGGGGAGGCCGCCGGGCAGCGCCGGCATGCTGGCCTCCAGGGGCCTGTCTGCGGGGGGCTGCAGGCTCTGGTGCCGCTTCCTCAGCATCTGCCCGATGCCCATCATGGGGAACCTGCCGCGGCTTTTCACGCAGTTCGGGCTCCCCAGGGGCCGGGCCACGCTGGCGCTGGGGCCCAGGGCGGGGGCGTACACGCCACCCTCTTTCGGGGGGCAGCTCCTGTCTTCGTGAGCAAAGGAGAGCAGAGTGGGATGCAAAGGAGTCTGCAGAGGGGACGGGCTTCCGGGCAGCAGGGCCGGGGACAGCGCCCGCTCCCCGGGGTTCCCGTGCGCCGAGCCCCCCGGAGAGCCCGGGGCCCCGCAGTGATGGGCGGGGGACAGCAGCTCCAGCGGGTCGTCGCGGTCCACAGATTCGAAGGAGCGGACCATGTCCGGCATCAGGGGGTCCTCCCGGGGCAGGACCCCGCCGCCCCCCGGGCCCTGCTGAGGGGGCTCCGCCTTCTTGACCACCCTGGGGGTTCTGGGCAGCGGGACGGCAACGAACTCCATGGAGGAAGAAGCCACGCAAAGGGAGTCCGAGGTCTTGCGGAAAATGCTGCGGCAGCCGAAGGCATCTGCACACCGAGAGAGCGAAGGGCGTAGTAAGGCTCCCGCCGCGGCCCCTCCCCCACCGGCCCCGCCCCCGCTCGCTCCACCTCCTCTGCACCGGCGGCCGACGCACGCATGCACGCACGCACGCACGCACGCGGCCACGTCTCGACTGTCCCCACGGGCACAGGGTCCGTGTCCGCCCCGGGCCACACGGCGCACCCACCTTTGTCGGGGAAGCCGGACTTGGTGGCCTTGCGGTCCCTCAGCGGCACCCTGGCGCCCTGCATCGGCGTCGAGGGCGAGGCGGGGGGCGGTCTGTGCGACGGCAGGGGCTTGTCCAGCTTCCTGGGAAGCGGCCGGTGAAGGCAGTCCCCTCTTTTCTCTTGTTCTTTGGGCTTTTTGTCCTTCAAATCAGAAGTGGACATGGACTCAGACACACACGGGAATCTACTGCGTTGGCCAAAAAGTCCACTGAGTTTACTCCTTACGGTGGCTCTAGTGGCGCTCAGCTGTCTCTAACTTCATCGAAACAATTTTGTGAGGCTGTACTGTGACAGCTGTCACATCAGTTTGCATTTTTTAAAATATTTTATTTATTTATTTATTTTTAGAGGGGAAAGGAGAGAGAAAGAGGGAGAGAAACATCAATGTGTGGTTGCCTCTCACGCGCCCCCTACTGGAGACCTGGCCTGCAACCCAGGCCTGCGCCCTGACTGGGAATCGAACTGTCAATTCTTTGGTTCACAGGCCTGCGCTCAATCCACTGAGCTACACCAGCCAGGGCTATGACTTCTCTTTCAGTATGCATTTTTTTAAAAAAAAAAATCAAAATTGGTGAATTTTTGAGCGGCCATTTCAATACTGAAGATGGAAGAAAATATGCGACCTTTTCAGCATATTGTGCTGTATTATCTCAAGAAACGTAAAAACGCAACTGAAGCACAAAAAGATTTGTTCAGTGTACGGAGAAGGTGCTATGGCTGATTGAACGTGGCAAAAGCGGTTTGCGACATTTCTTGGCACTACTGACATTTTGGCCAAGCAATTCTCTGCTGTGGGGCTGTCTTAGGCTTTGAAAGGTGCTGAGCAGCACCCCTGGCCTCTGCCCAGTAGTAGCCGATATCGGGAGACAGCTGACATGCACAAATTACCCAAATCAATAGTTATTGGAGAAAGTGAGAAATGTGTTTTTCACCGGAAAAACGTAACTGACTTTTTGGCCAGCCCCACACAGTGTGATTCCTGCTTGAAGGGTTATCCACACAGATTTGAGAAAGCCCGTTTTTCACAAGTCTCCGAACAGAACCAGGCCCAGGGATCCTCAGGCGCCCCGCCCCGCCTCCCCGGGCCTGGGCCTGGGCCTGGCAGCCTTCCGCTGTCCCCAGGTCCCGGGGCCCCAGCCGGGGCGGGGTCATCCCTAGGAGGTCGATTATTCTGGAACAAGCTGGACAAACGGAGGCAAAGCAGGAGAGGGCTTCTGGAACCTGCCGTCTCACTATAAAGCAGAGCCCTGAGGTCCTGGCACAGTGGACACGCAGCCACTTCACCGGACGTGGCCGCTCTGGTGGGCTCGGCCACGCCGAGGGATGGCAGGAAGCCCACCGGGCCCTGAGCCAGCCGGTGAGTCTCTGACACTCCGCCACCCCCTGGTCACGCGAGCACTCCCTTGTGTCCCTAAAAGGGGCGCTGTGTGGCCATTTTTGCCGTGGTCTTGCCTTCACTGAGCTCGACTGCAGCCCCCGACAGGAGTGAATTCCACTCCTGTATCTTCAAACCCGCAGCCTCTGGCGTGAGGCCAGGCCCACGGGGGAGACTTAACACACGGTTATCAAATGTTAAAGAAGGAAACGCCGTGGGAACTGCAGGGAATCAATGAAACGAGGTCAGACTCCCGGGAAGCGGGGCCACTGAGAAGCGGTTTTCTCCTTCTGGCCCCAGGAGCTGCGTGAGGTCTCATTCTCACCGAGCAGCGGACGCCGGACCTCGCGGGACTCGGGGGAAAGAGGGCCGGCGGCCCCGCTCCCACCACGAACCTGGGAGCCTTCTCCCTCCAGAGGCCTCGCCTGCTCTCACGGAGGAGTGAGAAGCTCCTCGGGGACACAGCTCCACCCTGGCCGCGCCTTTGCGGTGAGGACGCAGGCAGCCCTCACAGACTCAAGTGTGTCCCGTCCGGCGTCTCCATGGAAAAGAGCAGCAGGGAAGAGATAGGACGCAGGGAGGCCATACTGAGCCCTGAGTGTCACCGCGCAAGGCCGGAGGCCCGGCTGCAGCGGCCAGTGCCCCAGGGAGAGGTGAGGCGGGAAGAAACAAGAGCCAAAGCCGCTGCCAACCCCTTCCCCAGCGTCTGCACAGCCACCAGCAGCCCTTACCGGGGACACCTGGAGCGCCAGATGCCGCACACAGAGGGGACGCGATGAGGCAAGGCCCGTGGTCCAGCCGTCCCCCAGACAAGGAGTCTCGGGAGCCACGAACTGACCCCAGAGCCTGAGGAAGACTCCGATTTCCCCAGAGCCCCAGACTCCACACGGCCCCCGGGAGCCGGGGACAGGGAAGGGCGGGCCATCCTGGTGGCAGGCACAAAGGGCAGACGCAGCTGCTGGCCAGGGCAGGGGCCACTCGGAGTCCGAGGCCTCCGGGTCGGTCCCCGGGATGCTGTGGACGGAGCCGTGGGCTCCGGGTCACCAGGCGCGACACTACCAAGGGGAAAGGGGCCCATCTGCTCCGGGTCACCGTGGTCGGTCCCCTGCTTCCCTCTCGCTGCTTCTGCAGAATGGTGCCCCCCCCTTGAAGGCAGCAGAGAGCGAGCTCCCACCCCTCCCCAGGCATCCGAGGGGCCCTGACGACCGTCCCGCAAAGCTGGGCTGCTCTGCAGTCCCTACGCTCTCGGGACTGCCCGCGTCTCCTCGGCTCTGCCTCAGGCCCTCTCCCTCGCTGGCTGGGCTCGCCAAAGCAGAATGATCGAGATGCAACAGGTCACCCCCCTGAGAGAGGCGCCCAGCCGTGAGTTTTCTGCAGAAAGAGACCAGGGCTGGCTCTAGAAACCTCTCCTGTGACCGACAAAGGGACGTTTGGCGACAAGCCCTGTGAGGGCAGGAGAAAGTCCCAGGACCCTGCTCCAGCCCCCTGCTGGACTTAACCCCAGGACCCTATACCCGGTTGTCCCCCAGCCTAAAATGGTGGGTCATTCCTTAGTGACTGGTTTCTCAGGCAGCCACCAGGAACTGGCCACCCGACTGGTCCCTGCCGGGGACAAGCCACCAGGGACCAGCCGCTGGGTCAGTCCCTGTGGAAGGGTCCACGGCCCGCGGAAACCTGTCTGCTTCCGAGCGCAGTGCCCCCAAGCGCAGGTTACCGACGCAACGCCCGTCGAGTCCCCCCTTCCCTCCGGCGTGGCCTGTTTCCCAAGAGGTTCCCTAGGAAGTAGAGGGCCCCACTGCCCGGTGTGACAGCCGCAGATCATCAGACAGACTGACACGCCCGACCCAGCTCCCGCACACCCCCCCCTCCGGGGGGTCCCACCCGGCGCACGGCCTCCCCGGCTTCCTTCTCCGTCTGAGTCTCCCGGGGGCTGCTCCCCACACCCCCCAGCCTGAGGGCAGGCGGTGGATCTGAAGCTGTTGGTTAAAAGGTCCGCTCTGGGCCCCCAGGCCTGGTCCCGAGCCCGCAAGGCAGATCAGAGAGGGGACCGCAGGCGGCCCCAGGTGCCGGCGCACACACAGCAGCTTCTTTTCTGCAAACCCCCCACTGCAGTGTGTGTGGGGATGCACACAACCGGTCACGGACCGTGTGCCCCACGGGGGTTACCCACCAAGACTCCCAATGCCGTGGCCTGTTGGATGGAGGGGAGCTCAGGGCCAGGGAGTGAGGACCTGCTGGGCTCCTGGAGGGTGACACCGGCAGGTGTGACAGCCGGGGGGTTGAGGGGAGCCCGTCCTCGGCCCCTGTGACCTGAGTTTGGGGCACGGGTCTCCGGGGACCCAGCCTCCTGCCCCCCAAAGCCCCACCCCGCCTCCTGAGGGCCCTCCCTCGGGTGCAGCAGCGTGACTTTCGGCAAGTCGCCGAAAAGGAAGCGCCTCCCTCTGTAACCTTCCAGTTCTTCTGACATAAACCCACACCTCCCTGCTTCCTCAGTGTGCCAAGGACAGGTGCGCCAGTCCCCCCATCGCCCTCAGCGGGGACACGGGGCCACGGGAGAGATGGATGCCCACATGCCCACCGCAGAGGAGCCCTGGGGGCCCAAGATGAGCCGAGTGACCGCGGGCCCAGCTCAGCGCGGCTTTTCTGGAGCCTGCCGTCCCCTGGACCGTGAGCGAACCTCACCTGGCCGTCCGGGCCATCAGAGCCAGGTGCCCAGCGGCCCAGGTGTGGGCTGGCCGAGTGGGCTCCCTGCTGCCCGTCCCACAAGGGAAAGCCGTCGAAGCCGGACTTTGCCGCAGGAAAAACACAGGGGAGTTGAGAGGAAGAGGGCTCGGCTCACGAACTGGGCCGCCAAGCCAGAAGCCCTAACCCTCGGCAAACCGTGGCTCACGCAGGTAGAAACGCAAGCGCACAGCCAAGCGCGTAGCCACCTCCAGAGGCGTAAAGCAGCCCGAGGAACGGAGGATCTGGGGGGGGGGCTTCCGGCGGCCCCTCTGCAAGGACAATGGGTCCCTGCTTGTTCCATTCAGGATGAGGACCGGTGGGCAGAGCCCAGGGCGCTGGGCGGAGCTCCGGCAGCCCGTGTCTGGTCGAACACCAGCCTGGATGTGGCTGTGGAGCATTTGTCAGGTGAGGTTTACGTTTTAATCAGGAGACTGAGTAAAGCGGATGACCCTCCACCACAGGTGGGCCTTGTCCAGTCAGTGGATGACGACCTTAAGAGAGGCAGACGGCGGGGTCCCCAGGGAGAAGGCTCCTGCCTCCCGACGGCTTTGGGACGGGAGCTGAGACACCACCTCTTCCCGGGGTGTCCACACAGGGCCACATGCACCCCGCTGGGTCCGCTTCTCCCGAGAACGCCGACCAATGGGCCCCAGCGCCCCAGGGGCTTACCTGTGCGGCAGGGAAGTCCAGGTCCCGCGTCCAGGCGTCCAGGGAGGCCTGCGGACAGCAGCATTTGTGGACAGTTCAGAGGCTGCACCGGCTGTTCGCCCCGCACCTGCACCCCTGCCGCTTACACGGTGGTGTGAGAAGTATTCATCTCGGTGTGAGGATTATTCATCTCGGCGTTTATACTGGACCCCAAACCCCCAGGTCACGGAGGAGGCAGGCAGCAGGTGTCCTAAGTCACGTGCTGCATACACATTCCAGGGACTGTTTCTCAGCTCCCAGGCACCACAGAGGAGGGCTCCCGGGACGAGTGAGCAGGTCAAGGGGTTTCCTCGCAACGCAGCCCGCACTGGACGTCCCTCGGGCCCCACCCGTGTCCCCCCCCAGTCCCCAAGGCAACTACCGTCCTGGCTTCTAACAGCTCAGCCGGCCTGAGAAACTTCATTGTAAAAAGGTGTCGAGGTCGTGAAACAAGACACAAATCGGACAGCTTAGCATCGTACCTTCACGCACACAGTCCCCTTTATGGGTGGGACTGTATTTCCCCAAGTTCCTATGTGGGAGTCCTCAGCCCCAGGTGCTCAGGACGGGGCCTTATTTGAAGACGGGATCAGGACAAGCCTGTCATATCCCCTGTGAAGTTTGAGGTCAGTGGGGCTTGGGAAAACTCAGCCCTTTGCCTTGTAGAAGGGGGCTGGTTGGCGTCACCAGGCGGTATCAGGTTAAAACGAGGTCACTGGGGGCCCTAACGCAGCGTGACCTGTGTCCTTGTACAAAGGGCAACTGGACACAGAGACACACGCAGGGGGGGTCCCGTGCGCCAACAGGGGCAGCGGCTGGGGTGATGCTCCCACAGGCCCAGGAGCCGGAGACGGCCAGCTCCTCCAGGAGCTGGGAGAGGGACCTGGGACAGAGGCTCCCAGCCTCTGGGGACGGTCCTGCCACGCCCTGGTCTCTGCCTCCCGGCCTACGTGCCATTTAAGCCCCGGTCTGCGGGCCTGTGTCACAAATACAGTCCCCCACCCCACCCCCACGCCCAGCTCTTCTCCCCCGACGGCGAGGCCACTCTGACACCACGGAGAGGCCCCCCGGTTCCGTCGGACACCCTCCTACACGTCGACACGACTTTATGGAAAATGGCTCCCGGCTGTGTGGCTTCACACGCCAGTTCAAATCGGACGACCGCCCCTCCTGGACCCTCTCGGCCTCCGGGGCCCCTTTAGGAAGGGGAGTCCCTGGGGCCTGTGCCCGAGGGGTTCACACAGGAGGCTCGGTCCCAATTTCAGACATGCTCTCTTCCACTGGCAGGAAGGGGAGGTGGAGACGGGGCCGAGTCTCGAGGTCCTGGCACTGAAGTCCCAGGAGGGAAGGTTTTCCCACTCAGTTCAGCCCCTTTGTGTCCTCGAGAGAAGCGGAATCCAGAACACCAGGCTGCGTGCGGGCAAGACCCCAGAGCCACTCCCCCACCGGCCCAGGCTCAGCCCGGGCTCCCAGCCTGGGCCTGGCCGCCGCCCCCACCCCCAACCTCCCCGGCCTGGAAGGGGCTGTTCTCAGACACCCGGGGCACCGCGGGGCCGCTCACCTCGTAGGGCTCCTTGCCGGGCCTGCACCGGCCCACCTGGGAGAGCGGGGTCTTGGGGCAGAGGCCATCCTGGACGTCGGGTTTCTACCGAGGAGAAGAGGGAAAGCATGACGAGCACTCGGGAAGCAGGGACGTCCGTGAAGGCCGATGCGGTTTAAACCGGGGCTGGGCTCGAGGGCCCCAAGTGGCGGGCAGGGGAGGGCAGGGGACCGCACAGAAGCCCCTCCCTGGCTCTGCCAGGAAAGGCCAGGGGCCCCGGCGGGTCGCCGCTCCCCGAGGGCCTGCGTCCCCCGTCTGCGCGGTGAGACGTCACCGCAGAGCCCAGGGGCCGAGCTGGGAAGGGGAGCTCCGTTCGTTTGAGCTGCTCTACAGGGCACAGGTCGTTATCACTGGCTTATCTGACAGTGGTCCCGTCCGCCCCCCACCCCGAGAAGAGTCCCAGCAATGCACCCAGGTCCAGAAGAAGAAGACAGACAGCTGCACCTGTGATGGACAGCCAGCCACCCTCCCCCACCCCCTCCCCAGGCAGGTGAGATTCAGTGGCCGATTCGTTCATCAGCCACTAAGTATTCACCGAACGTCCCTGCAAGAGCTCCGAGTCAAAGCCCCTGCTTCTCGGCTGCAGTGAAAAGCAGCAAAGATGGAGAGAGCGGGGGGACCACAGGCGGCCGAGGTCCAGCGTCCCACCCTTCCCATCACCGGTTCCATTTCCAAGATCACACACGTCGCCCTCAGTTGGTCGAGATTAAGAACTGGGACGGGGCACGCAGTGCGATTAAATTAGCCACTGTCCACTGGGGCCGAGGAGCGCTGTCCTCGCCCGTGGGGACGCGTGTGCTCCAGGTAAGAGTGGCAGCTGTGAGACCAGGTACATCCTCTGGTTTCAGCGCCGAGGACAGAATGGACACAGAGAGCGCCGTGGGCTGAGGTTCCCGAGGACGCTTTCCGCAGACAGAGTCGCGCTCAGCCCCGCGACCCTGAGGCCGGCCGCGGAGGGCACAGCGCAGCAGGTGGCAGGACTCCCTGGGCGGGGGTGGGTGGGTGGGTGCGGGTCTCTCCCTCTCGGGTGGCGCCGAGAGAATGTTCAGGAAGAGCGGGCGAAACCAAGTCCTCCTCTGCAGACGCGGCGGAGACGCCGGGGAGACAGTGTTTAGTCCACCTGAGCCCCTCCGCCTAGCGGGTCAGCATCCAAAGAACAGGTCAGTCGGGGAAGCGGCAACTCTGCGGGCCGCCGAGGGCAGGAGCCCTGCCGTCCTCCGCACACGTGAGGGCGTGGACCCCAGGCCAGTTTCGGGGAGACACTGACTAAAGACTCATTTTCTGAAGGTCATTCGGAAGAAGAAAACCGGCGGGCCGGTCCTCGTCCCTCCTTTGACTTATTTCAATTCTTAGCACCGCCCTCCACCGACCGCGGTGGCCGGGGGTGTGGTCCCGAGCCCCCCCCGTGGAAGTGCTGGGGGCAGGCGCCCGGACTGCGTGCTCGAGTGCTGATAACTCACGAGCACCACACACCCCGCTGACGTGTCGTGGGTATTATAAACAGATAATAAAGCGGGAACGGGAAGTGACGGGAAGGAAACGGGAGACGCACAAGCCTCGGATAAAGCACTAATGAGAAACGGCTGTGAGGGCGGCCTGTCCTTCAACTCCCTGTGGCAGCAGAACGGGGAGCCTCGGTCGGAGGAGAGTCTCCCAGCCAGTCCTTGTCACGTGACAAGTGACATAAACCCGGCGCTGTGTCGAGGGCCCCATCTCGCTGCCTCGACTGCTCCCCCGAGACCGTGGCACCGTCTCCAAGTCCACCCGGCCTCGGCCACCCCTCGGTCCGGCCGTCTGCCCTGGCAGAGCGCTTTCCCCCCTAAACTGCCGCTCTCGTTGTTAAAAGCCTTTGGCCACTGAGAGTGTTCCTTCCTGAGAACCCCGTCCTTGGGCGGTTCAGCAAACCCAGGCGTTCTGTGGGTCGTTCCCTGTGCAAGGAAGAGCAAGCACCCCAAGCTGCGTCAGCTCAGAAATGCCTGTCCTTCCGCCCGCCCGGCCGCTCCGCGAACCCCCGGGAAGGCCCGCCGTCTGTGCACTGACGTTTCGCAGACGCCTCCCCAGCCCATTCCTGCAGAGACGCACTCCTAACCGTCCTGTCTCCGGGCACGACGGGGGTCATATCGCTGCCCTGGCACAGAGGAGGCCATTTCCCCGGCCGTGGAAGGGCGTCCACCTTCCTCTCTCAGATAGAAACCTCAAGAACGGCTGCCACACCCTGGCCGGGATGGCTCAGCTGGTTGGAGCATCGTCCCGTAACCGAAGGGCCATGGGTTCGATCCCCAGTCCAGGCACCTGGGGAGAGAACTCATCGATGCTTCTCTCCTGCAACAATGTTTCTCTCTCCCCTTCCTCTCTCTCCAAAACCACAGAAAAAAAAAAGCCCTCAGGTAAGGAAAGAAAAGGCTTCCAAGTCTATTGCAGGGAAATTTAGTGAAATATTAGGGTTATCTTTTAAATAGCACCAAAAAAACTCTGGATCGCAGGGTGCCCAGCCCGCAGCCTGAGGGCCACACGCAGATCAGGATGGCCGTGAATGCGGCCGACAGAAAAGCGTAAATTCACTTGAAACGTGATGAGATCTTTCTGTGTGATTACGTGTCACAGTGTATTTGGCGTGTGCCCAGAGACAACGCTCCTTCCTCCAGTGTGGCCCCGAGACGCCCAAAGGTCGGAGCCCCTGCTAGAAGTTCACCTTCGTGGTGCGTTTCCGTGTCCTTCTGACAGCGACCAGCCCCACGGCGCCCCGCCCACGGGGTGGACGCCCTCCGTCCAGACAGCGGGAGTGGCCCCCAGCTGCCCACGGTGGCCTGACACCCCGACTCCCGCGGGCGGACTTCCCGTCAGGTCGGGGCGGCCCCCGCGCCCTGAGTAGGAGGGGCAGGAGGCGTGCTGCACAGCGCCTGCACTGCCCGCAACCCGTCTTCCCCGAGGAGTTATTCCCGAGCCACTGCCACGGACAGGGAGCTGATTTGGTCAAGACTAACACACGCCACCACACGTGTAAACTCGCAGCCCCAGGGGCGCGGAAGCCGCTTGCAGCAGAGTGAAGGGACCTCGGGGTGAGGGCACCACCCCACCCCGATGGTGGGACTCCAAGGGACCTCACGGGGGCCACCTGCCCTCGGACGCGCAGCCTTGGAGAAGAGCGGCCAGGGGCCAGGCGGTGGGTCTCGTCTTGTTCTTCTGGAAACAAATGTGCACAGGGGGTCTCCCCAATGCACCGCCCCCAGCATCGATGGCCACATGGGTCCCCGGTGCCTCTGGTGGGGACCCCAGGGTGCTAAGAAGTGGCAGCAAGAAGGCAGAGGAGAAGCCGCAGGGGGAAGAGACCCCAGCCTCCCAGCAGCCTGCCCCGAGCCCGACTCTGCGTGAGGACACGGGGAAAATGCCTGGGATGGACAGCGTGCCCGCCCACCCCCAGCAAGCAGGTTTGCTGCTGTTTTCACCTCCCCCCGTCGGGACCCGCAGCCCCCCTCGGTCTGAAGTAACCGCCGAGATGGAGCGTCACCGAAGGGATGCGGGGAGACGCCGCGCGGGCCCCACTCACCCCCGACAGGTAGCGCTCGAGCTTCTTGTTCAGGAGGAAGTAGACGGCGAGGATGTGGCAGGCGCGGTTGGCGAGCACGGTGCTGACCACGTCGCTGTTCTTGTAGCCCAGCTTCTCCGTCATGTGCAGCACCACGCTCGGGCTCAGGTCCGCCAGCGCGATCCTGGCGGCAGAGGGACAGGGCGCGGTCACCCCTCCGCCACGCCCGGGCAACGCAGGGCCACCGCCCGGCCGACCGCTGAGTTCCCTTCCTGACGAAGGTCCCTTCCGCAGAAAAGCGGAGGAAACGGTGCCGCTCCCCCACGTGGACCCAGCGCCTGGATGCGCCGAGGTTAACCCTTCGCCGTGTTTCCTTCTCTTTCTCCCCCCTTTCTTCCTCCCTCCCTTCCTTTCCTTCCCACGTTACATCCCAGCCATCCTGGCATTTCTTCCCGAAACGCCTCAGTGTGCGTCTTCAGAGCCCAAGGGCGGCATTCCCTGCGGGACCGCAGGACCGTCCACGCGCCCACCGGGCCGCAGTGATCCCTCGGCACTTCCTGACGCCTGGGCTGCATTCCGACTTCCCCGGGGGTCCCGGAGCTCGCTACAGTCGGACGGTCTTCCCTTCAGCTGTACTTGTGGGACACGGGTGGAGCCCCCGCTTCAGAGGGTGAAAGTTGGCTAATAAAGTGGGTTTTCAGGAACCAGCTCAGAAGAGCTTTAAAGGAACAGTGTGGGCTCACGTGTTCAAAAGTAGGAGACTGGGGGCTCAGCTGCAAAGCAGGGTGCTCTCTGCGGACGAGCTAAACCTTTGCAGGAGGGTCGTAGAGCCGGACTGCTTGGGGGAGAGTGCCGAAGAAATACAGGCGTTTGTCCACTCATCCATCCACTCGTTCACTCATTCATCCGCTCATTCACTCACTCACTCCATTCATTCACTCATTCATTCACTCACTCACCCATCCACTCATTCACTCATTCATCCATCCACTCGTTCACTCATTCATCCGCTCATTCACTCATTCACTCCATTCATTCACTCATTCATTCACTCACTCACCCATCCACTCATTCACTCATTCATCCATCTACTCGTTCGTTCATTCACTCACTCATTCATTCATTTGCTCATCCATCCACTCATTCACTCATTCATTCACTCATTCATTCATTCACTCGTTCATCCACTTGTTCATGCATTCACTCACTCATTCATTCACTCATCCATCCACTCATTCATTCATTCCTCCAATAAGCCTCTCCCCGTGGGGAAGAGACAGGAACACAGCCTCCACGATATCCCCATGAGGGGGCACTGTTATCCCCCCACTTGCAGGTGAAGACAGGTGGCCCACAGCGGTGATGTGAGGCGCCCGGGGTCCCAGAGGCAGGAAGTAGCAGCCCCCGAGGTCAAGCCCGGCACCCCTCCATGCTCCCCACCTCTGAGACGGACAGGCGGATGGCCACGGGGTGCAGGCAGGCAGGCCTAGGGGCGAGGGGCAAGCCGCCGCCGGCCTTCCAGACAGGAGGTCTGAAACACGGGACCTTTCTTTTCTTTCTTCCCCGACAAGAAACACTGATGACATCTAAAATAATTAAAGCTGGGGCGAGGCACGTTGGGAAGCGACAGAATGCGCTTTATGAAGAGCAAATTCCTTTCTCGGGTCCCACGGTCCCACTGCGTATGTCCGTGGGCTGGTACAGCCAGAAGAGCAATTGCCACTTTCCTCCCGCCTTGAATGCTTTTGGAAATGAAGACAGGACCTGAGCTGCGCCTCCCCCAACGAGGGCAGAACCCCAGCTTCGCTCCGGAAAAGCCGCGCATGGAGCTGCCTCCAGGAGCAGAGGGGCAGCAGGCCTTCGTGGACAGGACACGCGAGCCCCGCCTCTGCAGCCACGGGACCCGCACCGTTGTCACAGCCGGCCCCACTGGTTCTCCCGCAGCCTTACACTTGGGGCCCAGTCCAAGTTCAAAGGCCCTGACCTGGCAAAGCCGGCACAGGACGCTTGAGTTTAAGTTTTCGTCCACGGAAGCCTGCCTGCACCCTGCGGGGAGGGACAAAACGGGACCCCACACAGGGTGACTCTTCGTGAGTGACGCTTCGGCCACAGCGGGGAAACTCTGATGCCAGGCCTGCTTCCTTCGACAGCTGCCGTGTTATCGGACTGAACCAGCTCCTTGGGACAGTGACACGCTGGCCTAGTGACGCCTCGGGCTGCCGGCGGCACCCACGCTCGACAGAGGGCACCTGCCTGCTGTCTCCCCCCCAGGCGCTGGCGAGCAGGCCTGGCCCAGCTTCGCTCTCCGTCCCCCGCTGGGGTGACTTTCCGGGGTCTGTTTCAGATACCGGCCCAAGCCGAGCCCGTGTGGGAAACCAGCAGTCTAGGCCCGGGTGCCCCAGGCAACCGAGGAACCTGGACTTCCTGTGAATCCTAGGTGACAAGTGGGTGAAGCCCCCTCGTCTGTTGCCACGGGGTAAGTTTGACCCGGTAGCGTGGATGCGGTCCCCAGGAGCGCCCACCCATGTCCCTTTAGGTTCTTCTAAACCAGGGGTGCCAAACGCATGTTCACCGGGGGCCACATCAGCCTCGTGGGTGCCTTCGAAGGGCCGAATGTAATTTCAACTAAACAGTTAAGGAGCAGTTACATTTACACAGTCCTAAAATTATTTCGGCCCTTTGAAGGCAACCAACCTCGAGGCTAATGTGGCCCCGGGTGAACGTGAGTTTGACACCCCTGCTCTAGACCTCCCTCCCCAAGACAGACCCCTGCCGGCCCCTCTCACTTGGAGAAGCCAGCACTACACTGTCCGTAAGGCCTGGTGGAAGTTCCCAGACCCTCCTGGGCAGCCTGAAAACGTGATCACAGAGGACACTGCTCCCTGGCCTGTCACCCCCTCGTCCCCGTTCACCAGGGGTCCTCCTGTCCTCAAATGTGCAGGACACTCCGCTCTGAAGAACGAGCCAGGGGGGCCCAGACGGCCCCCACGCTGGCTCTCGAGTGACCGGTCAGGGCCCCCACTCCCTCACGCGTGCCGCCTACAGCCACACGTCAAACGGGCAGGAGAACAGACGGGGAAATGCTCCCAAGGGCTGGTCTCGGAGCTGCGGGCAGCTCCCCGGCGTGACTGGGGTGTCGCTTGGGGTCTCAACACTGGGGTCGCGGCCCGGGGCCCTCTGTACAGAGGCCGCCCCACAGAATCCACTCCGGGAGCCTTCTCGGGGAGCCCCAGGGAGACGCCACCCAAAGCCAGAGACTCCTGCTACCGTCTGTCCCTCCCACCCGGACACCCAGAGGCAGGGCCCAAGGGTCATTTGGAGGAGAGAGAGGCATTCCACCGATGCTGGCAGAGAGGCCGGGTGGGTCTCCCACTCACTCACATGCTCACACACACACCCCTTTGGGCACAGCTGGTCTAAAGGGTCCCTTCGTGTGAAGACGAGGCGCCCCTCTGGGAAGGATGCCCCTCAGTGGTAGGTGTGACGAGGGGGACGGGGCCCGGAGTTCAGCCTCACCTGCCCTCCGCAGGCACCGCGCAGGGTGCACGGGGCAGGGGGACCGGCGTCCACCCACACCCCCTCCTGTGCCCTGCCTGGGGGGGGCTGGTCGGGGCTGCGTGCGTGGGGGGCCGAGGGAGCGGCTTTGTCTTGAGTCACACACAGCTCCCTGTCCAGACTCTTTGGAGCTCTCGGAGGGGCCCGTCCGGCCGGAGGAGGGCCCCCCGGGGAGGCCCCTGCTCACCTGTTGGGGTAGGCGACGCTGCAGGGCACTCTGCCCACGTAATTCTCGTTGAGCCAGCGGTTCGCCAGGGCCTGCTGGATGTTGGGCCTCTTCACGGGGTCGGGCTCCAGCAGCGAGCGCAGGAAGTTGATGGCTCCTGTGGAGACATGGGCCACGCACACGCCGTAAGCTGCACCCACCGCACCGTGCAGACGTGATGCCGGTGCCCCCCCGCCCCAGCTGCCAAGCACGGGTCCATTCCCTGGGTGTCTGGGCGCCACGGGTCCGCGGAGTCCGAGACGCCTGCTCAGTGGGTGCACCTGGTATATGAGAACGCCAAGGGCCCCCAGTGCCCTGCGCTCCCCGGGGGAACCCGTGGTCCGGTCCGCGGTCATGCCCTCGGAGCAATGTCCTGGACCGGTCAGCCCGGAGGGGCGAGAGACAGTGAAGAGAAATCACTTCATCTCACCGCAGGGTTTTGAGCACTCGGAAAGGAACCAGCGGGAAAGGCGTTGGAAGCCAGACCCTCTGACGTGGTCCTCGCCGGGGGACACCCGTCCCACCAGGCCAGGGAGGTCCTGCTGCCTCTCTGGTCCTTTCTGCACGGCCCCCACATGGTCCCACGCTCCAAACAGGCCAGCAGCAGCCAGGCCCACCCAGCGCCCCCAGACTGCTCTACCCTTCCTTCCAAAGCTGGTTTTCAGTTTCCTGAGATAATCGAACCTTTTAGGAAAAGTCATAAAAACTCTCACTTTCTCCCAGGCTTCAGCTGTCATTTTTTTAAAGATTTTATTTATTTATTTTTAGGGAGAAAGGAAGAGAGAGAGAAAGAGAGGGAGAGAAACATCGGTGTGTGGTTGCCTCTCATGTGGTCCCCACTAGGGACCTGGCCTGCAACCCAGGCATGTGCCCTGACTGGGAATTGAACCCGTGACCCTTTGGTTTGCAGGCCCAAGCTCAGTCCACTGAACTACACCAGCCAGGGCTCAGCCGTCACTTTTAAACTTTGCAGAGGAATGGGAGTGTTCCGTCGACCCGTTTTCTGCAGGAGAGAAAGAAGCCACCGAAAGAGGGTCCGATTGGGACGTCAGAGCGACCTTTGCCAGGTCACGTGTCCAGGTGGACGCCCACAGCAGCTGCTGAGGCCGGAGCAGTCACGAGGCGCACTGGGTGCTCCCAGTCTGATCAGGAAACGGCACCGCACCAGAGTTTAAAAACAACGACAACTCCACGTCTGACAGCTGGGTCCCCAGAGGAAGCCCCTCCACGCTCCGGAAGTAAACGGGTCTCCGAGGACGGAGCCTCCTCTCTCCCGGGGCCCCCGTCTCCCTTCTCTCAGCTCCCCCACTTGGCAAGAGCCCGCTGGACGCTCAGTCGGGGGCGACTTTTGTTGAAAGGAAAAAGTCGTGGCTTCCTGAACCGAAACGGGAGGCCGTGGAGCGACGGGCTGATGCTCAGGAGACGTGCTGTCGCACACCCCGGAAGGACCCGCGGCTTCGTCCCCGCGTGGTTGGCCGGAGGAGCCGGAACGGACCGGGTGTGTCCTGGCTCTGTTCCCGGAACCGAGGGCTCTGCTCCTTCGCAGAGAGCCGAGGAGCCCGAGTCCTCCGACGCGGCTCTCTGCGGACGGACTCTGGCTCTGCGGACGCCGCGAACATCGCGCTCTTAGCCCCGCAGGACGTGGGGGACGTGGGTGGAGCTCTCTGAGGTCGGTGTAGGGCTCTGAAAAGCCCGAGAGTCAGGGCAGAAGGGACCGAAACACGCTCGGCTGTCCTGGGGCCGTGGTGCCCGGCCGGGCTGCACCCTCTCTCCTGAGCCACCACGTGGGCTCCCCATTCGGGCCGAGGGTGGGGACCACCCAGAAGGCGCTCCCTCGGCACGGTCCCCACCTCCTGGCCACGGGGCCCAGGGAAAGGGCCGCAGGACACGGGGAGGGCAGTCCCTGGGTGCCAGCGGTCCCGTCCGTCCTGGGACTCCGTCTGCACTGTCTCCCCGGAGACGGCAGCCATGACGACGGTGGGACAGTGGAGCCTCCTCAGAAACTGTAACTGGTATCGGCTCAACCGTCACGAACGCTGTCCCTGCCTCCGCAGCTCCGCGGGGTGACTTCCCAGCACAAACCTCCTGCTTGAAGCGACTGCCTGGAAGGGTCTACAAGGCCGTCACGGACGTGCGGGGACAAGAGGGGAGCCGTCCCTCGTGTGGGAGCCCAGAGCGGCATGCACGACGCCGGGACTCAGGAGGGCCCTCGGGCCGAGCAGAAACCGCCTGGCAGCCGTCGCTGGGAAGGCCCCAAAGCTTACGTTTCCAACCACCAACGGTGGGAGTCTGACTAAGACAGCGCGCCTCGCGACCCTCGGACTTGGCGACGGCGTGAGTGACACACTCGCAGGCCGGGGCACGGGCTCCTGCGGACCTTCTACGCACTGCTACGGACACTGCCCCCCGCTCCCGCTGGCTCTGCCGGGACGCGGCACAGCGAACCCACGGGGCCTCGACACCGCGATTCTTCAGGCCAAACATCGCGAAAGTTCTTCCCGCTCGACCTGAAAAAGTACCTCGTCCACAGACGCGGTGGAATCACCACAGGAATGGGGGACAGGTCGCCAAACCAACAGGATGCGCTTGTGAGACACGTGACAAAGCGGCCGATGTGCCGTTTGGACGTTCCGACTCGGAAACCACCCCGAATGCAAGGACACCGCCAATTCTGGGGTGGCGGCTGGGGTGCGGTGTCTCAGGCTACCGGCGGCCAGGGAAGGGAGCGCAGCAAACAGGGTGGCAGGTGAGGGGTCGAGCAACGTCGAAGGGAGAGAAGCACGTCGTCTGACGGAGACTCGGTCCCCCCACGACCGGCTGGACTGCGGCACTTCCCCGAGTGGCTGGAACCGGGGCAGTGCCAGCGGCACGTGCGTGCCCGTCCGTGACCGGCCCCTCCCGGTCCCTGGGAAACCAGCACTGGGGGTGCAAGCAGACAGCGTGGCTGACGGAGGGGCCGGCCGGTGGCAGGGAGGCGAGATCGACGCGGTGGGGCGCAGAGGGCGACGGCTGAGCCCCGAAACTGAAGCCAGCGGCCCTGTGAGCAGGGCCAGGTGGCCTGGGCCCCTCGGCAGCTGGCGCCCGGCTCGGACCTCACGCCTGGGGCCAGTTCCCGGCCCGAGCCGTCCGGCGGCCCTGGGGGCCACGTTCCGGGCCGCACACGCCAACGGCAGAGGCTGCACGTGGCCTCGCCCGGCGACACGAGTGCTTGGTGTGTGCGGACGCCGCTTGGCGCGCAGAGCCCAGCTGAGAGAAACATTTTCGTGTCCCAGCAGTTTATTTTACAAAAGGGCGGGGACCCAGATTCCTTAACTCAGATCAGGCACCGCAAGGCAGGCCACACTTTGCCCCGGGGCGGGGTGAGACCTGGAGCCGCTCACGGGGCCGCGGGCCGGTCCAGCCGGGCTGCAGGCCAGCGCCGAGTGCCGGCACCGCTGGGACCTTCCCAACGTCTGCTTTGGGATTTCCTTCGGGCTCTTTACTACCTTCGCCGGGGGTGCAACTCTCGCTTCCTCAGGCCAAATTCTATTCCCACGGGCGGGAAGCACTCATAGCCCAGCCCGCTGCGTCTGGGGACAGACAGGCTGTCCTGAAGGAAGGAGACCGACTTCCCTGTGTGGTCATCTCCCCGGCCGCCCCCCCCACCCCCCGGCGACAACCGTGGGCCGAACCTCCCGCTCCTCCTCCACGGAGGCTGCCCAGCCACCATTCCGGGCGCTCAGCCTCATCGATGCGAAGAGGGGCGGCCCTTCCTCCAGTGACACGTGTGAGGGTGTGAGGCAGTCAGGAGCTCCGGCCCCGTCGGGCTGGCCCTCCCTCGCACTCGATAAACGTGAGGCGTGGAGGAGAAACGCGTGCCCGCTGCCGCCACCACCGGGAGCTGGGCTGCCCGTCACCACCCGTCGCCCGGCAGTCTCCCTGACCAGCACGATGGGAGGCAGCTCTCCGGGTCCTAGGGTCCCCCTGGGGCTCGAAGGGCCTTTCTTTCGCAGGCACGGGGGTGCAAACACCCTCCTATTGCTGCCCTTTCTCACGGGTCCCGAGGACCAACAGGCTCGGAGCCCCGAGCGGAAGCCCAGAATCGCTCTGAGAGGTGACACCATGGGGGACAGTGCAACCCGGCGAAGAGGCTGCTGGGAACAACTGTCTGTTTGTGAACACCGGGCCTTACTTACCATGAGACATCCTTAGACGCCGTCAGAAGGGCTAAATAAGGCACAGCGACAGCACCCCGTGCAGGCAGAGCTGCGGAGGCAGACCTGGATCGCCCGCCCGCGGCCGGGGAGGCAGCGACCCAGCCCCTCCGGCCAGGGAGCAGCAGGGCCTCTCGCCAGGAGCGGGGCTCACCACCTGCCCCACAGCTCCCCTCGGGCTCGTGCCCCAGAGGACGGAAACAGGTCCCCACGGAAACCTGCATACGGAACGAAGCTGGCGGCAGCTTCGCGCAGGAGAGCCCAACACGGGGGCGGGAATGACCCGACGCCCTTCGGGGGCGCCTGGGTGAGCAGACTGGGAAACGTCTTTGCCCCGGAATTCTGCTCGGCACCTCCAGGAAACACGACCGATGCACCATCACGTGGACGGGTCTCTCGGGATTCAGCTGCGTGCAAACGGCCCTGTACACAGCTCTTAGGAAACGGTGAATGACAGAGACGGAGCAGGTCAGTGGGGGCCGGGCTGCGTGAGCGGGGGGGGGGGGGGGCCGGGGGTGTCTGTGGCCGCACTCGGGCGGCGCGAGGGGCCCTGTCAGGGAGCTCACGGTTCGGGGTCCTGCCGGTGCTGGCCGGCACACAAATGCACACCGGCGCCAGAACGAAATGCACACCCACACGTGTGGGTGCCAGTTGATGTGGAGAAGGCCAAGGGCCTTGTTACTGTCACTTTCCTGGCAGCCACACGGCATTGCAGGCGCCCGCCACCAGCACTGGGAACCCGGCGAGGACAGACGCAGCTCTGCGACTCCTCACAACTGCATGTGGCCTACGGCTGCGCCACGATACAAAGGTTCTCAAAAACCTCATCCGTTTAGAAAAAGAGCCATCCTTACTCTCCGTCCTCTCATCCGGACTGGCTTTTCTTACACTCCCACCACCCAGCGTCACCGGTTCAGCTCCGCCTGCTTCCTGCCTGCAGCCGGTGTCACTGTGTAAGCTCAGCTCGGGCAGAGACGGAATCTGTTCCATCTCCCGCTTCCCGGCCCGGCCTGTTCCTACCCCGTGGGGGGCGCGCGGTGCGTTCTCACGGACAACGGGGTGAATGGGGACCCTGGAGAGAATGGAGGGGCGTGTCAGAGTGCTCCACGGCACTCTCGGCCCTTCTGAGCGCCGACGCTGAAACGCAACCGCATTCCTTCAGCACCCGCCGACTCCGCCTCACTGCTTTCCGAGAGGGGGTGCTGCTGGGAGGACGTCGGAGCCCTAACTCACCTTCCCTGCCCGCGCGCCCCCCCACCTGCAGGGGCGCACCTGCTGCCATGCTTCCGGCCTCCCCAGCAAAGGTGCAAGTGTGGACGAATCCGATCGTTTCAGACAAGAACGTGTTTCTGCTTTGCAAACACAAATTCAGGGCCAGCTTCATGGATGCTTCATAAACTCAAGAGAAAAATACGCAACAGTAGCAAAATAATAATGCTACATTGTGACCATGTATCGTAGTTGAAATGAAATAACTACCTCCTTTTGGTCACGGGTCTTGTCATGGGGAAGCTCAGTTTAGTCCAACGGGCCAATTCAACGATCGTCGAGACCAGCCGGGACCAGGGACCGACGTGAACTGCGATCCACACAAAACAACAAACTGCACTAAAATCCTGGACCTGAAACCGAACCCGAGCCCGAAGCGTTTGCGAAAACGTGAACCAGCCGAGTCTGAGGTTGCTTCCCAGACGACGCACCAGCGGAGCGGCTCCAGAACTCAAAGAGCAAACCGACCAGAGACAGAAACCCGCCCGGAATGACAGGAACTCGTGTTCCTGGTGCGCTGACCGAGGAGGACGCAGCACGGACACACGGATCACCGACGCTCGTGTTCCCGGTGCGCTGACCGAGGAGGACGCAGCACGGACACACGGATCACCGACGCTCGTGTTCCCGGTGCGCTGACCGAGGAGGACGCAGCACGGACACACGGATCACCGATGCTCGTCCCACGGGCGGCCTCACAGCACGGCGCGTTCCAAAGCCGGAAGCCTGCCGTTTGTTATTTCTGCCACGGAGACGGTGAGACCCTCTCCCCCTGTGTGTTCTAAGCAGAAGAGGAAGCCAGGAGTTCAGAACCCCGGTGGGAAAGGGCAGGACGGAGGAGAGACGGCGGCAGGGGCTCGGCAGCGACGGGAAACCCAGCCGCTCTTGAGACTTGCTTCCGTTCTAGGAAGAGGCCTGGAGCCGCTGGGGGGTCCTCACGCCCCCGCGGCCAAACGCAGCCCGCGCCCAAGCTCGGGCCCCCGGCCGGCAGGTACCTTACCTGTGGAGAGCTGCGCGGGGAGGGGGTTCATCTCCTTGTCCACCATCTTCTGGTACAAAGCCCTCAGGCTGAAAGGCTCCACGGTGAAAGGCAGGGTGCCCGTCAGCATGGCGTACATGTTCACGCCTCTGAAAAGAGAGAGGCCGCAGCGTGAGGAAGAGACCACGGGGAGGCCCCCGGGACGTTTCCGTCCTGCCCCTTTCTAGAACCCTCCAGAACGCACAGCTCCCCCGTGACACGGCCACGGGGAAAGGCCCGGGCGAGGGCGCGGCTGCGGCGGCACGGGCGCTGGATGACAGCGAGAACAGGGGTCTGCAGGTCCCCGAGAGCTGCCCCAGGAGGGGCGCACCACGCCCCTTCCTTCCGCAAGGAAGCCCAGGCCGAAGTCCGTGGAACACGCAGGGCGTGGTAGGGGCCTCGCATAAACGTAGTTCGGTCATTACGCGGTCCCTGTCCGAGTGTGGTTTACGAGGCGGTATGGGGGGGGCCGGACCTGCGTGGGGCACACGTCACGGCCCCGCCAGCGGGCCTGGCGACTGCTCAGCCCGGTGACACCAAGTCCCACCGGGCACTGGGACCCTGCTCTTCCCGGGACCTCCGGCCGGGCCTGGAACCAGGGAAACTCCTTGCAGGGGCCGGAGTCTCCTAGCCACTCCTGTTCCTTAGGTCCCGTTTACTGCGACGTTCCGCCACCCAGCCCCGGCCGGGCCTCTCAGGGTGGTCGGAATACCCTCTGCGCCGGCTTCTCTGCTTCTCTCCAGAGCGACCGAGAAAACTGCAGCATCTTCTCGGAGGGTTTCCGTTTCCCTGACGTTGGAGCCTAACACCATCTCCATGGGATTTCCCGCCGCGGGTGAAGGGTCTGCCTGCCAAGAGGCCTCGAGCGTTCCAAAGCGCTCAAGGAAACACGCTTTAAAAACAGGCAGGATTCCCAGTCAAACAAGGCCCACGAGACGGATTTTAGTTAACGAGGACCCTGGGGGCCCCATGCCGCCGAGGTGCGTCTGAATCAGAGCCCTCCCCCCACCGCAGGTGCGGCCGGGCCCAGCCACACCCGCCCCCTCGATCGCAGAGGTGGGCTGGGACGCGCCCTGCTCCGGCTCGCGCAGCGGGGACGGGAGACACACGCGCACTCAGCTGCAGCACGAGTTCGAGCTGGCTGGCCCTCTGCCCCAGGCGGGGTACAGGTGCCGGGCGGGGGCACCAGACAAGGTCCCGCCTTCTTGGACTGGGGGGACACGATCAACGAGGAAACAGATAAATGAGCGCAACCCTTCCAGATGCTGACAGATAAGGAGGGGACAGGAAAATGCTGAACAGCCCTGCTTTTGACGGACAGAACTGAGGAGGCTGGGGGCGGGGCCAGCCTGGGGGCGGAGCCAGCCTGGAGAGGGCGGGGCGGTGACCCACTAGGACCCTGGGGTGGTGCTGCATTGTGGGTGAGCTCGGAGTAGACTCAAAGGTCCTTGCTTTGGAGGATTCTGGGAGATCGAGATGGGGGGGGGACGCTAAGAGGGCCCCCAAGCTGTGAAGGTCTGCACCTGAAGGGGTCTTGGAGAAAACTGACTAAGGAATGGAAACTGCTGAGCACCCCACAGCACTGTTGTTGGGGACCACGAGCAGCCGCTGGCCCCGCTGTCTCTGGCCTCCAGTGCAGCAGCAGCTCCATTCAGGGCGACCCCATGCGTGGGGGAGGGCTTCCCCATGCCAAGGCGAAGTCTACAGCAGCTACCCATCACCGGGGGGCGGTGGGGGGTGGGGAGTGACGCCAGGTGATCCTGCCGGGCTCCCCTGTTGAGCCTCCGTAGGGGCTTCGAGTCCGAACCTCACGCTGCCTCCCCAGGTAGGTGTACCCACCCCAAACGGTGTCCCGGAGCCGAGGCACCTGGACACATTCCAGGGGCTCTGGGTTCCACTTTCCCTCTCCTCCTTGGTAACGCAGGAAACGAAGCTTCAGGAGCGAGGCCCCACCGGGCCCCCCGGACGCCCACGCAACCACGTGCACCCCCACGTCGCAGCCAGCTTCTTTGCGTTTCTTCACCGCCCACACCTTTTGCCAAAACACACCACGTTCACCGTCCCGGGCTAATGAGGGAGGAGGGGAGGGGCCGTTTGTCGGTGACGTCCGGGTGCTTCTCCCCGAGGGAAGGGAAGTCGAGTCCTGCCGCGGTTCCGAAGTGTGGTCCGCGGGCAGCACATCGGGAACCTCTCCGGACGCAAGCCCTCGGGCCCACCCCGGACCTGCCGACTCCAGAGCTCGGGGCCGGGCCGCGAGCCCGCTGACGGCCCAGCGGGAGCTTCGGCCACACACCAGCGTGCGAGCCACCGGGAAAGAGAAGAGGGATGAGTGGTCCCAGGCCACCCCCCCCCCCCCGGCCGGAGCCCGCCGCCCTGCAGCGAGAACCGCACCCAGGCTGCACACGGCCCTCGGCTCTGATGGGCGGAGCCGCGGTGGGTGGTCACTGCTGCCCCTCGGAGCATCTGGGGCCCTTTCAGACCCGGTTACTTAACTTGTAAGTGGTTTTTGGTTTGTATCTGCACAGGGCCATAAACAAGAGCAGTTTAATTTTATGTTCATGAACATCAAATAAAGTTTAAATAAAAATAACGAGTGAAGGAGAGGGGTTACCCAGAATGCTCTTCCTTTACAAGAACGCTGTAGCACACTGTTTGAGAACACTGCCCTATGACCTTTCCGTTCCTTTTCAAATTATGAGAGGTTTGCCCAGAAAGTCACAGCGGGCTCAGGAAACAAGTTACAGAAGCAAGGGGGCCCTCGGGCCTGGGACAGGGAGGCGGAGGTAAATCACGGCGGGGGGGGGCGGGGGGGGGCAAAGGGGGAGGGGCAGGCGCGCGTGTACTCCGGAGTGTGTCCTCGACCTTCTGTCCAGGGTCCCGCGGAAGTAAGGACTGCCGGAGTGTGGTTGGTGGGGTCACGACCTGGGTGTGATAATTTCCAGTTTCAATGCGAACATTTCACCTAAAGGATCCCGTGCCGTGCCTGAGTGGGATGTTATGTTACAGAGTGAATGCTCATGATTTTGTAATAAAAGATTCTGTAGTCAAAGGGGCGTCATTTGTGCCGGACTCCCCCACATTTCCATTTATCTTCAGGGCACACGGGAGTCCCCGCCACAGGTGCAGAACGGGGCGGGGACACTACGGAAGGCGGCAGTCACGTCACAGCAGGGGCCTGGCAGGAACAACTCTAAACCCTGCGGGGACGTGTCCCTTCAGGGCGTCCCCGAGACAGGGGACTCTCGTCTCCTCGACACCTGTCACCTGCCAGCTGCAGAAGAAGACAGAAACCTCAAGTCCCAGCCACGCCCCGCTGTCCGGCGGGGACCCCACACACAGGGAGGAGGTGCTTGTCCTAACGGTGCCAGAACCGCTGCGGGCTGACAGGGGCTGCAGGCTGACCGGGACTGAGCGAGTGGTTTCCATGGCAACTCCCACTGGGTATTTTACCAACCGGACGCCGGGATTCCGGCCCCTGGGAGGGGTTTGTCACGAAGCAGAACAGTCACGAACCTCTAAGGAGCACCCGCCCCCTCACTCCCGGGGCCTCTAGTCTACAAAACAAGGACAGGATCCTCGCTGGCCGCTCGGGCTGTGTGAGGCGCAAGTGAACTAAGCCACAGAAGGAGCCGGACGCTGGTTTTTGGCACAAATGCACTGCGCCTAACGAATGTGACCCACCGCTTCATCACAAAACTTTTAAAATCAACAGGAAAAAGGAGGTACGACGTGTATTGAATTTGCCCAATAATTAGGGACACCTACATTAACGGCCGTGTGGTCCCAGGGATTCTCAGAAGGAAACCGGGTGGAGCATGTCCCCCTCCCCCCTGCAGATCCCACAGACCCCCAC
Organism: Trachops cirrhosus; assembly: GCA_028533065.1. NCBI lineage: Eukaryota > Metazoa > Chordata > Mammalia > Chiroptera > Phyllostomidae > Trachops > Trachops cirrhosus. The sequence goes on from CM052539.1 coordinate 191,699,153, forward strand.
CACCTGGGCAGAGAGGGAGAGCTGGGCCCTCTGACATTTCGGAAGTCATGGGAACGCCGAGGAGAAACGCGGAATGCGGCCCACGAATCTCTGTGACCCGAGGCATTAGCACGGATCCCCAAACACAGGTCCCCAAACACGCTCAGCGTTGCCCGACGTGGCTTTGAAACACAGCCCGGGACTTTCTAGCTTCTCCACAGCGGACGTGGGGCCCCCGAGAACCACAGAGTTTTAAAGAGAGAGAGTGACGAGACTCGTGATGCAGGGAGGCTACAAGCAAGTACGGTTTGGGTTTTCCTAAGCAGAGAGAAGTGGGGGGGGGTCATCGTTGGGTGGAAGAAATCTCAAAGGTACTGGCCAGGGTGGAGTACGCTGGTGACGGAAGAGAAAGAAAAATGACCCCACGGGCAGCTGGAGGAGTTGGGGGAGAGGCCCTAGACAACAGAAGTGGGGAAATGTCGGGATTAAATCAGGAGCCCGTGTTCCCTGGAGGAAACGGGGGGCGGGGGGACAGGTGTCACCTGCCGTCAGAAGACAGAGTCCCAGCAACTGTGACAGGGGAAGTCGGCCGGCAACTCTAGGAAGATGCAGGGACGCAGCCGTGAGCAGAGCTCCGCTGGCAGTTGCAGGGTCTCAAAAGCTGCTCACAGGGGTGGGTGGGTGCGCAGGGTCCCCGGACACTGCCCCCTACACGCCAGATGCAGCGGAGAGGACCTTCCGCCGACCCCTGGCTTCTGCGTGATTCTCCGAGAAGGAAATGGCCTTGGAAAAACTTAAAACAGCCCTGCACCTGAAGCAGCGCCGAGTCCCCACCCCAGTTCTAGGGGAGCAGCGCCGAGTCGCCACACTGATTCTGGGGGGCAGCGCCGAGTCCCCACCCCAGTTCTGGGGGGCAGCACCGAGTCCCCACGCCAGTGCTGGGGGTGGGGGCCTGAGAGCAGGAGCAGCTCCATCCACACGGAAAACCTCAGGCATCATGACTGCCCCTTAACTCATCTGTTTGTACCAAGAAGTCGTTTTTCATGGATCTTAAGACCTCTTTCCATTTCCTTTCTTCCTCTCCCTCTGCTACTTTAAAGGCAGATACTAACTACAAGAAAAATAAGTCTTAGATTTTGTAACTGAAAAATCTCAGAAGCCAAAACAAGCTTCTCTCCTGAAAGTCAAAAGCCCTAAATGACCCAAAAGGAGGCCCAGGCCCCCCCATTCCATCTCCTCCTCCTGCCACCCCTCGTTTTGGGGGGTCTGCACAGACAGAAAATGCTGTCCTGCCATATGGCACTCTTTTACAAAAACAGAGTCGTGCCCCAGACCAAATGTCCCTCCTCTGTTACCAGCCAGGTCTGGATGGCTCCTCTGGGCCAACTGGTCTACCAAAGAGACTGCCCTAGGGGCGGTGCCCCCCACGAAGGGAAACAGATTCGGCAAGGCCGGGAGGGGGGCTGAGCGCCACCCCCACGAGCACCGGGCCTCACGCAGGCGCTTCACCCACCCCAGGCGCCCCCTCAACAGCCAAGAGCAGCTTTGGTTGAAAAAATATTGGACTCTCAACCTTTCAGGGCCAGAACCCTCAATTTCCATCTTTCTTACCCTTAGAGAGACACCGATGATCTCCAACGAGCTCTATGATGTTCTGAAAATAAAGTTAATTTTGATTCTTTTCATTTAAAAAGTGAATCTGCATTAAAGTTTTTTAAATTACCATGTATGCCACTCTGAGGAAAACTCGGTTAGCAATAAAAAAGGTTCACTGCAGCAGAGTGAACATTTGTTTTTGTAGCTGAAATCTCCAAGCTGACTGGAGATACAGATCCAAATGTTTCACTCGTCGGGATGAGAGGAAGAAGTGAGGGGTTTTGAAGATGTTCATACGTGGTCCACATATGAAAATAATGACCGTTGAAAGTGATGGGACCCCCCAGGTGCAGGCAACGTCTTCCATTCACCTTGGTCATCGGGTCCACGGCAGGGGGGCAGCTGGGGCCTCGTTGTGGGGAAGAGTCCCCTCTCCCAGTGACAAGCCGGTTCTGTCCCTCACTGGGCTCCAGTCTCGGGAAAAGGCCGTCTGTCCACCGAGGGCCCAACCCTTTGGAGCGGGGCGCTCGCTTTTAATTCATGAAACGAACTCTTCACTGTTGTTTCCAAGCAAGAAAAAGGGACATTCGGTGGCAACAGTGTCTGACCAGAGAAAACCGGCCCCATGTCCGCTGTCCTCCCAGCAGCCTTTTACGTTAAATTCTCGCTGGGCTTTCCGTGTCCGACGCTGGCGGCCAAGGCCAGGGCCCCAAACAGAGACCGACCTCGTCTCGGACACGGCCTCCCAAAGCTCGGAGAAGTAATCCCCACCGCAGGCTCTGAAGCTTCCCGTTTTCTCCGAGATTAGGAGCAATAGTGGCCTTCCCACCTTCGCCCGGAGGGCCCCCTCCCCTCCTCCACCCGGCGAACTCCACCTGGACCGGCAGGCGCAGGCCGTGCTGGCCTCGGACCACCTCCCACCTCGCCCTGGGTGGCAGGCGTGGGTGTTCCCTGCACCCACGTCCAGGCTGTCCAGGCTGCCTCAACAAGTACCCCGGGCAGGGCGGCTTCACCCGCGGGCCTTTATCTCCCACAGTGCGGGAGCCGGGAGTCCCAGGTCAGGGTGAGAGCCGGCATCCTGGCTCACAGACTAGTCACACAGTCTGAGGAGAGACAGCTCTCTGGGCCCTCTCCTGATAAGGACACTAATCTCCTCCCGGGGCTCCACGCACATGACCTCACCTAACCCGAAACACCCGCCAAGGCCCCGCCTCCAAAACCGCCACGTTGCCGGTCAGGACCTCGATCCATCAGGCTTTATCACAGCGCTACACAGACCTAACCTAGGCCGTGCCTGTGACCTGGGCGCGGGTCACGCAGCGCCCCCTCTGAGGAGTGTTCCGGGGGCGGCTGGCGGTTTGCTCCAGGGAAGGCTCATCATTAGATGGACCAACACACGGAGCTTCGGGGCTGAGCAAAGGGGGCGTCTCCAGCTCAACTCCCCGCTGTGGGGCACGGGGACAGGGATCGGGGGCACCGGGACAGGCCGTGGGGCTGCCGAGTCTGGTCGACCCGGAGGTCCCGCCCCGGCCTCCAGAGCCAAGCCACCTCCGTCGGCTTAGGGCCGGCGTCTGTGCGGTGCAGCACGGTCCAGCGAAGCCTCTCCGGTGTGTTACTTGGGGGCACCAGGACCGGAGTGAGGCCTGCTGGGGGCTTTGGGGGAGGCCTTCTGCGGCGTGTCTCCTTTGTGGGGAAGAAACGCCATTAAACAGGACGTTAGCAAAGAAACGTCCGGCGGCCCCCCAGTCAGCCCAAGCACGGGGGCAGCCGGGCAGGAGGAAGGCATGTCCCGGCTCCCTGGTCCTGGGCCACGTCCACCCTTCCTGCACCTGCGTCCCCTCCACACCCCCAGAGTTTCTGGGTGCAGTGTCTGCTCCCAGGTAACAACAGGTGGCAATAGACCCACTCCCAAAACGGAGAAGCGGGGCGTCCATGGTCACTGAAGGGGGTCCCTTCCCCGTCAAAGGACTCAGCAGAGGGGCTGAGCCAGCAGAAACTGACCCTCGGACGGTGCTGCCCCGTATTCGGGGTGAGTGGCTTGCTCCCAACTACGGTGACCAAGAGGGGACGGGAGCCCCGCTAGCTGCACAGCCCAGGCCTCTCCCACGGCTGTGACAAGCCCGGGGCTCCTTCCTTCTACCTCACTCCCAGCCTGAGAACGTGCCTGCCCCCGCAGGGACAGCTAGAAGAGTCCCCTCCACAGGCTGAGCCCCGTCGTCACCATGACAACTGGTGACCACGCCGTATTATCGCTCAGTTCCCTCGGGAGCCAGACCTCAGGGGCAAACCGGCACCTGCTCTCCGAGCCACAGTCTGCTTTCCCTTCCGTCACCGTGTCCCCACCCCCTTCCCTGTCACCACACTCACACGACACCCCTGAATCTCTTGGTCTCTCAGCCTCCCCACTCCCCACCGCCTTATTTTCTCATTTTTTGGTGCAAAATCTGTCCCTTTCAGAGCTTCCCACTTAGCATAAATGGGTTTGCTGTTGAGGGAAGAATATTCATATTCATCCAGTCCGTAAACACGGGCCGAGGGAAGTCACGTGCCCCGCACTCGTAGGAGGTCTCGAGCGCCAGAGGGAACCAAGAACGCATTTCATTTCCTGCACCGGGCTGCTGGGGTGGTGGCTGCTCGGGGGCTGTGGCTGGGAGGACTCGGAGGTCCTCGGTGCCGGCCTGGAGTCTGTGATCGGCAACTCGGCCAAGTCACCGGGGCCCCCCCCGCAGCCGCTCCCTGGCAGCATCCCCCTGGGTCACCTGCGGCCCAGCCACACCTCCTGTGAGAGGCGGCGAGGGGGCAGGGCTGGCCCGGGAAGGGCCAGGGGCACGAGGCTGACTGCTGTGTGGGCCTCTGGCCGCACAGCCCCTGCCCCCTTCCGTCTGTGTCCTGGGGATCGGCGATGGAAGCAGGGTCCTGACTAACGTGCCCCCTGCTGACAGGCTGGACCTGCGGCGTTGGGGGGAGGTTCGGGGAATTCTGTGGCCCTCAGACCCCACTCTCACATCCACGTCTTCTCTCTCCGACTTCCCCGGAACCGCGGGACTCCTCCCACTTCTGGAGCCCTGCGCTGGCCATGCGCCTCCGTCGGCTTCCTCTGCCAGCTGTAGCTCTGACCCTGTCCTTCTGCTCGCCTGGGCGACAGGCCCGTCCCTCCTCCTGTCTCTCCCTCCTTCCCACTTCCCTCCCTCCCACCCTCTCCAGCCCGGGCTCCGTGCCAGGTGCCGAAGAATCCCTGGAACAACCTGGGTGGTCCCTGCCCCTCGACCTGTAGTTGGAGGGGTTCCAGCAGGTGAGCAGTGACCACAGGTGAGGGCCAGGAGGGCAGAGATCAGGGACTTGAGGAGACAAGAGAGGCCACCAAGCCAGCCTGCAGGAGGCAGGAGGGCCCAGGGCAACTGGCCCCCCACAAAACACCAGGGAAAGGGAACGCTTCTGGCGGGAGGACTGTGTGTGAGGGAAGGGTGCGGGAAACTGGAGTTAGCGAGAGGATGGTGGGAGAATGGCCTCTGACAAGCCACAGGGCCCAAGCAAGGGCACGTCACCACGATCAAGACTCAGTCCTTCATCTCCAGACCCTGGAGCCGCCAGCTGCCCCACTCACGGCTCCATGACCTTGAGACATTTCATTAGTTCCTCCCACGATCAGTTTCTTCCTCCCTAAAGTGGGGCTGATGGAGAGTCCCAGCCTCCCTGGTCACAGTGGAAAGTAAATGACACAGGGCCTGCCAGACACCAGGCCGAGGCGAGCTCCAGCTTTTCTGCAACCCAGACACAGCGCAGCGAGATGGGAGAAGCCGGGGAGCTCCAGGAATGTTCTGGAACAACTCACCCTTGGTTCCAACCAGCCCCTCTCATCTCCAGCTTCTACACCGTCAGCAGCAGCTCGCTCTGTCTGTCCGAAGCCCACTTCCCCAGAGCATGGGATCTACTCCCTGTGCCACCGACACAGGAAGCTGAGGGGACCGTGAGGGACCCGGATCCCGAGACCAGGGCCCAGTGGGGTCCCTCGTGGGGGGCACTGGTCAGCGGGCCAGTCAGACGCCCACCCTCAGGCAGCATCGGGGAGTCAGGCACGAAGGACCAACGAAGGAGACGTGCTGCGCTACGGGGCGCTAGAGGGCGCGAGAAGGGAAGAGACCCCGTGAGGAGCGAGGGGGACCCCTGCGATGGGAATGCAGACACGGCCCCTGCAGGGCGGCCCCAGATGAAAACTGGCCTGTGGGGCCGGACGGGCCACGTGGAGAGCTGGGGTGGCCTTCGGGGCAAGGGAGCGCGTGTGCAAAGCCCAGCGACTCAGCGACAGGACGGGGTTGGGGGGGGGGCGGGGCGGGGGGAGCGCTGCGCGGGGTGGGGGGAGGGGCGGGCGCTGGGGCAGATGGGTCCCGGCGGGGGCGTGGCACCTGGCCCCCGTCACCGGCACCGGGCTGAGTGTGTGCCGAGGCTGGTGGAAAAACCACGGGAGGATTTTAAGCAGCAAAAAGATGTGAGTTCTGCGAGTACAGGGCTTGTTCTGTTGCTTCCCCGGCACCTAGACGAGTTTCGGGAAAGGGCTCTCCGGCAGTTTGGGGAGGAAGGACCAGAAGGAAGAGGTGGGAAGCCGGGCCCCAAAGAATCACTCAGCATCTGCCCCAGAGCCTCCCACCTAAAACCTCCTCAGCAGACACTGGAACGCCACCGCGGGAGCGAGGGGCAGCGGAGCCCGAGGGGGGCCTGGGTCCCAAGCCCGGGAACTCACATGGACCAGACGTCGATCTTGGGGCCGTACTTCTTCCTGGCCAGCAGCTCGGGCGCGGCGTAGGCGGGGCTGCCGCACTGCGTGCTGAACGGGTCGGAGTGGCCCAGGATCCCCGCGCAGTTGCTGAGGCCGAAGTCTACAAAGAGGGGCGACAGAGAGCGCTCCGCGTTAGCACGCGGTGGGCACGGGAAGGGCGGGGAGGGAAGCAAGTGAGGAAACAGTCTCTGGCTCAGCCTCGCGGGGCACCCGAAAGGAAGCCGGTGCTTCCAACGCCGACCTCCGGACGCGGGTCTCCAGCTGGCTGCACTGGACACATTTTCTCTCGGGCCTCACTATAAAATCCAGCTCGAGCTGAAAGAATGTGGAAACGAAACATATCTCTAGCAAGTCTTAGAATTGAGTCATCCATCCAGGAAAGAGAGATGCTTTGCTTTCTAGGATGGAGGAGGAAGCGAGGCCACGCAGGGGGCCCTGGGGAAGAGCGGAAGGAAGACTGAGTTTCTCCGGCTGGTACCAGCCTCCCCCCGCGTGACACGCGACCCCACCGGGCAGAGATGCCTTTTCCGGCTGAGTGTTTTCATTTCCAGCAAGTCTTCCGCTCCCGATGCAGGCGGCACAGATGGTGCTCCGCACAGGGAGCGCCACGCGCATGGTGACGCGGCCAGCGCTGACGCTGGCTGCAAAAACAGCGCCGGGGAGAGAGCGGAGGGAGCCAGACGGAGGCGCCTCTCGGGGCCACTTTGTTCCTGGACCAGGAAGGCACCCGGGAAGAGGCAAGAAGGGAACCGTGTCCAAAGCGCCCTCGGTCCTTCTGCCTTCGGAGCCGAGTTTGCCTTTGAACGTGAAGACAGGCGACTAGAGAGCTGTTTGTGTTCTGCCCTCGCCTGACAGCCGTCCTCCATCTTTGCTGAGCTCAGAGCCCAGACCACGGTTCCTCCTTCAACTTTGATGTGAACTCAGCGGTTCTCGTCCCGAAAGGGAGGACTGTCCGCCCACAGGGCTCAGTTAGGAGGGGACTGTGGTCAAGGACTAGCCAGCTCCACGTCCTGAACAAAACCCTCGCACTTTCTCACCTGGAGGGAGGTATGTCTAACGTCACTACTGTGCTTTCTCCTGGCCTTTAACACGTCTCCACCCGCCAAGAGCGTGAGCACCGGGCACGCTCCGGAAAGGAGACACGTGGGCGAGTCCGGGAGGCTGTCACACGCCGTCGGTCAGGACGTTTCAGTGCCGCTCCCAGCGCTCAGCGCGGTGAGATGGGCAGCGGAGGCGGCTTTCCAAGCCCCGTCTGGGCAGAGCCCAGACACTCCTCCGGGCTCTCAAAGCCTCCTCCTCGGGGCTGGAGACGAAGCCTCAGAACCTCCAACGGGGCTGGCAAACCAACCGCCAGGCCGCACGTACGGCCACACACCCAACGCGACTTCTGTTTGTTTATGGTTCCCCTCAGATTCTCGTAGCCTCTCCTCCTCTCGCCCTCGGCTCCCCGCTCCTCCAGCCTCACCCCGCACCCCGCTGCACCTGCAGCCCCAGGAGGCCCTCGGGGCGGCTCCCACACTCCCAGCTGGGCGGGGTCCCTGCCCAAAGGGATCTTGGGGGCCTGGGTCACGGAGGCAAAGGCGAGGCGGGGGGCATGGCTACGTTTATAAGAAGGAAACTCATGCTGAGCTGTGCACCGGCTGGCTGTTGAAATGCCTTCAGTTTGAAGACTGGACCACCTGGGGAGTGAGGGCCGCACGTGGCGGGGGGAGCATTCCCAGGGGCGTTTCCTGGGCCGCCATTCCCCTGGGGTCCCAGAAGACTCAGCTCTCGGTTTCTGAGATTAGCACAGGAGTCCTGACTCTGTCCCTCACCTCCCCGGGGGTTCCTTCCGATACCTGCACGGAACCCCCCCACTCGGTGCACGTCCCCTGTGCGGGTCTGCCGAGACCTGCTTGACAGCGGACAGGGCCGCCAGCGAGATAAGCGGCGGCCACGGTTCCCAGGCAAGTGTGGGAACCCGGTCTCGCCTTATCTGAAGCACAGTTTCAGGAAGATAAAGTAGCGGAGGGGCCGGGGCGTGGAAGGGATAAAAGCTGTAGTTTAAGTGGCTGATGCTGATCTAGTGGAAAGGGTTTCATTTAAAATATTTTGTAGAGAAATAAGCAGTAGGTGCCCCATCCATCCCTGTAATTATTAACGTTTTAGGGAGGTGCCTATAATTAGGATGTGACGCAGGAGAGAAGCTCCCGGCAGGGTCCTCAGGTGGGCGTCCATCGGAGCTGGTGACGCCTGAGTCAGCCGTCCCTGTGCCTTCTGAACGCTGCCGCGGGGATCTCGCAGAACTCCCGTGAGAGCCGCCGTGCAAGTCCCAGGCGCGCACTGTCCCGAGTCACACGCTGAGGTCGCACGCAGCGGTCAGAGGTCAGGCGGCTTTGTTGTGGAAGGCAAAACCCGGATGAAATCAAATCTCACCCCCGGTTAATTCTAGTTTATTTGAAACAGGGCTTCGGTAAATCTATGTAAATCAAATATTTCAAAGGAAGAGAAACTGTGAAGAGGTGGTAATGGCTATGATCGACCTCTGGAAAACAACGAGGGGAAGTTCCTTTGAAGAAAACGTTCGAAGGGCTTTCAAGCTGCAAAATGACGACTGGAGAAATACTTGATCCAAATTGCCCCACCCGGGGCAAAACACCTGAGACCCTGGGCACGGCTTCCCTCTTCCCTTCCTGGCCCCACCGTGTGGGAAAAAAAAAAACGAGGAAATGCAGACTCTGCTGCATGACCCGGTGCCGTCTGGGGCGGAGAGCTGGGTCCTCGGGGTCCCCGGCTCCCCGGAGTTGTCAGAGGCAGGGCCAGTGCTCAGAGCCTGGGGGCAGCCGTCTCGGGAACCCTGGTTCCCGACACCGGGTTTCCGGCAGCGCCCCCAGAGCCCGAGGCCGGGCCGCCTGGCCGGGAGCCAACTCGGCCGGCTGAGGGGTGACAGCGTCTGAACAGCAAGGGTCCCAGTCTGTGGCTGTCTAACCACGTCTGAAAGTGACACAGAATGACAGTAACGGAACTCAATCTCTGCTGCCGGAGGGGACCGTGGTCCCTCTCACCCTCCACGTTTTCTGAAGGCCGGTTACCGGTCAGCCTGCTAGGGACCCCCCAAACAACCTCCTGTCTCCACGTCTCAGCCCCACCAGGTCGAGCCTCAGTTTCCTGCCGCAGATCTGGAACCAGGACCGACAGCCCGCAGGCATCGGGTCATCAGCCTGGTTTACAGCAGCTGGATTCAGCCCTCGGGACAGAGTGCAAGGGTCAAACAATCTGATACAAAGAAAATTCTCTGAATTGTTCAAGCATCTTCTAAGGATACATTCCTTTAAAATCTTGGGGGAGCCCTGGCTGGTGTGGCTCAGCGGATTGAGAGCCGGCCTGTGAACCAAAGGGTCACGGGTTCAATTCCCAGTCAGGGCACATGCCTGGGTTCGCGCCAGGTCCCCAGTAGGGGGCGCACGAGAGGCAGCCACACACTGATGTTTCTCTCCCTCTCTTTCTCCCTCCCTTCCCCTCTCTCTAAATAAAACCTTCAAAAATAAAATGCTTCGGGGGAAAAAGTTGGCTTCCTCTTAATTGCTGATCTTCTAATAACGGGTGTGTTCACCACCGCCGGTCACTGGTGCGTCAGGACCCGGCCGCAGGTCTGCAGCCCCCGCAGCCCCGTCCGCTGCCGGGCTGGGAGCCGACTGTGGTTCCGGAGAATCTAATCTTCCATTGGAATGACGGGTTTCAGAGTCTTGAAATGGTCTCCAGTGTCTGCCAAACACAATTTCCTTCTTGAGCACAACTGTTGTATGCGCCAAGCCCTGCTGGTCCCTCTCTTTCCCCCTGATAGAAAGCCTTTCTCAAGCCACTGGTCGGGGAGAAACTCCCTGCCCTTGAGGTGGGGAGAGAAAGAAGAGAGCGGAGCGAACGCTGGCACCGGCTAGCAGCTGGGAGCGGAAGGGGCGCCCGAGCCCGGCGGAGAGCCGCCGCACAGGCAAACAGAGACGGGATCTTCTGGAGAAGGAGCGCGTCCGTCCGTCCACTCATGGACCCGGAGCCGCGCCCCGGTCCGACCCGCTCTCTCCGGGAACCACCTTCTGATCGGGACAGACCTCGCTGGGGCCCTGGGAGGGTCCTCCCCGCAGAGCCGCCCTACGCCGAGGGGCTGGGGAGACGGGACCAAACAGATGAGGACACCGCGTGCCTTCGGCTCTGGTCCCCAGCATGCCCTGAGAAGCGGGACACGGCTAAGCTGCGGCGGCATTCCCAAACCAAACGACAGCCACTGTTTTTTTCTTGTTTGTTTTCTTTCTTTCTTTTCCCCTTTAGCCCCCTCCTCCCTGCACCCCACCGCCCTGCAGCATTCCCCCCCAACTTAGTTCATGTCCATGGGTTGTATAGATAAGTTCTTCGGCTTCTCCATTTCCTATACTATTCTTAACCTCCCCCTGTCTATTTTAGGACTACTTATTATGCTTCTGATTCCCAGTACCTTTGCCTCCCCATTCTCCACCTCCCTTTCCCCACTGATAATCCTCCCTGTGACCTCCATTTCTGTGGTTCTGTTCCTGTTCTAGTTGTTTGCTTAGTTTTTGTTTTTTAGGTTCAGTTGTTGATAGTTAAAAAGGCTTACACTTAATCCAAATGGAAAAGAAAAAAGCCCGTATACAAGCTCAGATCCACCTTGAGTTCGGGAGAACCTGAAGCCTGAACAACCCCAACATTTATTTCGGGCCGTGAAGTCCATTTCATGGTCGCCTCTCAGCACCTTGCCTTCCTCCTTAGGCTTAAATTATTTCTGAAGTTAAATTCCACTTCCAAACCCATCACTAAACGTTGGCGGTAAAGGACGTGATCTGCAAGCGCTGTCTGGGGACTGAACAGGGGCCAGGAATAACCGTCCAAGTCGGTTATGCGGAAACGAGGGGGAACCGCCGAACAGCACAGCACTTAAAGGACCACCTTCTTTGAGGAAGAGGAGGCGTACCGATCAGCTTGAGGTTGTTGTCTTCGTCCAGCAGCAGGTTTTCTATCTTCAAGTCCCTGAAACACACAAAACCACACAGGGCGTCAGGCGGGCAGCGGACGTCACAGAATGACATTGCTCCTGCGAGGGGAAACGGAAGGTTTGAGGGCCCCTTCGAGGCCGCCCACAAAGCTTTCTGCCCAAACGCCACAACCGTAAAGGACCTATTTACAGGGCGTGACAGAGGTCGTTGCTGCTAGAGGATTTCAGAGAGGACGAGGCGCACCGAACACGGGAGTTTCCGGAAGAAGCAGGACGGGTGCTGAAACGCGGGCGTGAACTAGAACTGTCGGGGGCACAAGCGGGGCCGCTGGGGAGACAGCAGGCGACCCCTGCCAGAGGGGCGGCCACGGACTCGGGAAGCAGTTTTAACAGAACCGGACGCAGAAAAAATCCGTCGGTCCCGCAGCCGCTCCGCGTGGAGGCCACACTGGCAGCTGGTGGAAGGTTCGTCTTTTCTCCAAGCAGGCACTGTGACGGGCAGAAACACGAGGCCCGGAGACGCCAGGGCCCCGGTCCCTGGTGCTGCACCGGAGCGTGCGCTCCCCCTACAGGACCGCAGTGTGCAGAGGAAGGAAGACCACTCCCCGGAGGGCGGGCGCCCCTGATTCACGGGCACAGAGGTGGCAGGGGCCCTGGGAAGGAGGAAGGGCCCGTGCAGTCCGTGCTGAGGACCGGGGCTCCGAGGGGGCAGAAGCGGGCCCGCCCCACTCACCCCTGCACAGCCAGGGGCTCGCTAAGTGCCGGGGAACCTACACTCGAAAAGAGACCGCCTGGGGTTTCCGGAGGGAGAAGAATGAGGGCAAGAGCAGACACTCGGTCATCAAAACCGTCTAGGTCGACAATTCCCAGCATCTGAAATGGCAGCCTGCCGACTCGGACGCCCGTGACCGTCGCATACGGAAGAGTGTCCCTCCCTTCCGCACACCCAGGACGCTCTCCACCAGTGTTTCCGGACACAGCGTCCCTGGTCCGGCTCCCACTTTCTCACTTGGGAACAGGGACACGGGCGAAAGAACCATTTTTTCTCCTCTGGTCTCTCTTGTGAGGACTAGAAGAGCATGATCATGATAAATGACAATGGGGACAAATGACACCACGCCAGAGTCCTGAGACAGAGGGGGACAGCGGGTAGGGCTGCGGTACCGGGACAGGGGCCGATTTCCCGGGGACAGTCGCTCACCTCCCCACCCGGCACCGCCCACCCACCCATTTCCCGAGAGAGCCTGGACTCGATCCCAGTGTTTCAATGTTGGCAGCGGACGCCCGATTAAAACGGCCACGATAACTGCGCCGAGTGGGTGCGCGTGCAGGCAGGACACGGCCCGCAGGCTTCCTGCTGTCACACGTGGGTCGAGGCTCAGCCTCGGAGGGACGTGTGCCTTCCCTGGGACAGCGCAGACCGTGAGGAGGGGAGCCCGCCGCGCAGAGCCGCCCCGCCCCGGAAGGAGCGGGTGGGGAGCCTGCTGGGAGCCTGTTCGCCCAGGGACCATGCGGGCAGCCGGCGGAGATGGAAGAGGCGTCAGGGAGTCAGGCACCGAAAAACGGTGAGCTCTCAAAAGCACCGGCGGGTTTCAAAGCTGGACGGCGGCCGTAGCCTTGGGGCTGGACACGTGGATGAGAAGGGAGCGGGCACTGGAACGCACGGCCACGGCACGACCGTGGATCTCCCCCGACCCCAGTGCACGCGCGAGGGGGGAGAGGAGCGGTGTGTCTCCACGCCAACCCCGAAGAAACGGCACGCAGAGTCCCTGAGAGCCGCACGGCCCTTGGAAGGCACTGCACGTGTCCCCATGCGGGTGACCCCAAAGGTAAGGGGGGTCCTCCCCATTTTTCCAATGGGAAAGACAATGGTACTTGGAAAACACAACATGTAATTTATTAACGTGTGATGAAATCATCAAGTGACCACGTATGCTATTTACCAGGGAGCCGTCCCATCCTGTTTAAGAGCACACACAACGGTATCAACGTCATTAGTTCCAGAAACCTTAGTCCCACACCCTCAGCTTAGGAAAGGAATCACCGACACCTGTCCCGAGCAGCACTGGGACCACGGAGACTCGTGACATGACGTTTAGGTGGACGGGGTGTGGGTGACAGGGCGCTCTGTGAATCTCCGCAGGACGCGATTGCTGGAACTCCAACCCGAGCCATTGAAATGGCGAGTACCCACTGAAAGTCTCTGTGAGGGAGCCACTCGGGTGGTTTCAGGGTGGTCTCCAAACCCTCGCATGGGGGGGCCTCTGGGAGCTACGATGAAGCCACGGTGCAAGGTCTCCCTCCCTTTCTACTGGTCCCCTTGGGGGCGCCCAGAAGCCCCCAAAGTCGTCAGGGAGGCAAGCCGAGCCCGATGCGTCCTCTCCGACCAGCGTCTGTGCTGCTGGAAACGGAGTCCGTGAGACGGCGCCCCTTCCGCTGAGACACTGTGTGAGGACTCGGTCAGGCTTCCTCCTGTCTGAAGACACTCAGGACAACGGTCGCCCCGACCTTCCGTCCACGCACGTACGGCGTCCCAGACACACGCGTGCACTCGCCAGCCGCGGTCCTGGGAAACCGGTCCCGAAGCCGGGGCACCGCCTAAGTCTAAAGGAACGCCGCAGCTTGTGCCCGGCCAACTGAGCCTCTCTCTCCAGCAAGAATGGCAGCCACCCTAAGACATCAAGGGAGAAGTGTAGTTTAGAACGGACACTGTGGGGAGCAACAGCTTTCACGAGTGAGGCCAGAAGCAGCAGCTGCCAGGAACAAGCTGGGAAACGCCGGGGCCGACGGGCCGGGGGAGCCACCGCCCCGCGGTGAGGAAGGGTGAGAACGGAAGGCTGAAAAGGAGAGGGCCAAAGGGAAAAACCGGGGGAACGAGAGGGAGGAGGCACAAACATGTAATTATTAGGCAAAACAAGAAAGAGGAAACCCTTTGAAGTCACTCTCTTCCCACGCAGGGCCGCCCACAGGGGCCCGCCCCAGCCCCGAGCGAACCGGGTTCTGGGCCCGATCGCCACCTTTCTGTGGAGATTTCTCAGCAACCGCACCGCCCGGCTCACTGCCGGTCACGGGCGAGGGCGGCCACGCCGGCCCCTGCCCAGATGGGCGCGCCCGACGGCCTGCAGCAGCGGAAGGTCCCCCTCGGCCGGCTTCGCCTATCCCCACCTCCCGCCCGGCTTCTGAAAGGCACCCAGAGGGAAGGGGGAGGACGCCAACCTATGGCTCTTTAGGGACACAGGCTCTGAAGTCCTGTTTGGAACAGCAGCTTTCCGGTAGGCGTCGGCCCCAGTGCGTCGACCCCAGTGCGTCGACCCAGCAGGGGCGCCGATGTTCACACACACTGTGAAGAGGGAGCCCAGGAGCACAAAGGTGCTGCCCCTCTTGAGAGGGAACTGCCCCTCGGGGCTCCCTCAAGGCCCTCAGCAGACGGGCAATGGGTCGGTTCTCGCCTGTGCTCGGGGGCAGGGTGGGGGTGCCGGAGGTGGGGGCCAGGCCAAGGGGACAGCCGGACTCACCAGCCCCTTGTTCTGGCTGTTTCAAAAGAACAGGCCCCAGCAGGCCAGACTCCCCAGCACAGGCTCACCCACCTCCAAGCGACCGAGCGCCCCGCCCTCCCTCCACCCACCCGGGCTCTCCTGGCGTGTCTGCAAGGACGGCGATCAGTCGCTGAGGGTAGGGGGCCGGCCACGGTGAACTCCACTGGGAGAGGAGGGCCCCGCGGCCAAAGCAAGCACAGCGGTCCCGGTGGGGGCCCTGGAGAGCAGAGGGGCAGACAGGAGCCTGCCTGGCGAAGGGGCGTGTGTGCATGTGTGTGTGCCAGTGCACGGCTGCAACGAGTGTGAGCACAGGTGGGTCTGTGGGCGCACACTGCGCCTGGAACATGTTCATGTGTGTGCGTGTCTGGGGTGTGCATGCATCCGGGGAAGGCATGGGTGTGTATGCGTGCAGGTGTGTGCTCCTGTGCACGGGTGTGAGTGTGAGCATGTGTGGGTCTGCGTGTGTGCACTGCATGTGTGAACGTGTTCGTGTGTGCGTGTCTGGGGCATGCATGCGTCTGGGGAAGGCATGGGTGTGCGTGAGTACAGCTCCATGAGCGGGTGTGTGGAGTGCACGTGTGGATGCGTGTGTGGCATGCACACCCCCATGGGTGTGAGGGTGCTTGCACCTGGCCTGAGCACTGGGAGGGGATGAAGGAGTTTCTCCCAGGCCCAGCAAGGCCAGCAGAGGTCGAAGGTCGGGCTCTAACACACCTGAGGCCCAGGCAGAGGGGCAGAAACTCAAGAAACACAAGAGCCCCTCGGGGCCTCCCCGGCATGAAAGGGGGGAGCCGAGTGACGTAACACAGAGCAGCAGGGGCCGCGGGGTTCAGAGGGGCCAGAAGGCCAGAGGGAGCCTGGGGGGGGCCAGTGGAGACCCACGTGGAGAAGCGGGGTGGAGCCCACGCCGCCCAGGGACGGACGGAGGGCAGCTCCGCAGCGGGTGCTCTCCCGCCGCCTGGCCGCTGACCGCCCTCCCCTCGTCACGTAAGGCTCGTCGGAGCTTCGGACTCTTCCTGGACAAAAGGCCTCAGAAGAGGGTTCGTCCGGCAGGGCAGCTGGCCACAGGAAACGAGAATGCGTGTGCCCCCGTGTTCGGGGCCACGCCGGGCTGAACGGCCACCGACAGGGAAGAGGTGAGGACGATCAGTCCGGTGTCAGGTTCACACCCACGTCTGGGGGGAGGAAGTGGAAAGACTTAACAGGGGACGAATCTGGCGACAAGCAGACTGTGCTGGGGGCATCGGCTCTCAAGTGCGAGGTGGAGGGAAGGGGGGCTGGACAGGCCTCGCACGGCCCGGTCTGCAGGAGGGCGTTTTGCCCGTGGACGCGGCCGCAGGACGGATTTCAGGGACAAACCGAGAACAAAGAGCCCACGGCCAGCCCACGGCTCCCCAGGCAGCACGCACTCTCCCCTGAACAAGGGTTGGGGGGTTGGGTTTCATCGTCAAAAGCTCTGTATTGAAACCAAATGACTTTTAATCTTCCATTCATTTACAATGTGGGCAACTTGGTAAAACACACACAAAAAAATTGTTAAGCATGTACCAATTTTATGTTTCAAAATGAAAGCCTAATTGAGTTCCTGCAATGTTTACAAAGCGAAAGAGCTATTCATCAGTGAAAAGAGGCCACCCTCCACACAGCGACCTGAAAAATAAACAAATTGGTACCGAGTCAAAGAAGAAACTCCCCAAAATTCCAGGGAACACATGGAGCATTCCAGAAAGTATGTGGGTCCGGCCCCCAGAAAGCTGCCACCTGGCGCTGCGCCAGCGGGGGGCCTGCGCAGAAGACAGACATCAGACAAGGAAGGTGTCACGTGAAAAGTGTTCGGAAAGCAAAGCGGAAGGTGCTGTGGAGGTTTATGACCAGGGCGCCTAGCCTAGAGGGCCTCCCGGAGGAGGTGAGCTTGGAGCTGGGACCCGAAGGATGAGTAGGATTCGGCCGAAGATGGCCAGAGCCACAGAAACGCAGACCAGCGAGCGGCGGGGCCTTGGGCCCACAGAGCTCTGCTTCCCGACAGTGACGTGAAGGACGCAGGCGTGAGTTACAGTGGACACGTCCTCGCACAGCAGGTCCGCAAATGACATCCTCGGGCGCAACGCTATTTCAGCGCAGCGTGGACGAGCTGCCCCGGGAACTTAACTCTTGTCTGTATCAGTCAGCCTGCGGCCCAGCGGGTTTGGTTCGATATCACTCCGCTTGAGGTCGCAGAACCGACCAACCGCGTAAGCGGGGACTGGCTGTACCCCCAAGTGTGGGCCCATCCAACCCTCCCCACAGCCCGCAAAGCGGCCCACCCCCTCTCTCCACTGCGCACTTGGAGGCGGAGGCACAGAAGCGTCGTGCGGCCTGAGGGGCGGGGCTGCCGTGGGGCCGCGGGCGGTCTGGCTTCAGAACCAACACCGCCGGCCGTGGCGCCCCCCAGCCCGCCAGGCTGCGAGCCAGGACGTGCGAAAACCCCACGTCTCCCCCCCTTTGCAAAACCCCAGCCGGACACACAGCCCTCGGTCTCTAGAAGCAGGGCCTGCAGAGAGGTGCGCGCTCCCGGCAGAAGGCCCTGTCCCCAGACTCCCCTCCCATCTGCCGGCCCCGCCTTCCCCTCTCCCAGAAAACTGAAAAGCTGAAAGAAATGCTTCATTCCAGATGGGTCCTGGTTGCGCCTGCTTCTCGTCAGGCCCACAGAACAAAGCAGGGCCCCCTCTTCCCGGCATTCCTCCCCAGCGCACGCGGGCCCCGTGCCCGTGTCGGCGGACGAAGGAGGTCGCGCCCGGGGCAGGCGCGCTCCACCCCCGAGGGTCACGTGCCTCCGCCCTGCGGCTGGTCTCTCCCCGCTCAGGGAGGGCGGCTCCGTGCTGCCCCATGAGGTCAGCCTGTGCGGTGGGATTGGACTTGGTCACTTTGAAGGCGCAGACGACCCCCGGGTCAGCGGCGTGAGCAGAAGCGGCGGTCGGGGATCAAGGACGCGGGGCTTGAGCTTGGTGTGCAACACGCGAACCATCAGATTGCGGCGTCCTGCTGGCTGAGCTCGTTTGAGAAAAGGAAAGAACTCGTTAGAGTGTAAACACAGGGAGTGTCTCCGCCAATGCCAGGACAGAGATGCCGAGTCCATGCCGTGCGGCTGCCAGAGCTCCCCACGGCCTGTTGCGGGACCCAAACCTCGTGGCCGGTGCGGTGCGAGAGGCGGCTCTCCGCGCCAGCCGAGGAAATCCGTTCTATGCGAGTGTCCTTTTTTATAATGTAATGTTTACACGATTGTGGAAGACTGACCTTTAAATGACACTGAAATAGCTCTGGGTGGAAAGTCAGGTGTAGAGATTTAACATCCCAGGAAAGACGGCTCTCCCGGTGTGTGGACGGTGACCACATGCCCCTCCAGCAGCAGCCTCCACCCACGGGCCCAGAGCCCTTCGCACCAGGGAACCCCGCCCACACCCCGGTGCCGTCCAGTCTGCGTGCCCCGGACTCTTCCCAGGAGGGCCAGCCCCCCGGGGCATCTCTGCTTCCTCCGAAAAGATGGAGGAAGAAAAGATTCTTCCTTCCTCTCAGCCTCAGACTAGTTTGCGAAACGCGTCTGGTCTGTGCGGCACGGAGGGGGAGTTCTGTGCCGTGGAAAGGGGCCGCAGTGAGGAGCACACCCGGGGCGAGCCAGGTTTCGGGGGCCCAACGGGAGCGGTGTCGAGTCGGGAAATCCACGCTGCCGTTGACGCTGCCCGCAAGGACTCCAAACGAACGTGGTCACGCAGCGTCTCAGCCACGTGACAGGCCACCTGCATCCGAGTGTGCTGACGCCCATGGACACGGACACGATGTCCACGGACAGGGACGACGCGGCGCCCCCTCCCACGAGCCCCGACTTCCCACCTTCCCCGACCTCCCAGCCTCGGCGCCTTGGCTGCGACTGGCTCTCTCACGGACGCATTTCCAAGGAGGGGGAGCAGCCGCCTGCAGGAGGTCAGAGCAAGAAAAAGCACCCCGTCTCCGCTGCCAGAACATTCCTCAGCCCCGTCCTTTCCCAGCGACGGCAGGGAGAGGGGCGGATTTCGCGGCGATCCCTTCACAGGGCTGTGCAGAACTTCCTTCCGGAGAGACCACGGCACATCTGTCACCGGCTTCTCCTTTGTTGTTCTCAAAATCCCCGAAGCTGGGCACACGAAGCTGGGGTGTCCTGACACCCAGGGCCCGCGGCTCTGCCCTCTGCTGCGGCCAGGGGAGCCGGTGACCCGTGCCGATCCACCCAGACGGTGTCTGTGGGTGTCGTCCTCACCGGCAGACACGGCACCTGGCCCTCTGGCGACCGTCCCTTCCCTAATAGCGGCAGAGCTAGGACGTGACGGGCGATGCAGGGAATTGTCGGAAAGAGCCAAAAATAGCATTATTCACTCAAAATTTCTAAATGTTCCCTTCCCTGCTGATCTAAACTCAAAGAGTCCTAACGACGCGTGATTTCGTGACAACGCTCGGGACTAAAAATAGGGACTTGGAGAGGTTCTCTCCCTCGGGGAGGAAATGGCCCCCCTGAAGGGCGCCTCGAGGCCCAGACTGGCTGGGGGCCGGGGGCGGGGGGGCTGCCCCACTGTGCCCCCCCAGGAAAGAATATCTGTCCCCACCTGGAACGCCGGCCAGAGTCGTGACTTAAAGACCTGCAGCCCCTCTCCCCACCGAGCAGACTGTGCGTGAACAGCTTCCGACAGACAAAAGCACCCTTAGAAGCTGTACTTTTTAAACCCGTATGTTTCCACGTGAGGTCAAACGCAGGTCTGCCGGGTGACCCCGCGGTTCCCTAGAGCGGGGCGAGCGCACGTTCCCACCACAACGCGCACACGAGCATGGGGGTGGCTTACACAGGACAGCCGAAGGGCAGGACAGCCGCACGGCCGCCGCTGAGCGTGGACGGACCAAGTGCGGCGGGAGAGGTCCCTGGGTCGTACGTACAGAGGGGGGACGCGCAGCCCCTGCCCCGCCGAGGCCGGATCCGGAAGGCACGGCCCCGGGGGAAGGCAGCCGGTCACGGAAGACCTTGGGCTGCTCCTTCCCACGCAGAGGAAACGTCCCGAACAGGCGAATCCACAGCGACAGACGGGAGAGGAGTGGCTGCCTGGGACTCGCAGGCGTCGGGACGGGGTGGGGGTGAACAGGATTCTTTTTAGGGTGATGAAAATCCCCCAAAATTAGGTTAGTGGTGAGAGTTACACAACTCAGTGAATATTCTAAAAATCCACTCAACTGCGTACTTTAAAATGCTGAGTTTCACGGTGTGTGAATGGTCTCTCAATAAAAAAATGTTTCACGTGTGTGCAGATACACACCCAACCTGTCTGATGCTTCGATGTCGCTTTTTAAAATGAGAATCCGATAGCTCTGGCTGGTGCGGCTCAGCTGGTTGGAATGCCGTCCCATAACCGAAAGGTCGTGGGTTCAGTTCCCGGTCAGGGCACATGCAGGTTCAGCCCTCAGCTGGGGTGAGTGCAAGAGGCAACCGATCAACCTTTCTCTCTCACATTATGTTTCTCTCCCTCCCTCCCTTCCCCTCTAAGTATGTCCTTGGGTAAGGGGAAGGAAGGGAGGGAGGGAGGGAGGAGGGAAGGAAGGAGGGAAGGAAGGAAATGAGGATCCACTAAACGTGAGCACTCCCTACGCTCCCTCCACACCCAGAGTTTTCACGGTGGCACCCCCACGGAGACAGGACTCTGCCGTCATTGGAGAGGCGAGCGCCTCCTGGGGAGGAAAAGGGGGTGCTTTCATTTCTCATCGGATGGCGGCGCAGCGCCGAGCGCAGGCACCCCCCACCGTCGTGTCCGACAATGCGGCTTCCACCCACTTTCCGTGTGGGGCTCCACGCAGGGGGCAGCTGGCCGTTGCTTTAAAAGTGTTTGATTTTCATCGTTATTTGCGAGGCTGGTTTGGCTCCTGGGGGACACCCGTCACTTGTAAGGGCCAGTCCACAGTCCCAATGGCGACACGATTTAACTGAGAGAACAGCTGCGGAGCAACCCCCACGGAGACAGCAGATGCCAGGGCAGCACCGCGCCCCCCCTGCACCCCCGCACTGGCTGCAGACGGCCTCCTGCCACCGTCCCACAGCGATGTCGCGGGCCCCGGCGCGGCTGGTCCCCGTCCTCTGCATGTAGCAAGAACCGCAGCCGACACCTGCCTGTGCCTTCCCCTGGACCAGACACGGGTCCGAGCTTTCTCCACAGCCTAACTCATTACGCCCTCCGTATGCCCTCCGTGCATTCCTCACACCGACCACGAGGTCAGCACCACCAGCAGTCCCACTTCACAGAAGAAGAGGCTGAGGCCCCGAGCGGCTCCTTAACTTACCACAGGGTCGCACGGCAGGCACCGGGCAGAGCCGGGGAGCAGACCCAGGCCCTCTGCCTGCAGACGCCCCTGCTCCAACCCCACCCCGGCATCAGCCCGCCTCACCGAACAGCTCCCCGGACCCAAACGCACGCGGGCGAGTCACGACACGCGGCGCTCACCGGTGCACCACCCCGGCCCGGTGCAGGTGCTCCACCGCGGAGACCAGCTGCCGGATGTATCTGCGGGCCTCGGACTCCTCCAGCCGCTGCTTCTCGTAGATCCGGTGCATCAGGTTGCCGCCGGGGCACAGCTCCATGACCAGGTAGTAGCTGTTCTCCGTCTCCAGGATGTCCAGCAGCTGGGTGATGTTCGGGTGGCGGATCATCTGCTGGATCTGCCCCTCTCGCCGCAGGTTCTTGGTGACGTACGTGTCCTTCTTGGCTCGCTTCTTGTCGATGACTTTGATGGCCACCTACGGAGACAGCGAGAACACAGCTGTGGTCAGTGCCCGCGGGCAAAGGCCATTCCCTGACTCCGTGCAAGAACGGAGAACACATGGCTACTCTCTGCACCGGGAGAGGAGCGAGATCCAAGACGCCTCCAGGGAAAGAAAGCGAAGTGTAAGCTCCGCAAGGACCAAAGGCGCAGTAACTGAGGAAGGGAGGGAAATTTACAGAAGCGACTTGGGTGGTGGTCTGCGGGGTTCCGCAGAGGGGCAGCATCCCACTGGGGTCTCCAGGGGCGAAACACCAAGGTCTGCCCGGCCAAGGGCCTCTCCCCGCCCCTCAGGCCTCGCTGCCCTCCCTCCAGGGTGGGTCCCCCCGGCCGCCACTTCTGCACCAGCCAACGCTGCCCGCCTGCCGTGCGAGGCCACGGGCAGGGCGCTGCGGGACGCAGGGCCCAGTGAGGAGGTGGCGTGGCAGCCCTTACACCTGGCACCGGCCCCCGGACCGGGCCGCCCGCCTCCAGTGCTCAGGTGTCCCCCCGGGAGACGGCCGAAAAGGGTGACCCTCGGCCCCACGTCAGGCCCCGACCTGCGGCTGCTCCCAGGCCTCGTCTCCACGGCGCACGGGACGCTCCTCCTGGGTCGCTTCCCCAGAGTCGAGGTGTCGCACGCGTGGACCCTCCGGCCGTTACCAGCCACTGTCACCCCGGGGACCCCGTCTGCTAACGGCCTCCCTCACCTGTCCTCCTCCCTGTTCCGGTCTGGCTCACCTGGGGCCGGGCCTCCCAGCGCCCGGACACAGCGCCGCTCGGTGAGACTCGGCAACCAGGGGTGTGTGCCCGCCGGCTGCCCAGCCCCCCGGGCCCAGGTTAACACAGCGGCCTCCCCACTCCTACTGACGTCCTTCCTGTGTAGTACACTTGCGACTGTTTCATAATGCTCTCAGTGTGTTGACACGGAAGTTGGCACAGGTCAGTGATAAGTGATCGATAAATGGTTGATACACAGACTCCTTTGCAGAAAGACACTCAAATGCCATCTTCTTGACTCGGGTTTGTGGCGGAAGAATGAAAGTCCGGCTGCCACCAGCCGGGACCGTGACGTCAGCGGTGTGTGTCTGTCCCTGACACTCACCCTGACCCCTCGTGGTCTCTCTACGCTCGCCCTCGGGACCCCAGGTCTGCGTCTCGGACTTCTTGCTCCCGGCTCCCCGGGGTCCCCACTGCTCCCCCCACCTATCGCCCGGCTCACCCAGCAGCCCCGGGACGGTCAGCCCCGCTGCCAGCTCTCGGGCGGGCGTTCTCATGCTCCCAGGACACACAGTCTCTCCCCACATGCACCCCGCCACCCCCACCCCCACTCAAAGGCCCCCAGTCCTCCAGACGCTAACTCAAGTCCTGCCTCCCCAGCACAGAGGGTCCCCTTAACTGCCCTTAACTGCCACCGGAGCCGTGAGAGGGTGAGTTCCCGCTGTTCCGAGCCTGGGGGTCCGAGCCCCGCGGTTTGCGCTGCTGTGCTCATTGCTGCAGGGCGAGGACACAGCAGGTGCGTGCGCCCCGCCCCGCCAACCCCGCAGCAATCAGAGACCTGCGGGCCTGACTCTGGGCGAGGGGGGCTCTCACGGAGAAGACAGGCTGCCTTCGTCGGGGGTCTTCAGGAGGAAAATCAAACCGCACATCCTCGCCCAGGACCGAGGGCGAGGACCAGACCGGACCCCTGGCTGTCCCGAGCGGGCTGAGGGGCGGGGGTGCCAGGGGGCTGGCAGCCTGCGCGTCGCCCTCAGCGACCAAGAAAGAAACGATGGCGTCGTGAAAGGCCCGCGAAACAAAGACTCCGGCTCGTCCACGGCCGACGGGCTGCCAGC
>CM052539.1:191723136-191738504 GCA_028533065.1 Trachops cirrhosus
AAGAAAAGGACAGAAGCAAAAGAAGCTCTGAGGAGCCTGGGGGGGGGGCGGTGGTACAGCTGCAGGGGTGGGGGGAGGAGGGACGGGAGGGGAGGGACAGAGGTGAAAGGCCAGCTGGAGGGGCTGCCCTGCAGGGAGGGCCAGCACCCTTCCACCCGGGGGCAGGGACGCAGGCCCTGGGCTGTGGGGGCCTGGCGGGAAGGGGTCCGCACCTAATGGTCCCTGTCACGCATCAGGAGAGCAACCACCCCGTGCAATGTACTGGACGAGGGTGCACCAAGCACCTGGCCCAGCCACCCCACACACCCCACACACCCCACACACCCGAGGGCGCCTGAGGCGACCAGGTCACGCCCTTGGTGCCGGCTCACTTTCCCCACGGAGCCGGAACAGAGTCGCGTGCACCGCCCAAGGCAGCGGTTCAGCGCCAGTCTGGCCTCCCGCCTTCCTCGGGCGGCGACTCCGTTGAGACTGTCCACACAGGAGCAGGGTTAACGGGACTTCAAGTTCGTGCCTCCATCCTGGTCGCCCTTCACGGCCTGCGACATCCATCACTCCGCACCCCAGAGTAGCAGACACCCTGTCCGTGTGTCCCGCCTCCACGGCGGGACGGCAGATGGACTGGGATCTTCCCCACGACGGAGGAAGGAGAAACTGCCGATCAGAGAGAAGCCTCTTTACTATCCCAAAACACTGGCGGGCGCTTCACCCAGACACAGCGTGTGCCGTGTGTTCCAAAGTTCCCGTCTCCCTTTCGCCGACGCCACGTCACACGGCAACCTTTCAGAGGATCAGGGTGCCCAGGGAACCGGGGGCTGATACCCTGAAATTTCTTCTGACGTGGAAATGAGCTGAAAAGAGTTGAGATTTCTCAATGAGGCCTGGATGGTGAGCTCACACAAACCTTTCCACCATCGGCCGACAGCGCTGAAGCGCCTACAGCGTCCTCGGTCACACTGCTCCCCACGCCCAGTGTGCACAGCCAGACGGACACGGGTGTTCGGGCCCGTGTGTGCGGAGAACGTGGGCTCCTTCACCGTCACCACTTGCCACGGGCTGAACGGCATTGCCCCCCAAATTCACAGGGTGAAGTCCGAACCCCCAAGTCTCTCTGTTTGGAGACTGAGCCTCCGGAGGTTACACCATGGATGATGGAGGCCATAAGGGACGGCCCGATCGGACAGGACTTGTCCACACCGAGGAGAGGCCCCGTGGGGAGGACCCAGGGAGAAGGGGCGCCCGCTAGCCGAGCAGCGGGGCCTGGGGACAGACCGGCCCTGCCGACACCCCGACCTCAGACGTCCTGCCTCCACGACCGGGAGAACACACGTCGCTCGTTTGCGCTCACGGCGGGACAGCCAGCCGCGGAGCTCCATCAGGGCAGCCCTGGCCGACGGCTCCAGGCCGCTCTGCGAGTCACCAGCAGTGACAGGCGGCTTCCTCTGTGCATCCCGTCACGGCAAGAGTCTGGATCACAGGACTGAGCCGGGTGTGCTGGGGCGGACGCCCCAAAGCCACGAGGACCCCGACGAGGGGCCCAGGGCTGCGGGACTCCGGGTGTAAACCTGAGCCTGAGCCGGGATCCGGAGCGAAAACCGCGGCGACCGGCGTGACCCAGTGGGAAGGTGTGACAGTAAATTGGCTTCACGCCTTCTTCCAAGAAACGATCCGAGTAAACATCGGAGTGGGACGTGCTTCTGCGCGGACGAGACTTATTTAACAGAGAACAGAAATCACCCTTCGCTGGCTGTATAACTAATGCGGGCGGCACCGTCTCCCGGAGAGAGGGTGCCAGACAGCGAGCACACGGCGGGGGGGGTGGGGGGGGGCGCTGTCTCGCCGGGGCCCATGAATGCCGCTGCCTACGTGGCAGGGGGAGGCGGCGCTGACCCCAGCTCCCTGCCGGCCGCCACTGCTGCCAACTAAAACCCGTCTTCTTGTAAACGACAGGAAGCCTTCCTTCCCCAGTTTGAACAACGGAGCTCATTAGGACTGCTCTCGGCGACTGGGACAGAACCCAGCGCTGAGGACAGGCAAGGGCTCGACTCTGCGGTGGGAGGAAGAAAGCAGGGGTGGCCGACACTGTGGCGTCTCTGGGCCACACGGGAAGAAGAGGCATCTTTGGCCACCCATTAATACGCCAACACTAACGAAAACTGATGAGCAAAAAAGGTTTTAAGCACATTTACGGTTTTGTGTTGGGCCGCATTCACAGCCATCCCGTTGGTCACTCTGCAGGGCAGCGGGCAGGGCTGGGAGACCCTCCACGCCCGCCCCCGGGGCTCGGGGCACTGTCACCGGGACCCGCTGCGCCCTGACTCCAGCTCGGGTCCCCAAAGCAACCGCGTCCCGACACCCTGGGACACCCCGCTGGGGGGAACCCAGAAGCCGGTCCTTGTGAGGGAGGAAGGAAGACGGCGAGACGAGGACTCTGAGGAGACAGAAGGGCCGCCTCCGCCCAGTCGCTGGGGTTCTTACGGAAACCCCTCCACGGAGCCGCAGCGTGCACGCGTCAGAGGGCACGTGTCTCCCCCACGGAAGAGGACCCCAGTTCCCTGCTCAGCAGGGAGGGGCCACAGCTCAGGAATCCAAGGAGGAGGGGAGGGACAAGTTAGAGCAGGCGACACTCGAATCGTTTCCTGGGCTTTGGAAAAGTCACCACAGGTAACCCCTCGTGGTGTCCCCCACCACGGCTGGCTCCCGAAGCACCAGACACAGTGAGCCAATAAATACACTGGTCAAAGAACGGAGCCCTGGCTGGTGTGGCTCAGTGGACTGAGTGCCGGCCTGCGAACCAAGGGTCGCCGGTTCGATGCCCAGTCAGGGCACAGACCTGGGTTGCGGGCCTGGTGCCCAGTAGGGGGCGCACGAGAGGCAGCCACATGTTGACGTTTCCCTCCCTCTCTCCCTCCCTTCCCTTGGTCTGAAAATAAATAAACAATATCTAAGCAACAACAACCACCGAGCCACCCCGACCCCGCAGCAGCCTCTCCCGCTCTAGCTCTTCCTCCAAGGCCCCCTGGCAATTAACGAGAATCATAACAGGGACAATACATCACCGGGACACCAACCGACTCACAGAATCCAAGACAGCGTGGCTGCCACTGCTGGGAAGACCTCCCCCGTGCAGCCCCGCCCCAGTCCTCCGCCGCCCGCACCGAGAAAGTCTCCCTGTCCCGTCCCTGAGGCCCCTTCACCCCGCCCGCTGACCCCTCCCCTCCCGGCATAGTCCGGAGGCCTCCCGGCCCCCCTGCTGCCCACCAGCTCCCTGGGCCCCCTCCACCCCGAAGCCCCCAGCTTCCCTCTAAGGCCGGTGGTGGACGTCGTCAGAGCCCAGACGCCTCGGGAAGAAACTGGGTCCCTTGATGAGAAATTAAAAACCCCTGTGGCCTCAGCACCCCCTACTTTTTTTTTTAAGAAAAAAGGAATTCTGTTTCCCTCACGAAAGAACGAGGCCACGCACCATGAGAATATGCTTTGAACTCTGAGATCTCTTTATTTTGGCGGAGGGGCCCTGTGGTCGGAGGTGCTGCTCCCTCTGTGAGCCCTGTCCTGTGAGGGGGTCACGCCCTGGTTACCCCTGTCCGTCATGGGGACCAGCGGAGCTTCGTCAGGTCGGAATGAGGCAGGAAAGAGATTAACCCCGTCCTTCCCGGGACACAAGACCTGCTGACCCCACCGCCCCTCCGCCAAAACAAAACTGGACCCTCAGATCGTTACCATACTTTGTTAGGGGGACGGGTGGTGACGCCCTCACTGTGCCGGACGCGGTTTTCTCACGACGCAGAGGAAAGACCGACGGCTTGAACGGGGTTCGAGGCGCAGTCGTGACTGGGCCCGGTGTCCGTGATCCAGATCAATCAGGCCGCCCATCCATCTCGGGGACTAAAGCCATGTGAATATTCAGGCTGGCTGGGGACCCGCTTAGTGACCCGAATGATCCAGCGCAGCTGTCCGCAAACACAACAGAAACGAGCTCCGTGGGCAACCGCCATTTCGTTGGCGGCTGCGTGGTGTGAAAACCGGCAAAAAGGCCCACGGCCACAGCCACCAAGCCACACGCATGTCAGAACTGGTCCCACAACTGGCCGCTGGACAGGCGAGACACGGCAGGTGCGTTGGAAGGAG
Organism: Trachops cirrhosus; assembly: GCA_028533065.1. Classification (NCBI taxonomy): domain Eukaryota; kingdom Metazoa; phylum Chordata; class Mammalia; order Chiroptera; family Phyllostomidae; genus Trachops; species Trachops cirrhosus. The sequence goes on from CM052539.1 coordinate 191,727,265, forward strand.
ACCCCGCCACACCCCCTTTCCAAGGGGGACCCTCGGTTTGCAGAAATATGCCCACCGCCCAGCCAGCACACGCACGGCCTGGGCCTGACTCGAACCCACAGCTCGCAGCTTCTGGGCGTGGCCGCCAGCAGGACCCCCAAACCGGAGGCAAATCACTCATAAACCGCACGTCGGTGTCCTAGAAACAGACAGAACGTAAGTCCCTTCGTGGACGGCCCTCGTAATTCCGTGTGCCCCTTAGGAAACTCCAGTGGAGACCGAAACACCGGATCCTGTTCCCGGCCGCAGAAACGGTGCACTGGGGCGCAGGAGCCCCTGCCGGGAGCGCCGGCCCTGGCTCACCTCGAGGCTCCTGCGGCCGCCCGCACGTGGGCCACAGCCCGCAGCTGCGCCTGAGGGCGACGCACGTCTCCTCGCGGAGCCAGAGGCGGCTCCCAGGGGCTCGGGCGTCCACCCGCGCGGAAGGCGACCCTCCACAGAGCGGAAGCCGGCGGGCGGGGGCGTGAGAGAGGAACCCCGACAGGAGCGAGCCCCGAGGGGAGAAGTGACGGAAGAGGCGAGCGGGTCCCTCCAGAGAGCGGCCCCCGTGCCCCGCCGCCCCTGCCCGGCGGGACCCCTGGGCGGCCCCGGCTGTCCGGGTGCCCAGCCCCCCGAGGAACAGACTCCTCGGCGCTGGCTGCGGCGGCCGTCACCTGGTGCCACAGGGGTCCCTGCTCCTGAGCGCGCTCTCCTCGGCTTGTAGTCTTCTCCGGGGTCCTCACAGGGTCTCCTTCCCTCTGCGCGTCTGTCCCAGTGTCCTCTCCTCGGGAGGACACCCACGGGACCTCAATTCACCGTGATCGCCTCTGTAAAGACCCCATCACCAAATACGGTCACATTCTGAGTCTGGGGGTGGGGGTCACCCTAACAAACACCCCAAACACCTCGAAACCCTGACAGACACCCTGGCAGGCGCTCGGCACGACCAGCGGCTCGACCCCGCAGAGCACCAGGCACCAGCGCCCACGCCCCGTGGGGGCAGAAGCCACCCCAAGTGACACCCAGGGGCACAGCCCGCCCGGCTGCTGGTGTGGGGTCACAAGTCACCGCCCCGACAGGAGTCACCCTCCTCTGTCCTCCTCTGTCACCTGGAGACACGTGAGCGCTGGGGTTACACACAGAGAAACCCCAAACCATCCCGCTCCTTTCCCAGGAAGAAAAGAACAAAGGAAAAAGGAAAACTCTGTTCGAAGGCTCTCGCTTTTCATCGTCTCCACTCGCACGTGACTGTCACCGGTCCCTAATTAAACTGTCACGCTGTTTACCCAGACAAGGGAAAACTGGGTGGAGGAGCAGTCAGCACTTGGGGCGATTTTTCTCTTCCAACTTGCGGGGGGGCGGGGGAGCCGATGATGGTCACTTGGACCCTTAACACACAGGAAGCCCGAGCCCGGGCCGCTGTCAGTTCCAGGGGTGACTCAGGACACAGAAGGGTCACAGGTCCCGAGGCTCCAGGGCAGGGCACGTCCCCAGATCCCCCTTCTCCCCCCGCCCAGCATTCGGCACCTGTGTCTCCAGGGCAGCGGCGGACAGGGACCCAGCCGAGCCCCTTGCCCTCCCACCTCCTTCATCTCCTTGTCTCTCCGACAGAGCGAAGCCGAGATGCGGACCCCTCCAGAGGGCGCCCGGGGCGGGTGGCAGACGTCTCCCCGAGGTCCCCTCAAGCCCTAGGACCCCTCAGGTGTCGCACTTCCAGGAAACGTTTTCACTGCCACGCGGTGAGTTCTGTGTGTGGGGTTCCTGGCTCGGGGCAGAGCTGATTCTTGCCCCTGTTCGCAGTGCATCTGGTGCCTTACACAAAGACGCCCACTGCGGGGGGAGGGGGGTATTTGGGACAGCAACCCGGGCCCCCTTGGCCTGCCAGCCTGCGTGCCCTGCAGCCAAGGCAGCTGGCCCTCCCGCGCCCCAGGGAGCCTTGGGCACCCAGACGGGCGCCCTGTACCACGTGGTCTCCCCAGAGCGGACCCCTGTTCCCCGACCGCCTGCCTGCACAGGCACCTTGGACTGATTTGTGCAAACGCCCCGCCAGCCGCTCGCATTGGGAAGAAAATCAATAACTGTCTGAAAGAAGAAACACAGGCCATCCCCGACGCCAGGCAAAGGCAGTGCTCTTCCCGTCCGCACTGGCAACAACTGGGAAGTTCCGCCCTCCAGCGCTCCCAGCCCAGGGCGTTAGGGTCGGAAAGGAGTGTTTAAAGGGGGCGTCAGGGAAGGGGAGAGTCTTCTGGGCGGAAGGGGGTACGCTAGAGGGGGGAGTCCTGAGCCTTCTCTCTTCCCTCCCCCGGCCTCGGCCTTGGGGCGAAGAGATCAGACGTGCCATCTTCAAAACTTGACATTTAATGCTTTACACGCCAAAATGAGCTCTAATTCAAGAAGCATCCCTGCCTGCAGGCCACAGGAAGCAATCAATAGTCTATTCTCACATCACAGGATGCTGGGCGGCCAACGCAGCTGGAAAGGGACAAGGATAAAGTCGGTTTGGGGACACGGGGGTGCTGTAAGAACGGGAAAAACGCAGAAACTCGGCCAGTAAGAGTCCAAGGCAAAATCCTCAACCCAGTCCTGGAACCTAAAGCGATCTCAGGTCACACTGGACGTCACAGGACTTCCGGCCAAGAGCCAGCCAACAAATAAAGAAACTGTAGCCCCTAAGGTCGGCAAAATGTGGAGCGCGGGGAAGAGCCGGCCGCCAAACCGAACTCGGAGAGCAAAGCTGCACAACAACCCCCCCCCACGCCACTGGGGCCCGACGCCCCAACGTCCTCTCTCTTCCACCGTCAGGAGGGTTTTCTGCAGGTGAAGGAGCCGGGTGCCGGGGCGGTTCCACCAGAAGGATCCAAGGGCGCCTTCCCAGCACCATGGCCCCCTCCAAGTAACGGGAGGCGACCCAGAAACATCCAGAAAGGGCACAGAGTAAAAACCAGGAGGCAGAGAGGCCGGCAATCAGCGAGAAGCCCGGGCCAGAGGAAGGGTCCCCAGGCCACAGAAGCTGCTGGAAGCTCCGGGCAGAGGCCGAGAGGAGGGCAGTGGAATTCAAGGAATGCAGACATGGGGTCCCGTGGACTTCCCGCCCTTGGGGGGGCTGTGGGCTGCAGAGGGGGAGTGCAGCCAGTACCTTTCTCCTCACCTCCCCTTCCTCCTTGACGCAAAACTGCGTCTCCCGAGATGAGCTGAGTGGGCGTCCATTTCTCCGTGTCTGAAAGAGGCTGATTAACACGGACCTTCAAACATAGGGGGGAAAGTCCGACAGGCGGGACTAACCAGCTGCCACGTGCTCCCTGACGCTATACCGCATCTGTTCTCAGGCCCTGTGCTTCACACGCACACACACACACAACAAATATAGGTGTGTGTGTGTGTTTCTAACACACACACGTCTCTACTTAGCCCAATTCCCATCGAATCCCGTGAGGTAGCAACGTCATGTTATTTGAAGATTCAGAAACTGAAGCTTCGAGGGTCTGGCCTCCTTTGCGAAGTCTGTGCAGCTACCGAGCAGAAAGGTGGCCGGAACCGAAGCCGGCGGCCACCGGCGCGGCAGCAAGTTCCCGACACCGTCAGGTCAGGTCACTCGGCAACAGGTTAGAAACCAAGTCAAAGGTCCCCGCCCGACCCGACGGCTTTCTGCAGACACCGCGTCCGGACTTGTCGACTCAGCAGAACCGACGACAAACCCTCGGGTTCACCGAAGCCCAGAAAGTGCGAGGAAACTAAAGGCGAAGACGAGTTGGTTGGACTAGACAGAAGATGAAATTTCTATGGGCCCCCTCCAAAAAAAAACAAAACAAAGACAAAGGCAAAACCTGAATCAAAGGCAAACGACCACCTGGAAGAACTCGTTTTTAAAGTTATAAGGAACTCCAAATAACGGGATGCTTCTTATCACCAAAAGTCAAAATTTAACAGAATATTCGACACCGTGGGGGAGTGCTCTCTATACGTTAAGATGGGGGAAAGCAAGGTCACAATACGAATGTCGTAATCTCAGTTTTTTCGCACACGACTCCGAAAGGGAAAAACAGCAACCACGGCCCACACCGCTTCACCGCGGACACGTTCTGAAAAACGCGGCGGCCGCGAGCTCACCGCCGTGCGAACCCCGGGGGCCCTTACGCACTCGGCTCTGCGGGCAGCCGGTCACCCCGGGCTGCGAGCACACGACAGCACACGGGGCAAACACGGCAACCGAGACGCGGCGAACGCGGTGCACATGACGTGTGTGCGGCCCTGCAGGTGCGGCCCGGCCCAGTGTTCACAGCACACCTGCGTCATAAGCAGGGAGAGCCCGCTCTGAAGTAACAACGAAAATGTAGCAAGCCCACACACCAGGAGCAGAGACGTTCATCTTCAGCGTCCAGCACGCTGTCCTGCACGTAACTGCGGGTGCTGGTCATGCCGGAGGTTCATCCCCACCAGCCTTGCCTCAGACACCGGAGTCCGGGTGTTGGGGGACGTCGGGACGGCTCCGCGGTCACGGGGCGATGGGAAGTTTCCAGCCCCGTCGTAATCCTCTGGGGCCACCGTCCACTGAGACGGGTCATTGCGTGGCGCATGCCTGTCAGGCCTGTGTACACGGACATCCGTGTCGCACACACCCAGCCCACGCACGGAAGTGTGCTTGGTGATGGATGATTGCTGTGTGTGACTACACGTGATTTTTGTTTTTACTTTGTGTTTCTATTTATTTTCCACAGGGAGCCAGGGGTAAAAAAAAAAATCATGCTTAATTAATCAGAAGAAAAAGGATAATTGTTAAAAACAGGAGAGCAGGTAATGAAATGCAATCGGTAAAGTGAAGTGGCGAGTGGCAGAGTCAGTAGTGAAAAGAGCGGACGTTAGTGGGCGTGCAAGAACACGTGGCAGTTAACAAATGTCAGCCGGGGTTTATTTTGGTAGATTAGTAACTTCGAGTGCTCTAGAATACACCAGCAACTGGACTTGGTTTAAAGGATTTTAAAACACTGAGTACTTGGTCCAAAGACTTTAAAATTTATTGTTAAAATATTTATACTTTAAAATATCTATGCTTTAAAATAAATAATTAAAATATTTGTATTTGACATTTTAATTTTTAAATAGTTATAGCTGACCTAGGAAAAACACTGATTTACATTCGATAATTTGTATCTATTTTTAAATAAACGTGCCCCTTTGGAATCTGGAAGGCACCATTCTAAGTCTGATTATTGGAAAGAAACTTTGTTACTCATTCGCTCCCTGGCGCTTTAATTTAATGCTCGCTATGATAAGAAGCTGGCTGTTGATCTACGAAGAAATATCTCGCATAATGAATTAGGCAGCAGCGCGACAGCCACACAGCTCGTCCCCTCCAGAGGGAAATTCAAGTTCGTTACATCAAATTGGGCTTGAAATTGCCACTGCCGCTCACAAATGCTCGCTTCTCCCGGAACAAAACGTCGCCCTGTGGGAAGGACTTGTTGCAAGACTGGAGGAGCGGAGCGGGTGTTTTGATTTCTCTGCGTTACTAAGTGTCAATGCCCCGCTGAGGACGGAGGCAGTCACGGGCTTGTCCAGGTGAATTTCAACCTGGAACGAATTTCAACCTGGAGCGAAGAGCCCACTTAGAAAGCCAGGCTCCCTGCCCTGGCTGGCGTAGCTCAGTGGATTGAGCGTGGGCTGCGAACCAAAGCATCGCAGGTTCGATTCCCAGTCAGGGCACATGCCTGGGTTGCGGGCCAGGTCCCCAGTGGGGACCACATGAGAGGCAACCACACATTGATGTTTCTCTCTCTCTCCTTCTCCTTCTCCCTCCCCTCCCCCCTCCCTTCCCCACTCTAAAAATAAATAAGTAAAATATTTAAAATAAAAAAAAGCCAGGCTCCCCCAGAGCAGATCGGGCTGCAGTAACTGTAACAGAAACCAGACTGCACGAGCAACAGCTCGTCTCTGACTCTCACTGACGTGGAATAAATTGCTAGAATGTTCTGACCCCAGACTGGACGCCAACCTTCCCGGGAGCGTCCCATGTTCCCTGGCATGTCCTCCGCCTCTGAGGCCCCAGCCCAAACGGAGCCGGAAAAGCTGGCCGGGCTCCAGACCGTCTGCAGGGCAAGCCAGCGGCACTGGGCGTGCGGCTGTGTCTGAGACGAGTCATCTGTGTCCCTGCACCCCTTCCTGGAGGAGGGCGGCGTCCCCGGGGTCTCCGGGGACACTGGGCGTGCGGCTCCGACAGGCGCTGGCAGCTGCACCACCTCATCCAGATCCTCGCCCCCCCCCAGGGGCGTTTCTCCTCCCAGCGCAGAAGAGAGGTTCCGCAACCCGGAGTGACTGCTTGCCAGAGCCCCCCCACGCCCCTGCTTCCTGCCTCAAGAGAGTCTGCTCCCCAAAAGTCATGCTTAGCATGACGCTACATGATCTGTATGAAATAGGGTACATACGCACACATGCACACCTGGGGGCGTGTACATAGAAAGTTAACCCTGGAACAACACGCGTGTGAACTGACGGGCCCACTCTCACGGGGATGTGGGTGTTTTCAGTAAACGCAGTGAGTACGTTTTCTCCTCCCTGTGACTTTCTCAGTGCCATTTCCTTCTCTCCGGCTCACTTCGGTGTAAGAACACAACACGTGGCACGTGTAACACGCACACTTTGTGCTCACCATCAGCAGGCTGCTGGCAGTCTGCCCTCGGCCCCCGAGAGTCCCCACCCGCAGCCGGCTCCGTCTGCGGACGGGGGGGGCCTTCAGACACGGAGGCCGACTGTAAAAGTTTGGGCGCAGTCGGGAGTGGCGTGTGGATTTTTGGCTGTGCCGGGGGGTCAGCACCCCCAACCGCCGAGTTACCGCCGGGCCAACTGTTTGTGCGCACGTGTGTCTCTGTGGGCCACAGGCCCGCACACGGCTCAACCTCCTCACTTCGAAGTGAGCTTGTGAGAACTGGGACAGAGCAGCCCCGCGGGCCACACGGGGGGCTCGAGCCCACGGTGAACCTCGCGTGCTGGGGCGAAGGGGCGGGAGGAGCAAGCGCGGGGTGCACGGGGCAACCGTCACCCACACCCGATGCCCCACTCACGCCCAGGGCTTCGGGCTTCGGTGTGGTCACCGCTGACCCCCGACCTCACACTTTTGTTTGAAAACCCCCAACGAGTCTCCAAACACTGTTTGCTCGGGTGAACTGCTGTTATCTGAAGGATTCCCCCAAATGTAGCACTTCTGGGGCTGAACTTGAGAGAGTCCCGGGCACTCCGGGACAGCCGGTCACCCTCAACTGCAAGGTTGGGACGAGAGTACCCTCCGCCAAAGGCCACTGTAAGGACTTGTTATCTCCACAGCAAAGCCTCTAGGACAGAGCCTCTCAGGAGGTCGGAGACCCGTAAAGGTCAGCCACCGTATCCGAGCGACAGCCCCACAGGCACAGCCGGGCGCGGCCCTGGGTCCTTTCCCGCAGGCTTTGGGGGCGCGGGAGGCCGCAGAGCCCCCGCCCCGCTCCAGGCAGACGGAGGAGTCTGAGCTGGCTGAGGACCTGCACAGAGACGTCCGGGCCCCTCGCGGGCAGCCGCTGCCGCGTCCTCTCCTTCCCCGGCCCGCGCTCTGCGCCCACGGGTGCCCTGGCTGCTGCGCCCGCCCCCAAGCGACGCACACAGAACTGTGGCACGGGGCGGGCACTGAGCCAGAGAGAACCTTCACGGCAGGAGAGCGGCGGAACAGAGGCAAGAAGATGGGCAGACACCTCCAAAGGCCCGGAGGCGGGATTCAGAAGTGGCTCAGGGACACAGGTGAGGCATCGTGGCTCAGAGGTCGGCCGAAAGCAGCCTTTTGGCTCAGGAGACTGACAAACTTATAAAAATGTTCGTCCGAGAGACAGATCCAAGCCTCCCTGATCTCCACGGGAACACCCACAAAATGCACATCTGCAAACAGCCACCTCGCCCATCCGCGCGGTCTCCTGGAAAGCGCCGAGGGTTCAGTGACCGTCCCCTGACCGGGCGAAACGCTCTCTGCCCGGGCCGGTCGCCGTCACTGACGCCGGCAGAAGGCACGGGTGTGCGGGGCCCGCAGTCCTCCCGAGGAGCACCGGTGGCAGCGCGTGCAACCCCATGGCTCACACGGCCACCCCGGGGGCTGCAGGGGAGACGACGCCCCTTCCGGGCTGTCCCCGCGGGCCGTCCCCTCTCACCCCGGGAAGCCCAGAGAACCTTCCGTCCCGCTGAGCGCCTGCTCGGCTCCAGGGGCCACTCCAGACCCCGGGACGGAGCCGCCGTCCCTCCCTCGGGGGAGACAATCAATCGACACAAATACACTGGGGGGGGGGGTGTCAGTCGAAGGACCGGTCCAGGGGTGCCTCCCCCCAAATCCGTGTGTTTAAGTCTTGTCTTCGTGCGTCTGGGCTGCTGTAACAGGACACCGCAGACCGGGGGGCTTGTAAGTAACAGCAACATGTTCCTCACACGTCTGGAGCCTGGGGAGCCCAGTCTGCACTGGGAGATGCGGCGTCTGGTGAGAGTTCAACAGCCTTCTTCTCACAGCATCCGCACTCAGGGCTGGGGAGCACGCGGGGGTCCCTCAGAAGACCACTCACCCCGCCCACGAGGGCGCTGACCTCCCAAGGCCCCACCTCCTAATGCCACCACATCGGGATTAGGTTCCACATACTATTGTGGGGGGGTTGGGGGGGCACCAACATTCAGGCTCTACTGAGTACCGACCCCCCGGGACCTCAGAACCTGACCTCACTGGGAGACGCTACACCTTCACGGTCACACTCAAGGCGCAGTGAGGGCGCCGGGACGGACCCTGATCTCTCATGACTGGTGCGCACGTAGCACAGGGAACCTCACACAGAGACAGACACACACGATGGCACAAGTGACGAGGTAGCAAAGGGCCACCTACAAGCCAGGGACCGGAGCCTCGGACAGGCCTGCCTGCTCCCCGCCAGCCTCAGAAAGAAGCAGCCCTGCTGACACCTTGACTTTGAACTTCCAGCCCCCAGCCCTGGGAGAGGGTGCGTCTCTGCTGTTCAAGACACCAAGTCCGCGGTACGTTGTTACGCGGCCCCAGCGAACAAACCCAGGTGGTCAGGGGCATCAAGGAAAGACAAAACAGGGTAACGGTGCGGAGAGGGACAGCGGGCGTGTTGGAGATGGTCCTCAGAGCGAGGCCATGCCCAGCCCGGACTCCGAGCAGCAGGGCCTGGGCCTTCCCTCCCCCACGACCAGAGCCCAGAGGGCCCCTCGGGCAGAGGAAACCCCCACGGGCCCCGAGGCACCTTCTGACCCAGGTGCCAACCAAAGGCCGGCTCTTGCTCTGTAACAGGTTTCCACTCCCCCCCACTCGTCCCCTTTCTCTTCCCTCGACCACCCACCGTAAACGGAATCTATCGCCTTTCCGTGAACAGATGCCGGGACACGGATTGGGGACACAGAGCTTTCCCTGTGACAGCCAGCATTTCCCCGTCACCCGCCGACACCCTCTGGCCCCGCATGGGTGCCCCAGGCGTGGCGGGGCAGGGAGCAGCAGTCAGGCGTCCAGGGACCCCCGTCCGAGGCCACGGTGCGGCCTTGGCCAGCCCGCCTCGCCTGCGGGTGTTCTGCAACGTCAGGCCAGTCGGCACAGGCGCTGACAGGCACGGTGACCGAGTCCGCCCCCGGTGACGCACAAACCTCGCGTGGCCAGCACAGGGGATGGGCGGGCCGCAAAGCAGTGGCTCTGAACATCTGGGGGGCAAAGAACTCCTTTCGGAACCTGGTGGAAGCCCCAGGAATGTAACCACACACCTGCAGCGCACGGAGGTGCACGGCCCCGAAAGCCCACCTGCGGTCCCTCTCCAGTTGGTGGGACCAGGGACGTGACCCTGCAGTGGCCAGAACGGCCAAGAAACGAAGACACGGAAGAAGCAGGGAGGGGGCGGGTGGAGGAGGCTGCGAGGCGCGCCGCTGAACGGCGACGGATCCCCTTCACGAGCACAAAGTGTCTTCGAATCGGCACGGAAAAGACCAAAAACCCAAGGGCGATGCGGGGAACAGACATGAACAACCGCAGAAGTGACCCCCAAACTGCTGCCGCACGCGGGAGAGGCCGCTCGGCTCGCCCGTGAACAGGAGACGCTGCCGGTGAGACCAGATGCTGAGTCTGCTCCCCGGGCTGGCACAGCTCAGGGGGCCGGAGAGCGCCTGGAGGTGTGGGAGGCTACCCGGGAGCCCGGTGGGGGCCCCACGGGGGGGGACGAGCCCTCCGGGGAAGGCACCGCCAGGCCAGGTTCACTGACAGCTGAGAGGTGAGACCCTCCGCCCGAGGCCAGGAGCTCGCCCCTCGGCTGCACCGGAAACTTCCGAAATGACAAACGGGGGCGACATTCACCACTGCGCGGTTTGGGAATGACAAAAACGGCAGGTCACCTAGTGTCCATTCTCTGGCTGTCCCTAGCTCTTTTGGTGACGGCCAACGACTTACTCGACGAGGATGGTTACCGTGGACCCTCCGTCCAGGGAATGCTGGGCGGTCACTGAAGGGAAGGGAGGGACCCCACAGTAGTTCTGGGGAAGGACGTGCAAGGCGTAATGGGGGGAAAGCGGGACTCTGAACAGCACGTCCAGTGGGAAGCGCACCCTTCTACGCCTGGAATCCACACGTGCGGACAGAGGCCTGGCCTGTGCAGGCGGGGGCGGGGGCCAGGCGCAGGGCAGGCCGGGCAGGCGCCCGCGCGGCCCCAGGCCCGCAGGTGAGAGGCGGAGTTCTCTCACCACATCCCGCTGGACCCCTCTGAGATTCTGACCAGGTGTCTGTCGGTGTGAAGTCCGCCAACATGAACCCAAATGGAGCTTAAACTCCCACAAAGTGATTAAAACGCAAACAGAACCCAGTCACTGGCAGTCGCTTCACCAGGTGGGACAGAGTGGGCACAGCGGCGGTGGCAACCGGGTGCCGGCAGGAGGCTTGGACCCGAACCCCACACCCCTCACAGCGCGCCCAGGGTGCCCGGGAGTGGGGGAGGCGGGGCCTCTCCTGGGCAAGCAGCACTGTCTCTGGGTGGGCACAGCGGTCCACCAGTCGGCCAAACTCTGCTGACACGGAGTCCTCCCTCGAGAACACACGGAACGCGCCCCAGTGCCCTGCGGCGCCCACAGACGCGGCAGAGGGGCCCGAGCATTCCAACTGCAGGGAGGCTCCCCGGGGCTCCTCGCTTCCGGGCGAGAGGGCCCAGACCAGGGTGGGCAGCCGGGGCGGGGGAGCTGCCACG
>CM052539.1:191739004-191815820 GCA_028533065.1 Trachops cirrhosus
TCCCCTCCCCTGCCCTCAGAGGTGGGAGTGTATTACCCAAGACCCCATTCTCTCCCCCTCAAGGCCTGGGCACCAGGAAGCCACCTACACCCAACGCTACCGCCCTGAGGGGGTCTGATGCCATCGAGCTAAGACAAGGTCCTACTCCATTAGGGTCCTCGTCCCTAAATCCAATGGCTGGCATCCTGATTAGGAAGGAGAGGGCGATGTGGACACAGGCCACACACGGGGGAAGACGGCCACTCGAACGCAGAGGCAAGCCCAGGCTGTCCACGGCCACCAGAAGCTGGGACAGACCGGGAAGGATCCTCCCTGGAGCCTTCAGAGGGGTCCGGTCCCGCAGACAACTTGACTTTGGACTTGTGGCCTCCAGAAGCCTGAGAGACCGCTGCCTCACAGAGGCGTCCCGGGGTTCGCCTCCCCCCCACCAGCCACCTCCCCAGCCAGCCAGCAGCGCTCACGGGACAGCGTGAAATTCCACTCAGCACTGCTCGGCCCCAGGCGGCACCCAGGAAGGGTTTCTCCAGTTCGCTGAGCGGGGCTGGGCGAAGCCGGTCCCCAGGTTTCAGCGCAGAGCAGGCGGCTCCGTTACCGGGAAGAGCTGGCTGGAGTGCCTGTGCCGGGGTGCGCAGTGCTTCGTGTCCAAGCCCCCGTCCCACGGTGGGCCTGGCCTGCCCGTCATCTCCTGGGCAGGCACAGCCGCCCCTCCACACTCCATCTGGGGGGCGTGACCACAGGGGGGGTGGGGGCCACCGCGCTGCCCAGGACCGCCGCCGGGGCCGCCCTCCTCCGAGTGGGCAGCGCGCAGCCTGAGGCGTGGCCGAGGGCACCCTTTGAAGTCCCTGGGGCCCGGACGACGAGGAGCAGGAATTTCCATCATTCACGGGCACTTCGGAAAGAGGCGGCCGCACAGAGGCGGCCCCGCCTGGTCACGCGCCCGCACACACGGGCGCGCGTGGCACGCTGAGCAGACGCCGCCACGTGCCAAGAAACCCCGCCGTGGACTAATAGGAATCTCCAGGCTCTGAGCATTTCTTCCTCCTCAGAGCCATTACTGCTCGATTTCTAACACTAAAAAAAAAAAATTACAGGATTTAGCACCTGTTTGTTTCAGAAATACTTGCTAAACACGCTAAAAACAGATCTGCCAAAAGGCCACCTTTAAAATTAGTCGCGTTTCCCGCCCGGCAGAGCACAGGGGTGTATTTTTAGTAACCCGCCCACCCCAGGTATCTGGCAGCCACACTCCACGCATCCTTGTTGGCAACTCACTGAGCAGGCGAATGTTATTTTTAGCCCCCAAATAGCTCCGATGGAAGTCATAAACAGGCTTGCTTCTTAAACCAAAGGTTAGAACAAGCTATTTACACACCTTCGGCAACCGTGTTTCATGCCCAGCTTCGGACCTGAGAGCGACATCGCGGTCAAAGGTACAGGGGTCCGTGGCATCGAGTCCTCTCCCCTCTCTGCACCCACGGAGCCGGCTCTGGGCCCGAGACTCGCCCCTGCCTTCCTCCGCAGGCCTTCCCAACTACGCTGTATCCGTTTTTTTTAATGTGCTAATAAGCACCTACTATGTACCCAAGACCGCATTCCACAGGGCTCAGGGACCAGGCCAGGGCCCGAGCACAGCCTCTCTGGGTCTCCCGGGCCACCCGCCGGTATTCCTGCTCAGCAACTCCGCTCTCGTCTCGCAGCCTCAGCGCCTACTCCTCCAAACCTGATTTCCTGAGCGTTTTCCCCTGCCAGTCACCGATCAGGGCTAGTCAACGACGCTCAGCCCCGCCTGAGGACACAGCCATCGGGAGCGTCCCAGGGGCACGTGGATCATTTATTTTTAAAGCCACCCGAACAGAGACTGCTCCAACTCCACGCTGGAGGACAAAACTAGGTCTCTGCCAAAGCCATCCTATTTTTTTTCAAGCAGTAAGAGGGCCATCTCGATGCGGATGACTTTTGAACAAACCTCGTCGGAGGAAAGGCAGGAAAACCCTGTCCAGCAGGATGTGGTGGGGGGCAGCCTCCGGAGGAGACAAGGCTGAAGCCCGATGTGAAAGGAGAAAAGTGGGTGTCTGCCATCCGGACTCAGGCAGTCACTCCCGGCGAGCCACGGAGGATTTTGCCCCCATCTTTTCGGGAATGTGCACCAGGTTAAAACAACACACACACACAGACACACACACCCTCCACCCCCCTTCCAGCTTTTTCATGAACTGACACCCCCCCACAGCTGCCCTGGATCAGTTCACTCAGGGGTGGCATGGGGGCATGCATCTATTTCTTACTACAGTGTTCGTGACTTCCCCACACATTGTAGTCTGCATCCTTTACAAAAGGGAAGGAGAAAAGTGCAGTGCTTCCTCCAGAAAGTATGCAGCCTCTAAAAGTGGGGGACTGTCGGGTGAGAGCCCTTCCTGAGCCCCCAACGCCACCCACCCCTTCCTCCAGCTCCGTCACCCCAGGTCTCCCCTCAAATGGCTCACAGGAGCAGCGCCCCTGCCGGGGAACCCCCTAGCAGCTCTTCTTTGAAAGAGACCAAAGGCAGCACGTGTGGGGTGGCTGCACCTTGGCTTGGGCTTCAGTGACACCGTGTCCATGACCGGGGTGGGGACGGGGCTGGAGAACTCAGCAGTCCTCCTGGGCAGAGGCAGACAGACAGACAGACACACACACACTGTCACCTCTACATCCGCCCAAACCCAGGCCTGCCAGTCAAGCTTCAGAGGTGCTGGGTTTGGCGGGCGGACGCCGTGGACGACACCACTGTCTCCTCGAGGCCGGAGGTCACAGCGCTGAAGCCCAGGTCGCTCCTGAGGCTGCAGGCCCCGGAGAGCACTCTCCCTCCTGCCCCTCCTGCCCCTCCGCCCTGGAAGCACCGTCCTCCAGTAGACCCAACCAGCCATCCGACTAACTGTTCCGGCCTTGCTGACGTGAAGCCACTTTGGTCATGGAAGAAAGGGAAGACGAGAGAGAAAGGGCGTGAGGGCCAAAGGGCCGGGGCTCCTCCTCGCAGGGACCCCGTCTGGGCAGGAACTCCTCGAGTCCCGGTGAGCTCAGCGGGCCCGGCCTTGAGCCCCAGAAACCAAGCACTGGGTAGGGACGGAGCTCAGTGTGCGACCTGGACAAGCAGCCCAGGCCAACAGCCCGATGTTACCAAGGTTTGGGGGGGAGGCACCCCACACGGAGTGGAGCAGGGAGGTGGCAAGAAGCCGGAGCAGCCCAGCGCAGGGCAGGCGACAGAAGTGCGCTGTCACGGGGCCACTGGCTGCCAGCATCAAGCCTCGTCTCTCCTTGCCAAGTTCACGAAAAAACACGCACAACCGCCCTCAACCCCACACGCCTGGGGTGAGGATCGCGTCCCACCGCCCACCCCAGCGGAAAATGAGTTCTCGAGGGATACGGGGCAGCGAGCGCACAGCGTGCCCTCTCCCGCTGCTCCAGAATGGTCTGCGGTTTTTGTTTGGTTTCTGTCTTCTCCGAAGAGCTGCTTGGTGGAGGGAGTTCACCCCGAACATTTCCTTTCCGAGTGGAAATCCAAGCAAGAAGCACTTTTCAAAGTGCTCTCTGCCCCCACTTACCCCAAACGCAGGATTGGAGGAACAGCGGGCACAGGACGCGGCTGACAGGAGCCCTGCGCTCAGACGCAAGGGTCTCCAGGGCATAGTGGAGACCCCGGAGGAAAACCGAGATCTGGGACGGGGACAGGGGGCAGGGCACCTCACACTGCCGTCAGGGGTCGCACCGCAGGGCATTCCGAGGCTGGGCAGAGAATCCCAGGTCGCGGGGTGGAGGAGGGGGTTAGGGAGTCCCGGCTTCCCTGCCCCCCATTCCTTGCTCCCCCCCACACACACACACACACTGTCCATGCCTCCCCGGGCTTTGCGCCACAAAAGCGACGGCTCCCAGGCCAGTGCCGAGCGACCCCAGCCTATAGGAGCCTAGCGCCTGAGCTGACCTAAGCTTCGGGCGAAGTAGCCCCAAGCGTGAGGCAACTCCAGGCTGGGGCGGCCTCCCCCACCTCGCGGTGACCCGGTGCCTGGGCCGCTCACCTCCGAGGTCGGTCACCGTATCTCGGGTTTCTTCTCACAGATCTAAGTTACAACGTGGATGCGCCTGGGCTTGGCCTGGCACAGGGTCACAACGGACTAACTTCTAACTTGACCCAAGGCTGCAGAGGGTGTCTCTCCGGGCTGGTTCTCCCCCCGCCAAAGCAGGGTCGTTCCTGCAGCTTCCACGCAGGCACGGGGGAGGGGCGGGGAAGGGGGCTGTGATAACCCTCCTCCGGCAGGAAAACTTCCCCGGCCACCCCCGCGCACAGGTGGAAAGCAGGGCCTCCCGCTTTCTCCCCAGAGCCCTGGTCGGCGCTCAGACGCTGGCCTCTCCCCGGGGCTGACTAATCAGCCTCCCGCCTGCGCCCCAAGGGCGCACGAGCCGCTGCCCGGGTTCTGCCTCCCCGGGGATCTCCACCCCTAACCCGGCCCGGAGCAGAGCCCCCCAACCCGCGCGGGTGTCCGCCAGGCGGCGCCCTTCCAGGAGCCAAAGGGCTGCAGGAGGCTTCTGCGCTGAGCCAGCCTCCCCCGGGGACGGACCCCCGACTCCCCCCGGCAAGGGCCGTGCCGGGGCTGAGAGGCCTGCGCTCCCACTGGGGTCGATCCTCCTCCGTCCGGAAAGTAAAGGCGGGGACGGCCGGGACTCCGCGGCCGCCTCCCCACGGGGCCCCGCGGCCGGACCCCAGCCCCAGGTCCCGCGCCGCGCCCCGCGGCTCACCTTCTCGCCGGTCAGCACGTGCAGCCCCTCGCGCACCTTGGCGAAGGAGCCTTCGCCCAGCTTCCTGCTGCCGACCAGGTAGTTGCCCACGCGCTTGTGGTGCTGGAAGTCGCGCAGCCGCTCGCGGGGCACGCCGCTCACCCAGGCCGGCAGGAAACTTCCCTCGCAGGCCGCCGCCGGCCGGGCCGCATCCTCGCCGCCCCCCGCCGCGGGCTCGCCCAGGAGCCCGTCCCCCGCCGCCGCCGGCATCGCGCCGCCCCGCTCCTCCTCCGGCTCCGCTCCGGCTCCGCTCCGGCTCCCCCGGCCGCCGCCGGGCCCGGCCCCGCCGAGCGCGCGCAGACAATAGCGGCCGCCCAGGCGGCGGGGGTCGGGGACCCGCCCCCAACAAGTTCTTCTTCGGAGGGCGGCCGGGCCCCTGGCAGGACGCGGGCCCCGCCCCGGGTCCCGTCCGGGCTGCCGAGGCCGGTGGCCGCTCTCCGAGGCTCGGGGAGCCGCTCTGGCCCGGGAGGGGCGCCGAGGGCGAGGTCCGGCGCCCGGGTCCGGGATCCCGGCGCTCGGGTCTCCGCGCCCGTCGCCTCCGCAGCCTCCGCCCCGCCCGCTCGACCGCGCGGGCTCGGGTCCGCCGCCTGCTCGTCCTAGCTGGGCGCGCGGCGGGCTGCAGGCGCCCTCTGGACGGCAGCAGAAGAAAGCCCCATTCAGTCTGGATTTGCAGAAATTTAATCCGGGCGCGGGCGGCGGGAACAGATGCGAGCTCCGCCGCGCAGCCCGTGCACTTTCAAATCCCTCGTAGCCCCTCCCTCCCCGCGCGCAGCAGCCACGCTCGCCCCTCGCCGGAGACGGAGGGCGGGGGCGCGGAGCGGCGGACTGGGGGACCCCGCGCGGCCTGGCGGACGCGCGCTCCCGGCCGCCGGATGCCGGCCGTCTCTCGCCGCGCCTCCCGCCCGATTCTGAGCTCGGGCTTTCTGGACCTTTCGGCGGTGAAATACTCCGCCAGCCGCACCCACCCGGGGCCGGAGAGCGGGAGGCGCCCTGACCGGGTGTCCAGCCCAGGGCCTGGCGCACAGTACGGCCCCCTGAACCCTGGTGGGTGGAAGGCTGGAGGGGCGGGTGGGGAGGGTGGGGGAGGGGCGGGCGGGCGTCGGCCCGGGTTCGCTCGCAGAGGGGACCGCTCTGTTGCGGGAGAGCGGGCGCGACAGTGACAGTCCCACAGCCGCGCAGGAGCCCGGGCGGTGGCAGCCTCTGCCGGCCCGTCTGCACCTTCGCGCCCCGCTGCAGTGCTGCGGGCGGCGGCGGGCTGAGCGGCCCCGCGCTCCCCGCTCCCGGAGGCTTTTGTTCTGCGCGCCCCTCGTAAACAAGCGCCGCTGCCCCGAGAACGCGGACCTTCGGCAGGATCCCCAGCGTCTCCTCAGACCCAAAAGGAGGAATCTCGAGAGGGGAGAAGCTGGCGGGGGAGGGGTCGGGGGCTGGAGAGAAATCTGCAAACGCTACCTGTTGAGCCGCCAGATGAAAGGCGCCAACCTGCCGCGCGCACTCCGCCCGGATCCTGCGGCGTCAGAGTTGCGAGGCAGGACTCGGCCGGGACCGAGAGCCTTCCCCCCGACCCCCGCCCTCGGCGCACCGGTGCGACACGATCCCTGTGCGCGCTCTGCAGGGGGGGCGCGGGGGGAGAGGGGGCGGCAGCGCCCTGGGAGCTCCCTGGCCCAGCCGAAAGGTGGCCCAGAGAAGCGTCTATTTTAAATAGATGCAATTTTAACCATTAGGCTATAATCAACTACTCCCAAGTGTGCAAGTCCCCAGCCTTGGCGTCTGCCCGTCTTCTCAATGTCTCCATTTCCCCATATTAAAGAGACAGTTTCAAATGTATCTCTTGCCGTGTCTGAGGGACTTCTGTGCCACCGCCCCACCCCGGCAGTCTCTGCAAGGCCCAGTCCGTCTGTTTCGTGTCTCTAGCTCAATAATCAGATTTCAAGAGGACGGTAACGTGGTGGGAGGGGACAAGTGTCCAGTGCATGAGGACTACGAAGCTGGCTTTGGGGTCCTGACCATTCTGTCTTCTTGCAGAAGAACGCTTCGCGTCCCCCCCCAATGTCGTATCAATAGAGTGAGTATGACAATTTAAAATTCCAGTCATTAGCTCTATACAAAAACTTAGAAATCCCCTTATTCTGGTGAGAGGCAAATGTCAGAGACTGTTCATCAAAGCGTCTTTATGACCTAAAAAAAAAAATTAGCTTCAGGCATAAAAATGGTGGAAGACATCTACGATAAAATAGAGGTTTTCTTTCCTTTTAATTATCCTCTGGGGTGGAGGTCAGGAAAGGGGTGAAGAAGAGAGAGAAACCAGGCCCATTAAATCTTTTTCCAGCCTGATGCCTGCGTTTGATTCAAGTTCACTGCTAACTCCATCCGCTGGGATGGACGCCAAAGGGAAGTCCAACTCCAATGCTCGTCTGGGCTTAGCCACTGGTTTCTGGACTGCAGGTCCTGCTCCCTGAATGACCTTGTTTGATAGGGTAACCCCAGAAATCCCTGTTCCTGAGACAAGTCAGTGCACAATGTATCACCCGCCTATCAGCCCACAGAAAACATGTGGTTGATAAACAACCCCCCTGACCCCCCTCCCCCGTCCTGAAGACTTTCTAATGGTCCTGCACTAAATTTCTCCCCTGCCTGTGGGGTCGCCCTGGGCACTAGCTTTCCTCCCATGCCGCCCCACCCCCGTCTGCCACCTCTGCCTCCTTCCTACCTGGTCCCAATGCGCCCCTTTCCCATGAAGCCCTCACAGTCCCTGAGCTGCGAGAGCCAGGGGCCCCTCCCTTCACACCCTCCTGGCTGGTGTTCTCACACTCACTGCGGGTGTAGTGTCTCCTCCCTCAGACACACTGAGAACGGGGGTTGTGTCTCATTTCACATTTTATTTGCCCCGCAGGCCCTAGCCCAGGACCTGAGACCTGGCCAATTGTCCAACAAATATTTGTGGGACACATAAATGGAAGTCACTGTTCCGCTGATTCTCGAATGAGCGGAGTTTCAGGGCTCCTGGGCGCCGGGCCCCCCTCGTCCTGGGGGAGGAGTCCCAGTAACTTGCTCAGAGCACCGCAGTCAGTTGCCGCCCGTTGTCTTGTCCAAGGCGGGCCCTTCTCTAATTTGGGCGAGTTAGTCCTTCCGGAAGCGTTCCCTACCACCGTGGGCCGGAAGCCTGGAGAAGCTTCCCCGGTTGACTTGCACAGGCTGCTCCCTTCCTCCCCCTCTCCTTCCCCATCTTCTCCCCCATCCCGGTGCTGACGGAGCACCAGCCAGGAGCCCAGATGGAAGCACTCAAAGACAGTGAGAGGGGCTCGGCTGGCACAGAGGACGGGGCGGCCAGACGCAGGCTGGCGCTGGGAGAGGAACGACAGCGAAGCCTGGGCAGCAGGCACGAGCACCGTTTGCCTGGAAGACGGTCTGTGAGCTCCGCATGTTAACGCTCAACAAACAAAGCTCCCGGGAAACAGGAGAGCAGGGCTGGCACCCGTGTCCCCAGAGGCCATGGCCACGATGATTCTTCCCCGGCTGTTTCAGGAGCTCCGTGCGCGGCTGAGGGGGGAAGGGCTCCGGAGTGAGACAGGCTGGTGGTCTTGCAGAGCGGGCTGCCCGCTGCACCCTGTAGTGAAGTACTGCTCTGAAAAGAAAGCGCAACTCAGACCTCCGTGCCTCGGTTTCCCCATCTGTAAAACTGGGATCGCAAGGAAGGAAGCGTGACCACTAAATGAGGTTGGGCACAAAAGCCCACTACCGGCCTCGGCACCAGCACAGGCCGGGTTTGCCGTCAACACTGTCATCACCACCAGGCTGACAGGTCACTCGGCAGTGCCCCAGAACCGCACAAAGACAGTGGTCTCTGGAGCTGAGCCACCGAAGGCATTCTCTCCAGGTTGGGTCTCTCCCCCCACCCAGCGTCCCGCGGGCAGCCCGCCGGACAGGAGCTCAGACCTCACCCGGACCCAGCGCCACACAGCGCGCAGCACCCCCCTCCCTCCTTCCCTAGGACTTCACCCACATTCACCCAGAAACCCAAGGGTCGTGCTTCGCTCCCTCTCCTTTCTGACCCTCAGCGCCAATCTCTCGGCCAATCCTATCGGCTCTTCTCCACAAGGCACCCATGTCTGACCATGTCCCTCCACCCTCTGTCCCCGTCTTCAGGCGCCACAGTCACAGCGTGCGGAGGGATGCAGCCTGCCCTCACCACCTCTGCCCCACCCGGCCCCCCACCCTCGTCTTCCGGGGCCAGCCTCCCAAGGCCCAGCATCCCTGCAAGCGCCAGACTGCTCCCCCTTCAGAGCCCTCGTCCTCGATGTCCCCTCCATTGGCGACACGCTGCTCCTAGACCAGCTCCTTGTCCGTCTGTCCCTTCGTTCCGGGCTCCGCTGTCTCTGTCTGGGAGCCGCCCTCTCCACCCCGTCCCTGCTCAGTGTCACCCCGTGCCACTGGTCAGCCGTCACAGAAGGCTGCACGCCAGCTTATGTGTTCACTGTCTGTCCTCTAGGATGTGAGGCCCCTGAAACCAGGGACTTCGTCCGTGCGTCCACCCACTGTGCACGCCTGGTGTGTGTTAGGTGCCTCATCTCGACTCGCGGCCTGCACGTCTGGGCTTTGGGTGGCACCTGCAGCGTGACGGGGTGTGGATGGGGGCACCCAGCTGCCCTCCCATGCCCGTTTCCCAGCGGCACCGAGCAGATGCTCAGGGAGAGAAGGGGGCAGGACTCCAACAGGACACTGAGGGCGGCCCCCGGGAGCGCCAGCTCTCATCCTGCCTGTCCCTCCGAGGGTCCCCGAGAGCCTGGTGCCACAACTGTTCCGTAAGAAATGTGCCCCCGTCTCCCAGCCAGGGCGGTCCTGGGACTCCACGTCCTGGGGTCGGGCCCCTTTCTCCAAATCCTAGGAACAGGCTGCTGAGCAGCAAGGAAGTTAGTTCAGCTGGCTCCCAGGACACGGCTGTCGCGCGCTGCTCCTGACCGTCTCTCCGGGCGAGCATCTCTGCTCCGGAGGTGGCTTCCCCTCGGAAGTCAACGGCAACTTCGGAGGGACCAGCAGCCTTCCCTTGTCCCTCTGGGCTGTCCAGGACCAGCTCCCTCGCTCGCCTCTGCCTTTCTCCCGCACACCTGCAGAGCGGGCCCCTCCCATCACTGGGAGTTCGCGGGAATGTCACCTTCACTGGGGGCCGTGTCTGACCCCTTCTCCGTTCACAATGCGACTTCCAGGCCACACCCCACGCACTCCCACCCCACTCCCCGATCCCCTTCTCGGCTCTGTTTTCCTTTGTGGTGACACTCGGTGCCGGGTGGCAAAGCCCGTCTCTTCCTCACTTGTTCTGTCTGCGGCCCGTCTCCCTCCCTGCCCGGAGGCTGCAGGAGGGCTGCTGCCTGGCTCACAGGGGGCACCGAACGCCAGGCGACCTGGTGGTCGGCCTGACTTGTAACTCACAGGGCCCCCCTGGGGGAAGAGGGAACCCCGTAATAAATGAGAAAGCAGGACCGTAGCAGACGAGGACACGAGGCTGAGCCCCGCTGGAGAGAGCCAGCAGCGCAGAGGCCTGGCTGAGAAGAATCACCGCTCTGTGGGCCTTTGCCACAGAGACCCTCGTTTGCATCGCAGCAGGAAGCAGACAGGTATTGTTAGCACACGGCTCTCGGCTCCCACGGGTGCCAACGCCTGTCCCTTTCTTGCCGCGGACTGGGCAGAGTCTGGCAGCATCAATGGGTGTGCAGAGACCTGGGGAGTGAGCACAATGCCTTGGGCAGCCCTGAAATGTGGCCAAGGGGAGGGGCTGCCGGGACAGCAGGGTCCTCTGGAGCTGGGCCCCTCACCAGCCTGGTGCAGCAGGCACCCACTGACGACAGCTGGCAGCTCCGGGCAGCAGGTGGCTGGAGGTGGACTAGGACAGCGGCGCCCCCTGCTGGTTGAATTGGCTCTCTGCAGGCGGGACACGGGAAAGCCGAACCAGGGTCCCTCCCAGGCTGGGTCCCTCGCCTGCAGGCCCCGTGACCCTGAACGGGGCACGTATCTTCTCTGCACATCCGTTTTCTCCATCTGCAAAGGAAATAGCTCCTCTCTGCCGTTTCTAGTTCCCAGGACTTAGGGAGGCAAATATATGTGAAGAAGCCACAAAAATAGAAACCATTTTGGTTGTTGTCTTAAGTCAACATGGAAAGTGTCTGGGACATACATTAGAAAACAGTGACTTTAAAATAAAATGAAAAGCAAGTGGCTGGACTCAGTGAGCGCCCCGTGCCCCTTCCTTGGAGGTGGAGGCTCTCCGGGGGGCGCTGTCCTGGCTGCAGCTGTCCCCAGCCAAGCCGACTGTCAGAGGTCCCTCACTCACCCCCGCCTCAGACCTCCTGAACCCTCATCTTCCACCCTTCCTCCCTCCAGGCTCCCGCTGAGTCTGCAGGAGGAGAGACGCATGTGTGATGTACGCTCTCTGTCCAGACATCCAGTGGGCGGACGCCTGGGCCCACTGGAGCCCCCCCGGAAGGACCCCCGCCCCTCACCGCTATCCCAGTGGCCGGTCCTGGGCGGGCCTGAGCCCCATCACTGGCTGTTTGGGGCTGAGACCCACACACGCCATCCCGGGTCATGCTGGTGCTTCTTCCTCCTCTGTCAGTGGGTCACAAGGGGTCCCCCCCGGTGGCCACGGGGGCAAGCTGGTGGGGCAGCTTGTGTACATGGTGTTGCTGGTGTACATGGGGCAGGTCTTGAGGGTCCGAGCCACCTGCCTGCACGGCTTGCTGGGGCCCGAGGGCTTGCCATGTTCCGCCCTGGCGTGGCACCTGCACCCCGTGCGGCCACCGGGAGCCGGAGTCCTGTCCGGACGGGTCTCACAGGGTCCTCCCACAGTGGGTGGCTGTGGGGGCTGCCCTCTGGGGTACATGTCCAGATGCTCCATCCCTCCTTTCTTCTCGATTCTGTTGAATTTTCATTGACAATGAAAATGGTGTCTGTTTAAGGGCTACAACTTGATGGTTGGATATATGTATACGCTGAGGACCAGTTACCAAAATCAAGTCCATGAACACATCCGTCACCTCACACGGTCACTGCATGTGGGTGTGCAGTTAACACCGGGGATCTGCCCTTTTAGCGAAATTCAAGCACACGACACAATATTGTCAACTCGAGCCGCATTCTCAGACACGAGACCCCAGAACCTATTTCTCCTGTTTAACTGCAGCTCTATGCCCTTGCTCTACCCCCGACACATGCCCCTCCCCCAGCCCTGGTAACCACCACTCCGCTCCCTGTTTCTAGCACGGTGACCTTTTAGGTTCCCCACAGAGAGGAGAACGTGTGGCATTTGTCTTCCTGAGCCTGGCTCATGGCACTTCGCACAATGCCTGCCAGGCCGCCGGCGTGGTCCCGAGACTCTGCCCGTCGGAGCTGAATCGCATCCACCGTGCACGTGCTCCGAGTTTCCGTTTCCGTTTTCTGAGGGACCTTCACCCTGTTTTCCAAAGTGGTCGAGCCCACTTACGTCCCTGCCCGAAGTGCACGGGGGCTCCCTCTGCCCCGCACCTTCCCCAGCACCTGCTGTCACTTGTCCTTCTAGTGACAGACGCTCTGACGGGTGTGAGGTGCGATCTCAGGGTGGCTCGCCTCCCAGTGGCTGTAGAAGTCAAGCTCCGTTCTTGGACCCGACAGCCATTTGCCTGTCTTCTTAGAGAAACGCCTGTTCAGGTCCTTCGCCCATTTTTAACTGGGTTACCCGTTTGTTTTTCCCTGGGAGTTGTAGCACTTCCTTATGTATTTTGGCCACTAACCCCTTATCACGTACACAGTTTGCAAATATTCTCTCCCGTTCCCTAAGTTGCCTTTTCATTTTGTTGTTGTTTCTTTTGCTGTGCAGAAGCTTTCCGGTGTGATGCAATCCCACTGGTCTACATTTGCTTTTGTTTCCTATGATTTTGATGACAGATCCCAAAAAATCACTGTGTAGTTTGTGAGATCCTGTGTCCCAGGAGAGGGCTCCCAAGCTGACGAGCTCTCCCTTCTCTGACTAGGCGGTCCAGCCCGCAGGTCCGGCACCCGAGGGCGCAGCCCCTTCCACTCCCTTTGGCCTCCACCGCGTGTGTTGGCGAGGTCCCGCAGTGCCTGCGGCGCACGGCCTTCCGTGTGTGGCCGCTTCGCTCCTTCATGCAGACTGGCACCTCACCGGCCTGCTCCGTGGGGACCGACCCGCGCTCCAGGCCTCCCGGCCAGGAGGGGAAGCTGGACCAAGGCGTCTGCATCGCGTTCAAGCAGGAGGAAGGTGCCAGCCCCTAACAGGTGGAGGAGAGGACAAGAACAGAGAGAATCATAGAGTCCCAGTGTCAGGACAGACGTGAAAAGTAGAAGAAATATGAACACTCAATGTCATTTTTAGGTCAGAATTCTGCACAAGATTCAAAATACAAAGTGATCTCAAAAGAGAACAAGATTGTGCACATTTAAGCTTGTGCCAAAAAAAAAAAAAACCACCCAACCTTAAGCGAACAGTAGAAAATGCAGCATCCAGACTTGCACCAGAAACGCAACGAAAGATTTCAATAATGTCTTCTTAATAAACTGGAGCTTTTTTGGTGGTTCAGAACATGGCACAGAAGGAAACAGGGACAGCGTAAAGCTTTGGTGGGGACCGATGGCATGCAGGCGCTGGGGACGGACAGTGTGCAGACGCCTTGCAGAGGACAGAGGACACGGAGGTGCGCCTGGCAAGACGGGCCGGGCAGCGGGCAGGGAGGCTCAGAGGAGCTGGCGGGCTTTCCCGTTCGTTTCTTCTTTCAGGAGAAAAGAAGTTTACGAAGGAGGTTTCGTGTGTGAGTTCAAATAATGGAGTGTTTCTATTTCCGCTTAGTGCACAGTCCTTGAGTGACTCAAGCGCCGAAGTCTCGGCCGACGCAAGGCACGAACGCCGCAGCGCAGCAGAGCTCTGTCTGGCCCGACAGCCAACCGGTGCCCCCAGGTCCGCCGAGTGGACTTATGGGAGCTAATTTCCCATCCGAAAAAAATGTTTAAGGATCTTGAAAGGTTCGTCGTTCCATTTTCTAAAGCTCTGTGTGTGCCCCCGTCGCGTGCACGTCTTCGTCTCCTTCCCTAGCAGAGACACACCGGGAGGAGGCGCCAGTCTCCGTGAGCACCGGTGGGAAACGGGGGAGCAGAGCTCGAGCTCGTAGGCACAGGCCCGCGCACGCGAGGCTGCGGCTGGACCACGACTCAAACTGTTTCGACGAGTCCCTCGTGATGCCGGAGGTCACTTACCTGTCACAGAAGGAGGGCAATTAAAAGGACAAGAACTAGACGGAGCAGGAAACCCTTACTGAACAAGGCTGTCAGCACCGTTCATGAGTGGTGCTGTCATTCACAGCGACGACGAACCTGCTGCAGGACAGGGACCGTCGCTGCCGTGGCCAGTGCCCCAGGGTCACCACAGGTCATCCGGATGGGTGCAGAGGAGGCTCCGGACAAAATCCGACACAGCTCTGGATAAAAGCTCCCAACACCCCAGGTCTAGGGCGAGCGTGCCTCGATACAGTGAAAGCCACGCGTGACGAGCCCACAGCCGACAGCATCCTCAACGGTGAGACACCGAGCCCTTTACCCTTAAGATCAGGAAGAAGACAAGGACGCCCACCGTCCCCGCTTTCCCTGATTCTGGAGCCGGGATGCGGTGCTGGCCAGAGCAACGGGCGAGAGGAGGGCGTAGAAGTCATGTGTGTGTCGGCTCCATCCCCGTGAAACTCGGGGGGCAGGACGTTCACACAAATCGCTGTTTTTCCATCGAACAACTCGGAGCCTTCCGTGTTTTGTTACGCCGGTACCCCTTGCTCGGAGGCAGACAGACAGACTGACAGACAGATAGATGGGTGTCCTACAGACCGTCTTCCTGATACGGCCGCAGCAGTGAGATACCGCGCCGACCGAACTCGGTATCGGACGCCGGGAACCCAGCTGATTCCTGGAACGCGCATCCCTTCAGCGGGTGGAAGTCGAAACGCGAGTGTGGGGAGAGCCGGCTACACATGGGTTATCAGTCACAAGTGCACCTACGGCTGCATGGTGTGTGATATATGATATGATACATGATATGATATGATATGATACATGATATGATATGATGCATGATACGATATGATACCTACATGACAGCGCGTTTCTTAACTCTGCCACTTTAGTGCGGCCACACAGACCAGACTGCGCGTCACCGTAACGCCCAGCGCCAACATAACCAGGGGCGGGCGACAGTGGAAGAGGTGGGACGGCCCCTAACAAGGTTATAACTCAACCTCCGGCCGCGTGCCCGGAGAGGAAGTGTCACGCCACCGTCACGAAACCAAAGACTGGAGCTCCCCGCGTGCACCCCTGGGCTGCGGTTCCTGCTCCATCGGGGTTGCACGTCACGGGCCCGGTGACGGCCACGCCTCGCACCACGAGGTTCCCTCTGCTCCTTAGAAACGCGGCGAATTGGTTTTCAGTGGGATTCAATTATTAGGGACACATTTCATTTTCAGATCTGAACGTTTCTGCAAAGATGTGATATTTATAGAAAGCCTCCTGGTATTTCTTTTCAGAAGTACTACTGATTTCATTGAAAGGCCAAGTATGGAAAAAGCCAAAGCCATAAAGAGAGGCATCGCAAAGGGTTGAAAATGCATTAACCCTTTCTCGTTTGGAGGAAAATAAACCTGATGTGAACAGGTAAACCTGATGGGAGTTTTTTGTTTCGTATCCGGTTTTGTGTCCTCGGAAATGAAGGCATCACAGTGTGTGAGCGTGCGAGCATAACTGGGACCTGGGTGCCCCTCCGGGCCCAGGCGCCGGTCCCCGGGAGAACCCCGGGCTGGCACAGGCAGTGCCGTCCACCCACGGTGTCGTGGTCACCGTGTTCGGGGCTGGCGGGGCTTGGACACATCGGGGGACCACTGAGTGAGGTATGGAAATGGCTAATGACTACGCAGTACAATGCAATGTTGAATGTCAACTGTAACTGAATAAAAATTCTTAATTTCAAAAGCAGAGTTCCTAGAAAAGTGAGCAAAGGCACACGCACCGATGAAGTCTCGACTTCACCCCATCAGTGCGAACGGACTGTGTCAGGACGGAAGCGAATTCTTACGGCCATCGTTGGAAACAGAGGGTGACATGCTCATCTCGGCCTTCTGGAGGGACAGCAAGCAAGGACCACACACACACAAAGGACACATCTGACCCCCCCAGCAGGCTGCGAGGATGTGCCGCCAGGACCCCGGGACAGGGAGAGGACCTGGCCGCATCCATCCCCGACCGGCACTGGGGCCTTGCTGCCCACGGGCTGCGCCCGGGCAGTGACTGAGCCCGGGGGCGGGGGGTGCCAAGGCAGCCCAGTCCTGGGCACAGGGCCGGCTGCTCAGGCCCAGGACCCCCGCCCAGGGCCCTGTGCTGTGAAGGACCCCAGGCCTGGGTCAGTGCTCTGCTGTTCACGTTTAACAAGGAGTCCTTCAGAGTCACTTCACGCTAACACACACACACACAATGTTTGTGTTACGGAATTCCCTCGCAATACGGGGAGTCTCGCAAGTTCGCAGTCGGCAGAGCAGCCTGAGGGCTGGGAGGGAACAGCCTCCCCAGTCTCCAGTCTGCGGGCAGCGCACAGACAGGGCTCCTTCCCCCGGGGCCCTCCCGCTGTCTCTCCGGGGTCAGTGGATCCGAGGAGGCCCCTCCCCACCCGAGGCAGATCCGTCGCCACCTTTACGCAGAGTCGCCCGACTTCTGTGTGACTCTCGCCTCCTAAATGCGTTTACAGACACCTCTGGACTGGCATCCGGTCAGGCGTCAGGGCACCGCGGCCGAGCCCCGGAACGAACCGTTGCATCTCGGAGCTGACTCCCACCCTTCGGAAGGCCCCTCCGAGGCGCAGGCGTTCCCGTCCGCCTGGCCCACGGCTCCGGCACACGGAACAATGCCGGCACGCAGTGGGCATGTGAGCCACACTCACGGAACCGCTGCCTCAGTGCGTGCGCTGACGAGGGCAGTCACAGGACCCGGCTGCTCAGGGGAGCCCGCGCGAGGGGGCGGCGTCTGCACAGAGACGCGGAACTGAGAACGCTCAGCCACGCAAAGCGTGGGCAGCACGCAGAGGCCGCCCAGCCGAGCGCAGCCGAGGTGGGCAGGGGCGTGGGAGCCGGGGCTGCGGCCAGGCCCGCCGGCGGGGACCCCCCCCGGTGGTGCCCCGTGTGCTGAGACCGCGTGAGCCTGGTGTCCGTCACCCGCCCTGCGGAATCCAGCAGCCGCGCTCCTTCATGTGTCTCTTTGCTCCAAGAAGCATCTTCCCTCGACGCTGCCAGGTACACAAAACGTCTACGTGCCTTCTTTCCTGTTTCTATAGAAGGGGGGAGCCGCAGACTCTCTGAGAGCGTGGCTCCCTGAGTGGGTCTTGCTCCAATCAGGACGGGCCTCGTGGGGGTCTGGAACCCATTCCTCCCCTGTGCGCTCCACACCCCTTCCAGGCCAACCCGGGGCGGACGGTTCGTTTGCGTGGGGTGGCTCTGCATGATTTTCAAAGCCCCGTCTCACACCATCTGGCTCCAGAACCAAGCTCCTCAACTCCTCGGGGTCTGCAGCCCGGCACTCGGCTGAGGAGAGTCTCTCCTTCCTCCTTAAACGTTCTGGAACTTCCTCCCTCTGACGTTTTTCCACGTGTCTGGAAATGGCAGAAGACCCGTGGGGTCGGGGAGTGACTGGCGTGGTTTCTGGACCCGATGTCGATGTGGAAGGGAAGTTGTTACTTAGTTGCAGCCATCGAAATCCTGTGTGCTCTCCGCACAGTTCAAAGTGCACACACGCGCAGGCTTGTCCTCAGAGAGGCCGGCGCGTCTGGCTGGTACTGAGTCCACGCTGTCACGTCATTTTGTGTCGTACGGAGCTGTCCATGGACACTTCCTCACTGAGGACTTCACTTTGCACCATCGATCTGGAACGTTTGCGGCCCCTCCCTGTGGACAGATTCTACGTCCCTGTGCCAATGACAGCAGGTGAAGCCGTGGACCTTTCTCTGGACAATGGAGAGTCTCCGGCAGTGACGTGCCATTTCCGGCAGCAGCTGTAAGGGCCCACGTAAGTTCGCCACGTGCCCTCACGCCAGCTGTGGGCCAGCAGCATTCTGGACAGAGGCTGCTCTGTCTGCGTGCGCCCCAAAGCAGAGCCACGGAAGATGTGCCGTGGACACATACCACGAGTGAGAAATAGGCCTTTCCCCTTGTAAGCCACTGAGTGTGGGGATCGCTTTCTACAACAGCTGCATATGGCCACCCTAAATAACACGCACCGACTACACGCTCATCATTGTGCTGGATGTACAATTTATTTACACGGACGGCTACTAGACTGTGACCCCGAAGTAGCCTTGCTTAATAGCAACTTCCTTTAAATCAGGGCGCTGTGTTGCAGAGGGTGGCAAGCTTCCTTTGCCCAGACCCCCCGGCCCAGAATGCCCACTGGAAGATGGACAGCAGCAGAGCTCCCTGGGGTGAAAGCTGAGGGCCGGACCGGGCGCTCCGTCTCCCCGGAGACCGCACGCAGCTCTGAGGCAGGCATCTGGCCCGCGGTCAGTGCACAGTCGGTGAATAACCAAACAGATTATTTCCAGCGGAACTTCTTAGGACCCTCTGGGGAACTAGGTCCACAGAGAGAGATTTCAGTTGCCATAGCAACAACAAGGTCCTATGGCAGGTTTAGGGTTCAGAGGTCGAATTCACGGACATAAAATAAAAGGACGGGGGCACAGATGGTAAAGACTCAGATCTTATTGTAACCGATCGCTCCAGCTTCCCCGTCACAGCTGTCAGAGGTGTTGACGATTGCTATTGAATGGTTGTGTTCAGCTGCCTGTGATCCCTTCCTTCCTTTTTAGGGAAAACACCTCGATTACGGGGGACCCACCCTTCTCCAGGGGTGATAGACAAAATAAGTAACCACGACCATGACATGTGGATGACCCTCCCGGCCGCTCAGAACGAATGTTGACTGTGACAGCCAACGCACACTGACTAGTTCTGCTCAGTGATCCCCCTGACACCCGCCTTTCGTGGTCCAGCCGCCAGCAGCAATGCCAATAAGCGGAGGAGGGAAAGAAAGGCGGGAGGTCTAATAACTCACCCAGGGGGCGTTCGGTCCGAGGGCAGTGACCAGCCCCGGCACGTTAGGGAAGCCGGCCAGCCGGAGAGCTGGCTCTGAACCGCACCTTCGCTGTAAGAGAACCCCCTCCCCAGGGAACCCCTCCCTCTCCCCCGCAGGTGGCCTGCGGGACAGCACGGGCTAATGCTCCCACCGTCCAGTGGTGGTGATCGCTCAGCAGAAGACGCTGCAAAGCCAGAATGGGGGCAGGGCGGGCGCCGTGGGCAAGAAGGCAGCTCACGCAACCTGAACCTCTCTCAGCAAACTCTGGATACGCTGCCTGGAGTGTGGTTTTTAACAACCTTTAAAAAATTTACGGTTGAGCTTGCAAAAAAGAAAGACGGAACCCCAGGGCTGTGTCACGGAGAGAATGTGGATACGGTGGGCTGGGGGGGAGGGATGCTGGTCCACGTGACCAAGGCACTCGGCTGTCAGCAGTCACCAGAAGACAGGCTGCGCCCCGGGCGAGATGAAGTGGGGGGGGCACGAACCCCCCGCTAGAGCTCTGTAGTGAAGCCGCCACAGCCTCAGCGAAGGGCGGGCCGGGAAACACCGCCCATTCGCACAGCGGGCAGAGGAGGGAACAGCTCCTCGGCTTCTGCGTGGGCCCTGGGGGCAGAACACAGAGAAACAAAAGCCTCGTGCGTCTGAGACCCTAATGTACACTCGTCCTAGCGTCCGGGAAACATCAAAACTGGAAATTAATCTGAACGTCGATTGTGGGCGAGGAAAAATGTCCCTCGGGCAGAAGAAAGTACAAGGTGATCTCTCAGGTACACGGAGTGATCCCCACAAAACACAGCCTCATGAAAACGAACTCGCAAGCATGTCGCATTACATGTATACTCATCTATGTACACATATGTATCCTTACACATATACACGGTCCAGGGGGATCACAAAACAAAACACAAGAAGACGAGAGACCCTCTGACTTCAAGATTTAAAAATTAACAATCTCCAGAGCCCAGGCAGGTATAGCTCAGTGGATTGAGCACAGGCTGCAAACTAAAGGGTTGCTGGTTCGATTCCCAATCAGGGCACACGCCTGGGTTGCAGACCAGGTCAGGTGCCCAGTAGGGGTTGCATGAGAAGCAACCACACATGGATGTTTCTCTCCCTCTCTTTTTCCTCCCCTCCCCTCTAAAAATAAATAAATAGAATCTTTAAAAAAGAAAAGAAAAGAAAAACAGATGGAAAGTGGTTAATAGATTATTTGGAGGATAAAGTCAGAATGTCTAATCAGGCCCTCAGAATTTCACAAGAGAGAGAAAATATTGGAATATAAAATGAGTGAGAATCTCCTAGGAACTTCGTGTCTTAAATACAAGAGACTAAAACCACAATGATCCTAGAAAAAAATAGATAAATTGATCTTCATCAAAATTAAATACTTTTGTGCCTCTAAGAACACCATCAAGAAAGTGACAAGAGGGAAAGGGGAAAGGTTAGCAGGAACAAGTATAAAGAACACACGGACAAAAATGGGGGGTGGAAACAGGAGGGAGGTGGGGAGGGCTGGGGGGTGGGCTGGGATGGGAGTAAAAGGCGGAAAACTGTACTTGAACAATTAAAATAAAAAATAAAAATAAAATTAAAAAAGAAAGTGAAAAGACAACTCACAGAGTAGGAGAAAAAATACTTACAACTCATGTATCTGATAAAGGGCTCGAACCTACAGTATAAAGAGCTCTTACAATGTAGCAATAAAAAGACAAACCCATTTAAAAATGGGCAAACGGTTCCAATAGCCACTTGCCCAAAGAAGACACACAGGCGGGCAATAGCGACATGAAAAGCTGTTCAACAGCGTAGCTGGTCAGAGGAAGGCCAATCAAAAGCACGGCGAGACCCACCCCTCGAGGGCGGCCGTCAGAGAGAGAGAGGCAGTATTCACAAGCGCTGGCGAGGGCGTGGGGAAGCGGAGGCCTCCCGCCCACAGGCCGGTGGGGAGGGAGAACCTCGCAGCCCCCCCGGGGAGACAGTCTGGCGGTGCCCGCAGAAGCCCGGCACAGAACCACCGCCTGGACGAGGACTTCTACAGCCGGGCGTGTGCCCCGCCGCACTGAAGACCGGAGTCCAACCAAAACTTGTGCAGGAATTCCCAGAGCACCATCCGTCTCAGTGACTCAGTAAAAGGTGGGAACGGCCACAATGTCCACCATCGGCGACCGGAGGAGCAACACGCAGCGTGACCGTGCCCTGGAGTGTCACTCAGCCACAGAACCGCCACGGATGAACATGGAAAAGACTCCGCCGAACGAAAGACGCCAGACGCACAAGGGCACGCATTGTGTCATTCCGTCCACGGGAAAGGTGTAGAGCAGACAGATTCGCAGAGACAGAAAATGAATCAGCAGGTGGTTGCCGGGGGCCGGGGGGAGGGAGGAGCGGGGAGGCTGCTGTGTGCTGCAGAGTCTCCTTGTCGGGACGAGGTGAAGTTCTGAACTGGTTAGTGCGCTGATTGCACAATTCCGGAACTGTGCCTACGCCACTTAACTGCGCATTTTTAAAGGGTGAGTCTTCTGCTCTGTTCCTTACATTTCAATGTCTAAAATGGCTAAAAGCTACCCATGGGGAAAAGAGACAACTCTAAAAACAATAATGCTCTCATTAGAAAAGGCTGTTTTCCAAGAAAAGAATGCGGTCATAAATTAATTCCAATGTTAACGAACAAAGCAAAACTGCAGGACTCGAGGGCAGTCTTCCGCTCACGCTGGTGCTGATTCCGGAGCGAGCTTCCCAGGACGGCCCCCCGTGGAGGCTGCGGACTGTTGGGTTTTAGGCGCCCTCTGGGGCTGAGGCGCTGGCGAGGGGGAAGCCCAGCCACCACGCCTGGCCAGGAGGAAGGGGGTGTGAACGTGCCCACGGTCCTCTTCCAGCACCTCCGCCCCACACTGGCCAGTCCCGGGGGATCTCAGGGGCAAGTCCACCAGTGAGGGTGGTAGATAGAGACCCACTTCCTGAGACACTGAGCAGGGTGGACAGAGAACAGCCAGCTCCCGTTGTCACGTCCGTTAGCATGAGAGGTAAAGTCAGAGGAGGGTCCGAGTTGCCGGTTAGGTCCCGCTCCTCACCCCTTGGGCCGGGAAGGGCAGAGTGTCCTGACCGGCTGTCACGTGAGACACCAGGAAGTAGATAGAGACACTTTCAGGAAGAAAGGCCCGGACATCTTCTGGAACCTGTGGCACAGACTCGGAACTTCTGCTGTCCCGGGCGACGGCCACAGCCCAGAACCGAAGCCGCCACGGGTTTCGAAAGCGGCTGGCACCTGGTGGTTCTACTCATGAGAAGTGGAAGTTCCAGTGAAAGGTCAAAAATGATCTCTGCCAACAGTGATAACGAAAGTGCTTCTCAAGCCCTGCTGGTGTGGCTCAGTGGATTTAGCGCCAGCCTGCAAACCAAAGCGTCGCAGGTTCGATTCCCAGTCAGGGCACAGGCCTGGGTTGCAGGCCAGGTCCCCAGTGGGGGGCACGTGAGAGGCAATCACACACTGATGTTTCTCTCCCTCTTTCTCCCTCCCTTCCCCTCTCTAAAAATAAGTAAATAAAATCTTTAAAAAAAAGAAAATGTTTCTCAGACTCACAGAGAACAGGCTGACAGGTGGGGGTAGGGGGTAGGGGGTAGAGGGAGCGAGCAAAAAGGAAAAAGAACTCATGGACACAGACAACAGTGTGGTGATTGCAGGGTGGGGGTCAGGGTGGAAGAGGGTATAAGGGGATAAGTGGTAATGCAAAAATACAATAAAAAGGAATACAAAATAAATAAAATAAAGAACTTGCTTCTTGCCCTGGCTGGGTGGCTCAGTTGGGCGGAGTGTCGCCCCATAACTGGAAGGTTGTGGGTTCGGTTCCTGATCCAGGCACACGTCTGGGGCCTGGGGAGTGGGCTCCATCCCCAGTCTGCCCGCGCACGACGGGCACCACGAGTCAGTGCTTTGCTCACACATCGATGTTTCTCTCCCCCCGTCCTCTCTCTAGAAGCAATGAAACAAAATGTCCTCGGGTGAGGGTAAAAAAAATAAAACGGAAAAGAAATCACTCCTCTCCCGGGCACAGCTCGGGGTTAGTGCTCGTGTGGGAGCAGGAAGGTGTCTAGGTCGCAGAACTGGGCATCCCAGGGACTTCCGCACGCGGACCCTGTCTGCGGAGCACCGGGGCTGAGGGCACGGCAGACGGGGAAGAGGGTCGAGGTCGGTTTCCGCGGGTTCCGCTGGCAGCTCTGAGCACAGCTGACAAACCAGGTGCCCCATGGGCACCGCCCTGGGAGGGCCTGACCTCCTTCCCTCCGGTGCCACTGTGACCCCCAGGGCAGTGTGAACAAGGCCCTGACAGGCGAATCATCCCTGCCAGTGATGTTGGGAACTGCAGGCCCGCCCTGGACGGGCGGCTCAGTTGTTCGGAGCGTGGTCCCGCGCACCGAGAGGTCGAGAGGCCGATTCCTGGTCGGGGCGCACGCCTGGGTCACAGTTCAGTCCTCAGTGGGGCATGTCCAAGAGGCAACCGGTCGATGCTTCTCTCTGTCTTCCTTCCTCTCTCTCTCAAATCGATTTTCTAAGACATCGCAAGCCTCGCTCAGCGTGAGAACAGGCTGCACTGGCTGTCGTTAGGTTGTGCCCCAGGGCTCTCTAAGAACCTGCCGCACCCGGCGGTCAAAGGAGTTTGTCTGAGGGCTCTCAGCTGGTGTGGCCCACGCGAGGCTGAAAGGGTCCTCACGCTGTCCCCCGCCACACTGCCCGGAGACCGTCGAATGTCTAATGAGGCAACCAAGGACCGGAGAGGGGAGGATTACCCGCCACATCCCTCGTCACTGAGAAATCTGGAATTACATGGCTTCTGGCTCCCGGATACAACAGCAGAAGGAGAGACTTCATTATCCCTCAGCTGCCTGTTCTTCCCACTCAGAAGTGGAAGCAGCCCTGACTGGTGTGGCTCAGGGGCTGAGGCATCGTCCCACGGACCGAAAGGTCGCCGGTTCGGTTCCCGGTCAGGGCACAGGCCTGGCTTGCGGGCCGGGTCCCCCCTTGGGGCACAGGCCAGGGGCAACCGGTCAATGTGATCGATGTATCTTCCTCTCTTTCTCTCTCCCTTCCCCTCTGTCTAAAAAATAAATAAGTACAGTCTTTTTAAAAAGAAGTGGAAGCCAAAGGAATAAATGAGCGAGGAACCAGGAAGAACATCTCTCTGAGCTCTGTACTTCCTCTTCTGGCTGGGAGTCCGCACACCCACCCCCCTCTCTCCCCGGGGATGCATGAGCGAAGCTCACACAAGTAGCTTCGCGTGTTCTCCCGGACGGGCGGGGCCGTCTCGAGCCACGAGTGCGGCGCCGTTGGAAGCCGTGTGCACATTTGGGTGTGAGGAACGCTCATCGGGGTCTCCATCTGTCTCCCCGCTTAATGATCGAGCCATAAATTAGCACTTTTCACGGGCTACGTTCAGCAAATGCAATCAACTCACTGACTTTAATGTCAAATATGGAATATTTTTGACTTTTAAGTGTTTAGCCTTTTAATTTATATTCACATTTTGAAATCTAAATGAGCTATTGAAATCTACCCAAATAGCAAAATGTCAGGGATTTTTTTTTCTTTGTCTTCTCATTAAGGAGTTTCTTTGAGTAAACCATTGACGAGACGACGTTCGGAGCACGGCTTTTCCCCCTAAAGGGCAAGAAAGGAAAGTGTTTTCAACACTTCGCAGCTCTCATGCAGAGGCACACTGTGCAGCGTGTGAACTGAGGTCTCGCGGACACAGCTCCCGGCCCGGCTCCTGGGATGGTCCCGTCCTGCCTGCCCTGCGCTGACCCCCACCCTCCTCAGCAGGGAGGACCGGGCCCCCTCTGGCGCACACCCTCCTGCGGAAGCCGACTCCCTAGCTTGTCTGTGGGTGAGCCCACCACGGTTTTGGTGCACACCCTGTGCGCCAAACCACCCTCGGGCCCAACGGGAAGATGAAGTCGACGAGGTGACCCCCGACAGTCTTGCACGACCAGGGCACCACAGGAGGAGGGAAGTGTTAAGGAAGCGTGCAGTAAAAGATCCACATGCACGCACGTGCGTGTGCTAGTACGCTGGTACCCCCTTTTTCTTATTCCTTGCCCAGAGAGCCCCAGCTTTGTTGGGGGAGGTATTGTGCCCAACTCTGAGCAGTGGATCCGGACCAGGCGAAGCCAGTCGCTGTCACCTTGTCCTCTGAGCTCCTCGGTCTTTGCCGCTGCGCCAGGGGACACACCTCTCACTCGCCCGCTGAAATAGGGAGGCCTCTGGGGGCTTCCAGGAGCTCCAGGGCGCCCCCTGCCACCTTCCCCTGGTTTGAATGGAGATGTGATCTTTGAAGTGGTGATGCCATCTTGAGCCCACGAGTGCGGGACAAAGACAGCAGAGACGCCAACCCAGAAATCCTTCCTGCTGAGCTGGGGCCTCGAACCGCCCACCTCCGAGCTTCAGGTTGTGTGAGAGGAGCGAGGCCTCGGAGCAGGCAACGGACGCGTTCCCCGAAGATACCCACGAAGATACCCACGGGCATCGTGACCTGTGTTTAAATACGGAAGTGCTAAGACGCACACACCAAAAGGGAAGAGTTACTGGAAAGCTAAGAATTAGTCCCGGGTCTGCTTCCCAGTTAGCCTCAGAACGCCCAGCTGGTCTGATTTCAGTTCCTCATTTGGGTGCTGATTCATCAGCCACTAGGACAGTGGGTCCTCGAGTGTGGGCTCCAGGCTGGAACACGAGAGAGAGAGAGAGAGAGAGAGAGAGAGGGAGGGAGGGAGAGAGAGGGACGTGTGCTGTTTCTTTCTTTTTTTTTTAATCTTCACTCTTTTTTTAATCAATAAAATGTACTTTTATTTTATTTTATTTTTTTCAGCTTTTTTTTATTATTTTAGATTATTCAGTACAGAGACATGTGCTGTTTCAATGACGCACTCCGAAGTGGCTTGTGCTTTGGTGTTCTGTCTAGGAGTCCATTGCCAAATCCAATGTCAGAAGACTTACCTGTATGTTTTCTTCTAAGACTTCTATGGTTTTAGCTGTTATGATTAGGCCATTGGTCCCTTTTGAGTGCAATTTTGTCTGTGATGTGAGGGAAGGGCCCGACTTCATCCTTGGCATGTGGGTGTTCAGTTCCAGCAACGTCTGTCGAAGAGACTGTTCCCTTCCCACTGAATAGCCAGGGGAACCTTGTCGGAACGAAGCTGGCCTGCCTCCGTGTGGGTTTGTCCCTGGCTCTCCATTCTGCTGCCTTGCTCTCTGTACCCTTAGGCCATCTCCACGCTGCTTGGTTCTTTCACTGTGTTTGGGTAAGTTTTGAAACTGGGAAGTGTGGGTCCCCCGACTTTGGTCTTCTTTTTCCAGCTTGTTCTGGTGATTCCGAGGCCCTAGCAATTCCATATAAATGCGGGGATTGGCTCTTTCATCTTCCTTAAAAAAGGTTGTTGGAATTTTGGTGGGAATTGCATTAAATTTGTAATCACTGTGGGTCCCGGTCTGTTAGGACTTCTCACCCGATTCCAGAGGGGCTAAACTTCCCGCTTCTTAGGCAGGAGGCTCGGCACCTGCCCAGCGCCCTCTCCCCCGGGGGGTCGGGGGTCTGGAGCAGGGAAGCCGGTCAGAAGGGTCAGTGCCGGTCTCCTCTCCCAGGCCTGAAAAGAAAGCACTGATAGACTGGGCTTAATTAAAATGAAAAAAATTATCCATCAAAGGACAAAAAAAAACCCCACAACATACAGAATGGGAGAAAAAAATTAAAAATCGTTTACCTGACAAGGGTAGACCATCCAGAATATATAAAGAACTCCTATAATTCAAAAAAAAAAAGATAAGCATCCCAATTTTAAAAATGGGCAAAAAAACTTGAATAGGTACTTCTTCTAAAAAGATACACAAATGTCCGGTAGGCACGTGGAAAGATGCTCGACGTCCTTAGCCATTCGGGAGAGGCGCGTTAAAGCCGCACTCCCTCGCCCCGAGCAGTGCGGCTCCGCTGGTCAGGTGTTGTCCAGCCAATCGCCGTTTCTCTCCCCCTTTCTCTCCCTCCTTTCCCCTCTCTCTAAAATCAATGAGCATGTCCTTGGGTAAGGATTTAAAAGAAAGAAAGCCACTTGCAGTTAAAAATCCATTTTTAAAAAGGAAGAAGATACATACTTATCTTAAGCACTTCATTTTAACTTAAAGCATACACATGTCCATTCCTATCTTTTATTTTAAGACTTTATTTATTTACTTTTAGAGAGAGGGGAAGGGAGGAAGAGAGGGAGAGAAACATCAATGTGTGAGAGATACATCAAGTAGGTCCCTCTCTCACGCCCCCAGCTGGGGGCCTGGCCCACATCCCAGGCATGTGCCCTGACTGGGATTCGAACCAGTGACCTTTCAGTTCACAGGCCATTGCTCAATCCACTGAGCCACACCAGCCAGGGCTCCTATCTGCTGACGAACACCCAAAGCCTTTCTTGGCTATGGGTTTGCTGATTGGATGGCTTCGTTGTTTTTCTTGTATAAATCACATCCATATATTTCTGGTTTTGGCTTCTTTAAAATAGAACAAGAATGTGAGACACTGTGAAGTGTTCTGAGCGTGGAATCCTGCCAGGTCTTTGCAACATTTTTCAAATCATTTTACAGTTGTCTCAACCGCACCAAATTAAGCACAGTTTTTGAGCAACTCACATTTGTTGAGTCTCGCAGACGCATTCAACTTAGTCTCATAGACACAACTCCATGGGTAAATTGTATCTTTCTGCATAGAATCAAAGTTACAGAAAAAAAGAGATCTTTGTCTTGTTCGCCGGTTTTATTTTGAGCACAAAGAGCTTGGCATGTTGTAGGGGTTCACTTTCTTTTAAAATTTGGTTCACATAATATTAAATTTAATTAAATTTAATCAATTCATTACAGCCCCGGCAGGGCTGCTCTGTGGGTTGGAGTGCTGTCCCAAGCACCAAAAGGTTGTGGGTTCGATTCTGGGTCAGGGCGCATACCTGGGTTGCAGGTTCAACCTGCCCCCCGCCCCCCATCAGGGCACATATGGGAGGCAGCCAATCGATGCTTCTCTCTCCCTGTCTCCCTTCCTTTCTCTCTAAGCACACCCTCGGGTGAAGATTTTAAAAAATACTTAATTAATTATGATAACAGTACAACCAGCATAAAATCATCTGGGAGCTAGCACAGCTGACCGGTGAGCCCAGCGGCTGAATCAGCAGCTGAGTGGAAAGGGGCCGACCAGCTCTGAGCACAGCCTGCTGTCACCCAGGCAGAGGTGCGTCTCACCCAGGCCCGGCGTGTCCACCGAGCCGGGGCATCCACTAGGTGGCCGTCCTCTCTCC
Source organism: Trachops cirrhosus (assembly GCA_028533065.1). Classification (NCBI taxonomy): domain Eukaryota; kingdom Metazoa; phylum Chordata; class Mammalia; order Chiroptera; family Phyllostomidae; genus Trachops; species Trachops cirrhosus. The sequence goes on from CM052539.1 coordinate 191,767,256, forward strand.
TGACATGTGAGGCGCCCCGGTGCCCTAAGGACCCAGAGGGTCAGGGGAAGACAGACAGAGCTTCTCCACCTGTGACTCGGAACGAGCCCGTTCCCCAGGACGTCTCTGGATGGCTGCCGCTTGTCCTGCTCGGCGTGGGGCTGCCGCGTCCCCTCGGGGCGCCCGTCGTGCACCCGCTGGAGGAGCAACGTGCCCACCCATCTGGAGGCTCTCTCTTCCTGTCCTTCTTTGCCGAGCGCGCGCTCGAATGAAATCGCCAGAGACCCACCTGGAGTGGCGCTCCTCGGGGACCTGAGACACTCAGCAATGCGACACCGCGGTTCTTCCCGTCTCTCCACCTTGCTGACCACAGGTCACAGGGTCGTTGTGATGAGGTAACACACGGGAAGCACTCAGAGTCCAACAGATCGCTGCTCTGGCGTTTGGTCTGTGCCCTCCTGGTCACCGGGGCCCGGTGAGTGTCCCGAACAAACAAGCAAAAAGCAAAGAGGGTGTGTCGGTGGGGTTCCTGCCCTACTGCAGGACGGCGAGAGTGTGCGCAGCCCGGCACCTGGCGCGGAATCGCCTCCGCCTCTTCAGACCTCGCCGGCTCCCGGGACAACGCAGACCCGCAGCGAGAGTCACACGGGGAATGCGAACGCCCAGGGAGGTTCGGGAAGGCTGCGGAGAGGCGAGGAGAGACTCGGGCCACTGCGCCGTCCAGCGGGCTCTCTCTCAGCCCAGCTCGCCGGGGACCTCACATTCATCGGCCGTGTCCTTCCACGCTGGTACAGCCGAGCGCAGAAAGAATTTTATGGACGATGGAAAATGGTTATAGTATCACCTCAAGATTTAAAAAGCCGCTCGTCATTTACACGCTCATTTAGGGATGTGAAGCCATTAGCAAATAGGACACGCTGTCCTTGACCCCACGGACTGTACACTCTCGTAACCTGGCTTAAGGCACGGGTGTCAAACTCATGTTCACCGGGGGCCACATCAGCCTCGCGGCTGCCGTCGAAGGGCTGAGTGTAATTTCAGCTCCTCAACAGTGAAGGGTGCTTACATTTATACCGTCCTGAAATTGCATTCGGCCCTTTGAAGGCAGCCTCGAGGCTGAGGCGGCCCCCCGTGAACATGAGTGTGACGGCCCTGGCTCGAAGGGGAACGTGGGAAGATCTTGGGCTGTGGGCGGCGGCTCGCGTTTGAGTGGCTGGCCCTGACTCGGAGGGAAGGATGAGTGGGAGAACGGGGACCGAGTGACGGGGCGGGTGGGGGGCAGGTGGACGGGCCTCCCCGCTAGGAGGGCACCCCAGGTGCACATCTGCCCACGGACCCTCGCCCCGCAGCGGGACAAGTGCTGAATGAACGGTGACAAGACGCCCCACCCTGTCACCACCGTGGCTCGGCGACGGGCTCCCGAGCCGGATGGCCGTGGCGGTGGGGACGGAACTTACTGATGGATCGAAGACACGCCCGTGGACGTCCCTGCGCCAACGCTCACCTGGCCGCTAGGGGGGAGAACCAGCTCACGGCTGGCACGAACCACTCTGTCCCCTAATGTTGTCTCCCCTTGATGGGCCGTGCTGTGGTGACAGACGGCACTCGATCCCTTCTCTCATGAGGATCAGCATTGGCCCTCATGAATGAGACGGTTACTCTGGCCTTGAACTTGCGCTCTGCACCGGCCGTTTTTGGTCGGCGTCACCACCCCCACCCACACGGCCTCTGCCCAAGGAGCACCCACCAGAGACAGGAGCTGGTCTGCCAGCGGCTGCGCTGGGGCTGGTTCCCCATTTCCTCCCAGAAACAGCTTTGCCGACGTGCCCGAACCAGGAAGACAGGACGGTGTGGGCTGGGTTGGACTGTGTCACGGTGAGCACTGTCCTCTCGGTGGTTACGGATTTCTGGGTCCTCGAAGGAAGCCGCCCTCTCTCTGACTAGGCTAGAGGTGACTGAGGGGCACCAGGTAAGGCCACATCAAGCACATCGGTCACTGCACCTACACAGGAGCCCGGGACGGCCCGGGCCACCTCACGCCCTGCTCCCTCCCTGCCCGAAACACCCGCTGCCTTCTGAACGCAGCCCAGGGGGACCGGCTGTGCCTCCCTGGTGTGAAAAGGGTCGCTCCGCTAGCTGTCTGAGGCTTGCCCACGAGTGCCCCGGGCCCCTCCGCCATTTCTCTGAGGGGCTTCGGGCCACAAGCCAAGGAACGCAGGGGCCTCCGGCAGCAGGACGCGGGGAGGGACCGATGCTCCCCTGGAGGACCCGGGGGGGCGCACAGCCCTGCCCGTGCCTTGATTTCCACCCCAAGGTACCCAAGCTGGACCTCTGACCTCTAGAAATGGAACCAGGTGGTGGTGTTTCGCTGCAACTGCAACAGGAAACAAGTCCAGCGACCTCGAGGGCCAGGGTGTGGACGCGGTCACTCTCACCTACAAACAGTGTCTCACGCTCACACTGACACCCGCGCACACCCGCATGCTCGCACGCAGATGCACTCCCGCCCCCCTACACGCCCTCACGCACCCACACTCACACACGTGCCTTTAAAGGCTAATCCACTCGACTCGTGAAATCACGCCTAAGGACTCTCCAGGGTCCCCAGAGAAAACTTGAATGTCCTCGAGCCAGGCCAGGGAAGAATGCACAATGAAACCTGCTGCAGGACCGGACGGGGCTCCACAGCGCCCCCTCCCGCCAGGCTCTGTCCCACCCCAGGCCTCGGCGACTCCCCGAGGCCCCTCGCTGGGCCACACAAACCGTACCCTGACCCCTGGGAGAATCTCTCTGCCCGCCTCCAACTGTGCCTCTCTCCCTCTGGCGTCTGGGGGAGCCCCTTGCCTTCTCTCCCCTCCCGACACCTGTCTCGTCCCCCACCAGGGTGCGTCCCAAATGTCCTTCCCGACACCAGCCTACGATTCTGTCTTACTCACCACAGCTCTCCTCAGCACTTGCTGTACGCATTTCCAACTCACCGATGAAGCATCACTGGGCAAATACTCTCCTTCAAATAGGAGGCCCTGATGGAAACACTAGGCTTCAAGTGCGTAGGGACAGAAGAGGGTGGGGGAGCCTCTCGGGGACACCAGACCGTCTTTGTCTCCAGGGCCACTGGCTGCCAGAAGTTGGCTCAAGTGCCATGTTGGGAAGGAGCCTAAAACCGCCCTCGGAGTCGGCGGGAAGGCGTCACATGGACCTGCGGTGCCAGCCGTGGGCACGAGCGAGGGGAGGGCGGCCCCCGTGCCACGCGCGTGCGGCCCAGAAAGGCAGACCCCCGACTGTCGACACCTTCCCCCGAGACTGAAGCCCGACGTCAAAATAGCTTTTTGGCAGGAAAAATGCAATTCACTTACATCGAGCTCCGTTTTCCCACATTTTGCAAAACATTGCAGCGTTCAGAGCAAAGAGGAAAACATCGGGTCCAAATATTCAAAACCATATGTATTTCACCGAGCCAGAGAAGCTCGCCGTGGCAGAGAGGCGGGAAAGCGGAGCCGTGGAACAGATGCACAGAGCGTGGCTGGGAGCTGTCTGGAGGGGTCGTTCGCACACAGGCAGCTCCGAGGCAAGAACCCAGTGAGATTCTAACCTCCCCCTTGGACCACGCTTTCCTTTCACAGGAGAGGCTGCCCTCTGCTGATGCCGACAGGCAATGGACTCATCCGAGACTGAGCTCGCTGCGGGGAAACCGCGACATGGGGGGGCTAGGGGCCGTTCGCTGCCCTAAGACCTGGCAATGGGGGAGGGGAAATGCAGTGGCTATTGGTGATGGTGATGGTGATGGTGATGGTGAGGAGGAGGAGGATGGGGATGATAATGGGGGTGATGGTGATAGTAGTGATGGTGATGATGGTGATGGTGGTGATGATGGTAAGGAGGAGGAGGAGGAAGAGGATGATGGGGGTGATGGTAATGGTGGTGATGGTCATGATGGTGATGGTGGTGATGGTGAGGATGATGGTGAGGAGGAGGAGGAAGAGGATGATAGGGGTGATGGTGATGGTGGTGATGGTCATGATGGTGATGGTGGTGGTGGTGAGGATGATGGGATGATAATGGTGGTGGTGGTGGTGATGGTGAGGATGATGGGGATGATGGAGAACATTGTGACGGTGATGGTGGTGACAGTGATGATGGCAGTGACAATGACGATGGTGACGATGACAGTAATAACTAATGCACACGTCGCATTTCTCTGTGCCTGGCTCTGTTGCAAATGCTTTGCATACGCACATTAGTTCCGTCCTCACCACGACCTATGGGGCAGGTACTTGCATGACCCCCTTTTTCACGTGAGGAAACCGAAGCACAGAGAAGTCATGCCACTCGCCCGAGGTAACACAGCTGGTAAGCAGAGAGAAGTGGAGAGGCCCCTAACTCCCTGCTCTAAAATACAGATTAAAGACCTCCTCCTGGTACTGGTCCTGTTTAGGGTTTCATCAGGGTCCTCTCTCCAGGAAAAGCACACCTGCTGAGGGAAGGCGGGTCATCCACCCAGGTGTGTGCAGCACCTTAATCCAGTGTTACTCCAGACACCTGGGGGTTTCCATTGGGGTGGGAGGGGAGGGGTGGCACTGAAGGAGAAGCCCCCCAAGAATAGGTTTGGGGGAAGGGTTGCCGTAGTGGGAGGGGCTTGTCTCCCTCCCGGGCGCCGCCTGCGCACCTCCGCGCGTCCACGTGGGGTAGTTCAGACTTCCGCCCTTTTACTGACTGATCCTATTTCGCACGTGCATCTCGCTTCCGAGTTGCTGCCACCCACACGCCCGCAGGCTGTCTGTGTCACCGTCTGTTCCTTTGAACAGCACTGGGGAGCAGAGATGCACCCACTAGCCCCGTAATTACACATGTTGAAACTCGCACCTGCGGAGGCACCCAGACGGCGACGGGGTTCGCCCACCCGCGCGCCTGGCCTGTGAAAGCGGCCCTGGCTGGTGTGGCTCCGCGGGCTGAGAGCCGAGGAATGTTTGTCACGTGCGTGGGAGCCCTCTGCTGGCCGGCGGGGCCAATCCCCTCGCTGAGGCTTCTCAGCGGCACAGTATGAAAGCGTTGCATCGGCGCTCCCTCTAATTTCCGTAAAAACGCCCTTGGGATAGAGACCCTGATGGGGGACTCAGGAGCTGGAAGATTTTAGCGTTCGGTAACAGTTACCAAGCCTAGCGGTTCATGCTCGTGCAAAGCTCTGGATTCAGGAACCCAGTGCGGCCCACCCTGACTCCGGGCGACCACAGGCGATTGGACCTTTGTGCTCTGGAAGCGATCAAGGTGCCATCTGAGCCCTTGTGTCCCAGGGAGAGACATCCCGCCACTCAGGACACAGATCAAGAAAATCACCCAGGACGCAGGACGCAGGACCCAGAAAGAAAATCGTCGGTCATCGGATGAAAGGATGTCAGGGAAATTTCTGGACTGCAGCTCCTATCTGATTAACTGCTCTCCTGGATTCCGGATCCCTCACCTGCACTTTTGCCCTCGTATAAAAAGGCCGGCTTGAAAGGAAGGGTAAAAGTCTGCTAGGGTACCAACCCGCCGTCTTCTCAGATCGCCGGCATCTGAATGAAGCGCCCCCAGAGACTCACTCAGTCCCTGTCTCCGCTTATTGGGTCTGGTGGGGACCGGCAGCACCAACGCCGGCTTTTCCGGTTTCAATCCCACATGGTGACCACAGGATATTGTAGAATGGTTTGACTTGTCATAACTAACAAAATCTCCGTATTAGAAAACCCAGTACTTTTGGTTCAAGGAAAGCAGGCTGAGAGGGACAAAATGCTCGGGTGTTGGAGACTTCCTTCGTCCCACCACTGACCACCCAGGTCAGGATCCGGCCCTCGGGCAAAAGCGGCAGTTTCGTGGCTAAAAGCAGGTGAGAAGCATCTAAACTGTTCTGGCGTCTGCAGCACAGGGAGGCCACAGGAAACCAGCCGTTGAGTGTCCCCCCGAAAGGGAGAAGCCTCGTGGAGTTACGAGGATGCTCTCCCCCCCATTCACGGACGCAATGGCGTTTGCACAGCGGCTGCAACAGTGTAGCTGCCCAGAGGGATGATGATGTAGATGGTGTGGAAGCTGACGACGGGGACGAGCGTGCCAGGCGGAAGGAACACCCTGACCCCCGGAGGATCCCTGGTTCTAGAGTGGGGGGCGCACAGAGCTGCAGGGGGTGCGGGGTTGGCTGGGGGTCTCCAGCAACAGCAAGACCGGCCTTCCCTGGCTGGCAGTGGGGACCCCAAAGGCTCACCGACTGGACTCCGACTGACATGACCAGGTCTGGGCTTGCAGGGACGGTGGGCGTGGGCAGGACAGTTGGGGGTGGAAAGGGACAAGAAGAATGGCCACCTCAGTGGCTCTTCCCACCATCCACAGAAGGGAGCTGGGGGGGGGCCTCCGCTGTGGCCGTAGTTCTGGGAAAGAGGATAATCAGGTGCAGTGGAAGGGGGGGAGGTGTGGGCTCCACCAGGAACCGCACCAAAGCGCTGGGAAAGTTCCACTTTCATCAACAACGGTGAATACTTCGTACTCCTCCCTGTACACAGTCCGCCTTCCTCCTTCCGGAGCAGACTGGCCGCCGCCCCAGGCACGGGCTGCCCCAGGTCTCGGGCCCTTGGACTGGTGGAATTTAAGTATCAGCTGAGAGCATCGCCACCCCCTAGGGGAGCCTTTGGAAAAACTGGGAATTCTAATCTGTTTTCCTGGCTCTGTTACTGGAATCTGGCCCCAGACAAGGTATTCGCATCTTCCGATCTCATTCTCATCGTCCCTAAGTCAGGCTTCGCCATCTGCCCCATCGAGTGGGTACGTGGCCGAGCAGCTCATGACTGGCCAAGGGCACTGGGCACCTATAAAACCAGGTACAAATGTCTGTGTAGCTCTTCAGTAAGAACAGGTTGCATGCACATCGGCGTGGGGCTGGTGCTTCCAGCCACAGCTGAATCTCAATAGTTTCAAACTGGTTAGTTTGTATCAACAGCACTTTTCCAAAACCTCTGCTTTCCTTGGCCTCCTGTGCGAATAACCAGGACAAAGCCTGGGAGGCAGCGGATGACCAGAGGTCTCGTCCCCTGGGCCCGCCTGGGCCGCCCCGGGCCGCATCCTCATCAGCTCCCATATCTTGCTGGATCACGGGCTGATGAAACCCAACCCCACCCCCCGGCCAGCGGCCGCCCCGTCCCTGTGGCAGCTGCCCAATGGGGTGTTCCAGGGCGTCTCCTCTGATGAGGAACAGATGTTAGAGCACAACCGAAGAACCTGGTGGCCCTGGGCACAGGCGGCGGGTGGGCACAGGGGCATGAACACCGCCCCACTGGGGTCTTGGGGGGCAGCCAAGAGCCTCTCATTGGTGGACAAAAGCGGAGTGAAGGGGAGCCCCAGGACGCGCCTGCCTGTCACCACGGCCAGGCACAGGCCGGACGTCAACAGTTCGAGAAGGAAACAGACGAGGCAACTATGGTGTATCCAGAGGATGGAATTCGGGGCAGCAGTAAAAAGACATTACCTAGATCTGTGTGTGTGTGTGTGTGTGTGTGTGTGTGTGTGTGTGTGTGTGTGGTCAGCGCTCACAAACGTGATGCGGAATGAAAAAAGGAAGCTTCAGAACAGGCGTTTAGTGTAGAACCTACTTCACAGACACGTACACTTGCTATGTTGTATCTGTGGAAAGTACATTTAAAGGCACACACACACGATCACAGATCACAGACACGTTGAGCCAACTCAGAGTCCAGAAGCTCCGCTGGAAATGAATGACAGACTCACTCAGCGCTCTTAGCGTCTGCAAACTGGAAACACAGCTACACAAAAAGCCAGGACGGCTCGAAGAAGAAAGGAAAGTCAAAAGTTCTCACAGCAAAAAGTCCACTCTTGAGACTGGGCAGTCCTGCGTCCCTCCTCTGGCACACTGGTCGAGGACAGTCACCAGCCAGGTGTCCGGCAGCGAGGATGACAGTGCCAGGTGGTCCAGAGGTGGGTGCCAGGAGGTCCGGTCACGTCCAGGTGTCTGGATACCAGATGTCAGGTGGTCCGGATACGTGAGTGTTTCGGGGGGGATTGAGAGATCGTCCTGGAGGTGCAGACCCGCCCTGACCCAGCTCTGGCGCAGCATGAGAGAGTTTGATTGTCCGAGTTTCCAGGCCGGTTAAAGCAAGAACGGAACTTTTCCTCAGGCTTCAGCCCTCATAATGTGAGCGATCTCAGCAGCCTGGTTACAGCGCCTCCATTGTATGTGTTCCGTCTTCACCGGCCCCTCAGGTGTATGACACACACCTTCTCAGTGGGCCAGAGGGATGCTCACCAAACTTGCAGCAGAAGGAGAGGATGCAGGGCCTGGGGAAGAACCGATGGGACTTTCATTCTGTCTGCAACGTCTAATTTCTCATATTTAAAAGGACGGCAGGCAAGTATGGTGTGGTTAACTCAGGGGTGTCAAACTCATTTTCTCCGGGGGCCACATCAGCCTCGCGGCTGCCTTCAAAGGGCTGAATGTAATTTTAGGACTGTGTGAATGTAACTGGTCCTTAATTGTTAAGTGAGAGCTCGGCGCTGCTGCCGGGTAGAAACAAGGTGCCGGGCCGGATAAAACAAGGTGGAGGCTGGATTTGGCCCGTGGGCCTCGTGTTTGCCACCTGTGGGTTAACTGGCATCCACCCTGGTGGTGAGAAAGGACGGTAGGAGGAGAGCCGGAAGGGGCCAGCCCCTCTCCTCTGGGTGACGGGCTCTGGACCATTCCACAAGGGGCCCCTCTCGCCCCCCTCCCCGCACCAGCCCCATGAAGGAAGGGGACTTGCTACCTCCATCCCCCAGCTACCTACATCCTTCCCAGGGGCGTTTCCTGCTGAGACTGCAAGTGAGGAAAACCAGAGGACAGAGGAGGACTTAGAAATGCGTGGAAACAAGAAGCCGAGGACCACGGGGGCAGAGGGAAGTCTGAGGAACCGGACGCAGCTCCAAGGCTTGAAGTTCTGCACAGTCTGGCATGTCTTCACCCACCCATCCGTCTCTTCATTCATTCGTTCATTCATTCATTCACTTGTTCGTTTGTTTACTCATTCATTCGTGTGTTAATTCATTCATTCACTTGTTCATTCATTTGCTCCTTCATTCATGTGTTCATTCATTCATTCATTCATTCGCATGTTCATTTGTTCGTTCATTCGCTTGTTCATTCATTCATTCATTCAGCCAGTCTGTCTACAACCATGTCAGGCCCTGCGCTGCGTGCTGTGGACCCTACGGAGCACGTCACAGCGCCCGTCCTCGAGGCGCTCTGGGCCAGGGCAGCAGACAAAGGTCAGACAGCCCCAGCTATGACGCAAGGTCAGACAGGGGTGAGCGCTACCAAGGAAGGCAAATTTGAACAAAGAGATAGAAAAAAGCCAGAAGTGGGGCTGTCTCCTTCTAGGGAGGCGGTCAGGGCCGGCCCCCCAGCAGTTGGCTCGGCCACTGAGGTTCTGATGAAAGGAGGGGCTCCAGGCAGAGAAAACAAGTGCCAAGCCCCTGAGGTGGGACCCTGTTAGGGAGTTCTAAGAAACTGGAAGTGCTGGCCCACGGGAGCCGGGAGGAGAGCGATGGCGACGAGAACAGTGACGCTGAGGCCGGGGACCTTTGTCGGCCAAGGTGAGGACTTTCCCATCCTTCTGTGTTTAAGTGGGCTGGGAACCCCGGGAGAGATTTAAGCACGGGAACGACAAGATCCGATTTTTCTTTTACAGTGTGGTGCTGGCCTGGCCCCAGGCAGGTCAGCTGGCCCTCTGTGGGGTCCCCGGGCCAGAGGTCTCTGGGACTAGCGGCAAAGTCGTGATTGCTAAGGTGTCCGGTCTTCACCCACAGATCCTGGCTCCAGCTCCCCAAACTCTCCACTTTCCCACGTGGAAAGGGTGAGTCAGGTGTCTGTTGTTATGTTAATGTGGTGTGTTTACTGGTTGCCAGGGAAACCCACCCTGGAGGGGGGCAATGAGTTCAGTCACCAGTGGCCAGTGACTTAGTCAGTCATGACTGTGTGACAGAAGCCTCCACAAAAACCCAGGGGACAGTCCACTGGCCCTTTCTGGGGGGAGCTTCCCCAGAAAGTCATCTTGCCCCCACGGATGAGGCCAGAGGCCCCTTCGCGAGGTTCGCCCTCTGTGTCTCCACCTGGTGGTCGGTTCCTGCATTTTCATTTCCTTTGTAACAGATCAGTAGTGAGTAGATGGATGGGTATTCGTGAGTTCTGTGAGCCATTCTAACAGATTAATCAAACCCTGGGAAGGGCCCATTGGAAACCCCAACTGTAGCCAGGGGGTCGAGATCCTGGCATCTGCAGCGGAGGGCAGTCTCATGGGACAGAGCCTGTGCCTGCGGAATATGGTTCTATCTCCAGGAGTTCTGAACGCCCTGCTGACGACTGAGAATTGCTAGTTGGTGCAGGGAGGCTTCCACCCGCTGGGATGGGGGCCCAGCACCCCCTTTGCACTGGCCTGGTTTTTAGTCCTCTCCCTAGACGCAAGTCTTCGGCCCCCTTTTCCAGCTGTTGGCTCGTTCTTTATCAGGGGCCGACTCACACTGTCTGCCCCCAGAGTCCCCAGCTCTGAGCTGCACTTCTAACAGCTCTGTCTCCTGTCTGTCAACTTCGGGCCCAGGGCGCACAGCCAAAGGCCCATTTGCATCTCACCACCTCAGGGGAGCAAAAAGGGGGATAGGTGCGATAAACAAATAACACAAATAGTGGTGGGGGGGGAGCGCTGAAGCAGAAAGAGAAGGGACAGCTCGCCAAACCCGAGTCAGTGTGCCAGATTGCCGTGCGGAAAAGCCGCTGCGGCGCGGACAGGCTGAGCAGGTGTGGAGTTTTGAAGACTCCGCATTCTTTTTCAGCTGTACGGGGAGGGGACCCTCGGGGGAAGAGCCCCGCCCCTCGGTCTGCAGCGGGCGCTGGAGAAGCAAAGAGGTGACACGGGCAAGGTCACGGGTGGGGGGGGTCAGGGCCCAGCCGTCCCCCTGCCCGGTGACCACCACCCAGGGCCTGCCTCCACGGCCCCCCGGCCGTCTCCCCGCAGAGACCTGGGAGAGGCGAGGTCAGCGCACTGAGCTCGTGCAGCACTGCCCCGGTGCTAACTCGGAAACCGATTAGAGGAACAGAAACCTGGGCAAGGTTCGCCCACCCACAGACAACACTGGGGAGAAAGCCGGACACTTAAAATAGAAGGAGAAAACGGTCTCTCGTGTGACTGAGAGAGTTATTTTTAGTCTGCGTGAGGGAGAGGCCGCCTGTGAGAAGCCCCACTCTGACTTAGAGCAGCGAGGTCACCGGGACCTTCTCCGGCACGCCGCCCGTGGGCTGACTTCTCCTCTGGCCTCCACGGTGACCCGGGAGCACTGTCCCCGTTCCATGGGTATCAAGGGTGAACCTGGGGCTCAGAGAGGTTCAGTGACTCCTTAAGACCACCCAGCTGGTTTGATCTGGGCCGCTGGCTGGGGGCTGAGTTCTTTGTAATTCGAGGTGCAGGGAAGGCCAAGTTGGAGTTGGGAAGATGTGGGGTGAGTGCCCACTTCGCCACGTCCCACAGAGAGCCAGCCCCCTTAGACTCATCTGGAACACACGGTTATACCTCGGGGAGGGGGGGAAGAGGGGGAAGGGAGGGGCCGAGGAGGAGGGGAGGGGTGTGGGAGAAGCGCAGGCTCAGGGCCTGCCTCGGGGAGCCTCGGCCGTCATTCCCGAGCACAGCTTCTCGGCCTTCATCTCCGGCTGCAGTCTTCCTCGGCACTCTCCACGCAACTTGTGACTGAGAGACTCAGCGGGCAGCTTTCTTTTCCGGGGGTCTCCCTCCCTCGTTCACTGGCCCGGTTTCCTGTCGAGAAGGATTTGGCCGGGCGGGATCAGAGATTCACTTCTCAAATGAATCGATGCGGGTCCCGGAGAGTGAATGGGAGGGGATGGCCAGCACCCCACTCGTTCACACAGCAAGTGGCGACGCTGGAGCTGAGCTTTAGGGCGACCGTGGTGAACGAGACAGGGACAGCCCTGGGCCCCGGGGAGCTGGCACTGAGAGAGAAGACAGGCATCACCAGTGTGGCCATTAGCCTGTCGGAGCCACTGTAACAAAATGCCGTGGGCCAGGTGGCCAATGACCAACAGAAGTTTATTCTTCACACTTCTGTAGGCCGAGAGGTCCAGGTCAAGGTGCTGGCAGCTTCGGTGCCCGGTGAGAGCTCAGTTCCTGGCTCACGGATGGCCGTCCCGTTGTGCCCTCGCATGGCAGAAGGGGTGAGGGAGTGCTCGGGGTCCCTTTCAGAAGGGCTCTGATCCCATGACCTCATCACCCCGGAAGGCCCTCCTTCCTGGCACTATGACCCCCAGGGGCAGCATTCTAACACACACATTTTGGGGGGACACGACCCTTCGGGCCAGAGCATGGACTTACACACCTCTGGCCCCTGGTCCTCCAGGGGTCAGAACTGACAGACAAACAGGTGCTCCCCTCTGCTTCCTCCACTCACCTGCGAGGCCGCGTCCCATTCAGTGAGCGTCGGATCTACGCGGAGGAAGAAATTTAAGGCCTCCGTGCTTCCTGCCGGCACAGCTTCCCTTCCATGCTGAGAGCTACTCGCACCGCTGCATCTGGATGTGGGGAGGGCGACTGGACAGTCACTCTCCACACTGGGGGGCCATGACACGGAGGGGCCGGTGGGCCAGCTCCGCTGAGGTCAGAAAGCAGGCCAGACGTAGCAGTGACTACAGTGCAGGAAAGCCAGCATAAACACGCGGAAACACACAGGAAAGAGCACATCAGGTACGTATTTTATTATCTTTGAGGGTGAGGGACCCGGGTCACAGAAGGCGTAGATTTCCCTAAAGACACCTACCTCGCTGGTAGGTACTGATGGAAGAGTAGACCCCAGATTTTTTATTCTTATCTTTTCAACCCTCACCGAAGAACATGTTTATTGATATTAGAGCAAGAGGAAGGGAGAGATAGACAGACAGACAGACAACAATCAGCTGCCTCCCATGTGCATCTCAACCAGGGATCGAACCTGCAACCTTGGTGCATCGGGATGATGCTCCAATCAACTGAGCTGCCCGGCCAAGGCCCGGTGTTCTTACTCTTCATCAAGTGCTTCCTCCACGCCAGAGCCTCACCTAAACCACAGCTCGCCTCACTGCTACCAGTGACCGACAGGGGCCAGGCCACTGTCCCCCGGAACGAGTTACGTCAGAGGCTCAGGGGCTCACGGGGGTGAGGGCGGCGGGGACGCAGTGAATAGGACAGAAGGGAGGAGGAGCAGAAGACAACCTTCTCGGGGCAATGGCGGCAGAGACCCGACACTCAGGTTGTCCCTGCGGTGGCCCGGGTCCTCCTCGAAGCACCCACATCGACCGTTCAGTCCTCGCAAAAACTCGCGCGAGGCTGGCACCGTTGGTGTTGGCCCAGGGTGCAGACGGCAAAGCTGAGTGACACGCTGCGGCTCAGAGACCTGGTGAGCGGCGGCCCGGGGTTTGAACTCGGCATCCTGGCCCCCGGTCCCGGCTCCTAATCACCACGCAACAGTGTCTTTAAGCCGGTCCCCTGGTCCGGGTGAGACAGAAGAGAGCAGCCGGCCACGCGTGTGTCTGAGAGGGAGAAACAGCACCGTTAAGAGAAAAAGGCACCCGTTACCCTGCTCAGTTGTTTTGCCATTCCGCGTGGCCAGGAGAAAGGAAACGCCCTCACACACACACACGGACACACACACACGGGGACACACACACACACGGACACACACACACACACACGGGGACACACACACACAGGGAGACACACACACACGACCTGTTTAGCAACATCCACTCTTCCTGAGCGTACGTTTTGCTGCTTCCTAAAGGGGGCCCACAGAAGGGGAGGAGGGGGAGGGAGGGGTGTCCTCCTGGCTGAGCCCCTCCGTCCCCAGGGGTGCACACCCAGAGTCCCCACGCGCGCCGCCGCCCCGATCCGCTGAGCCGCCCGGCCGGGCCTGCGTGTTTTCGGGTCGGACTCTCACCTGAAATTGGAAACTCTGTGAATAGCTTCAGATTAAGAGAAAAGTTAGCATTTCAAGTTCAACGATCTGTCACGAAAATTGAAGATCGGTGTTTTGAAAGAGTTTAAAAATATAGTATAGTCTTTTCTATAAGTAGGCTTTAAAGTTTTAAATTTCCGTAAATATTAAACTTCAGATAGAGGCCCTTAGAAACACTGTTTCTAACAAAGACACTATACATGATGTTTACAAGGAAATAATAAAACAACGGGCTTTGTCTTTAGCGATACATTTGGACACCCCGTAGGAGTTCGGTGTGACCAGCTCAGAAACCACCTCGATAACTCAGAACGCAGACAGGGTCAGCCCCCCGCTGCCCTTGAGGTGCTGATATTTCTTTACCAAAGTCATGATTAGAGAAAAGGATCCGAAGAGGAAACGGGTTAACAAGGATAGACTTGGATTTATATTTGCGGGGGGGGGGGGGCGGGAAAAGGAGGGGCGTTGTTCACGAGCATGGTGTGAGGAGGGAGGAGAGACCAGGTGTGAAACCTTGGCCAGGCCGTGGCTGCAGGGACACCACTCTGCAAAAGCCGTCAATGAAAACGCGGGAGACAGGAGGTGCGAAATCTGCCAATCCGAGCGGCAGCAGGTGTTAAAGATTTAGAAGCGATGTCCTCTCGTGAGGGCATGACAGGCACCATGCCTGGGGGAGACCGGCTCACAGAGCGCGGGCACTGCAGGAGAATGCCAGGATAATCTGGAGAAGCCAAGAATGATCTCCGAAAGGCAACTTCTACTGAAAGAACTAGATGTGAGATAACTCTCACACAGTTTCAAACAGGAAAACGTTAGGACATTAAAAATGCATAAGGACACGGCCACAGGCCGCTCGGTTACAGCGGCCCGGGCCCCCGAGGTGCATTCCCAGGGGAATCGGAGTGGGTTCGACCCGCTCCCGATCTCAGTTCTCCTTCCGGCAGCTCCTCTCCGCATGATGTAGACACCAAAGGTTAAGGGGGTGACACGCAATCAAGAAGAGTGGGGTGCTGACTGGTGAAACCCAGGATCCAACCTGGGAACCGCGCCGCGCCAGGCAGCAGCCAGGGGGCGGGGACAGCACAAGACCGGTGCGCTTTGATCTGATCTCAGGGCAAACGAATCACTCCTTCGATCTTAAGGGAGAGCCCCTGATGAGAAGACAAGTTTGAGGGGGAAAACGAGCCTCTTCCTACACGGAGGAGCCCAGCCCGCAGCACCTGCGCGGCACCGGCTGGGCCGTCACGGTCCGCGCTGAGTGCAACAGTGACAGATGACGACGACTAATGGCCCCTTATCTGTGACACGGGGAAGGCGGGTGAGCGGTTTGGGAGGAATCGTTTACATTTTCACTCTGGTAAGAGCGAGAAGAAAAGCCCCGGGCCAGTGGCTCAGTTGGTTGGAGTGGTCCCAACACGCCCGGTTGAGGTTTGAAGCTCCCCCGGGTCGGGCACACACACGAAGCAACCAACGAGTGCGTGAGTAAGTGCAGCTACAAATTCGTGTCTCCCCCTTCTCTAAATCAAACAAAAGAACAAATATTTATCTTTTTATAATTTAAAAAGTCTGAGTTTTTCTCCTTCTTGAGGACCTAAAGCTTCAAATATATCCCTAAGATCTATGTAACTAAAACAGGGGTCAGCCGATCTCTTGGGTAAAGGGTCAGAAAATGAATAATTTTCGGGGTTTGTCTGCTCTAAGTACACAACTCTGGCGCGGGGAGCGCCAGGGCAACCAGGAGCGGTATGCAAATGAGTGGGCGTGGCTGTGCTCTGAAAATACTTTATTTATGGAAACAGGCTCTGGGCCCCATTAGCCAGTGCCAACCCCTGATCTAAAACACTGTACAAAAAGTAACAAGTAATGCACTTTCATATAAAACATTTTCTTCAAGCATAGCAGGCAAAAAAGAAAAGAACACCTAGATCAAAACAACACTGGTATTTGAGGAGAAACACTTAAAACTGAGAACTAACCATGGTGGTGGTAGTAATGGGAAGAAAAAAAAGAAAATATTTATTCATGATTTAGTAAATGCTTACAGTGTTTACTAAGTTCCAGGCTCCAGTTCAAACACTGTTAAGTATTCGCTCGTTTAATTCCCAGAACAACCCCATCATAACACTATTACTCTCCCATCTCACAGATGAGGGAAGGAGGCCAGGGAGACGCCGAGTCACCTGCCCAAGATCACAAAGCTAGTGACCAGGGAAGACGAGAGGTTAGGAGAGACTGTCACAGAAATATCACCAGGACACCGCAGGAAAACGCCCCTCCCACCGCTCGCTGGCCAGACACACCTCTGTGAGTGCCGGTTTCCCCTGGAAAGTCGCCACAGTAATGCTGCCCTCCCTCCCCACTGCACGGAGTTTCTGCCCCTCTCAAATGTGATCATGCGTTTTTTTCCCTGTTTTTAAAAATTGTTTAGTGATTTTTTAAGGGAGAGAGAGAAAGAGAAACATCGATTGGCTATTCCACTTACTTATGGATTCTTGGTTGACTCTTGCATGTGCCGTGACTGGGATGTACCTGCAATCTTGGCACTGGAGTGATACGGAGAGATCCGATTAGACCACACGGAGAAGCAGGGCGGGGCCGTGGGAGGAGTTTGCCGGGGCAGCGGTAAACAGTCCAGGATGGGATTGGCTGAGAAGTTGAACGCCTGGATTCACGACAATGCAAAGGGCCGGCTCTCTGGCCTGCAGGCTCTTCTTCCTCGGGGGTACCTGCCTGCGTGGGGGTGCTGCAGCAGGCTGGGTTCCCAGCGGGAGGTGCTTTGGTTGGGAAGGAACTCCGGGCACAGCCTAGGATCCGGCTGGCCTGGCAGAGGCTGGCAGCGTTATTCTTCTCTGGGTGTTCTAGAGGGGATGGGCTCTGAGGCAGAAGCCTGCCATTCTTCCCAAATTGTGTAGCTTTTGTATCTTATGTTGTTTGAGTTTGTAAATTAACCCTATAGAAATGAGACAACTAAAAACTAACCAGGGGAATGATAGGAGAACCCGGGTGTTAGAGTTTAGCCTTAATTGACAGGTTTAAGTGATTAAAGCTGTAACTAAAGAGTTAAAGAGTGTAGCCTTAATTGGTAGTCATGTGGAAAGCTGTTATTCCAAAATTGTAACACTTCCGGATACGGACTCCTTTCCTGCATCACCTCTGCTTCTGGAGCTTTGCTCAGGGGGCGCGGGCAGCGGGCCCCACTTGCTGTCCGGTTACGTGGGACAGCGCTGTAACCCGCTAAGCTACCCAGCCACGTTTTCTTCTGCATTTCATCTTAATTATGCGTTTCAACGCGTGTTGTTACTTCCATTCGCTCTGACAAAAGGTTGGTTATATTCAATACTCAGTTATCAAACAAAAATAAACACACATAAAACACCAATTATGGAAGTACCGACATGCAGAGATGCACACCAATAGGTTTTTTTCAATATGGAAATCAGCAATCAAAGTAGGAAATGAAGTGTTTGTGCTAGAACTGAAGGTCGTGAAGGATCAGTGCGGCCCTATCAGCCCTCCGGACTCAGACAAACATAAAACCTGCTTCTTCGCTTCCCTGGGCTCCAGAACGATCTTTCACATTTATGAATTAATCTGATTCTGACAATGATTGTTTTGCGGGCTAGACAGCTAAGATTCGGAAAAGCAAATTAACCTACCAGAGGTCACGTCACAAACCGGTACCCTGGACCCTTTCCAAGGCCAAGGATATGATGAGGCATATGTTAGTTTATTATTTCACCTGTACAAGTATTTTCTTCCTTTTATTTCCGGGGACAGTGCATATGCAGCCCCCCATGACCACAAACTCTGCGTCCAGAGTTCCACAGCTGGGGGACCTGCAGGGGTCCGCATGTCCGGAGTGGGGGGCCTGACCCTGGCCCCGGGAAAACCACCTTTATGGTCACGGCATCGCCCCTGCCAGGCAAGCGTACAGTATGTTCTGAAGGCTTAATGCAGCCTCGTCGTGAATGGTACTTGGAACGGATCTGTCAATGCACTTAAGGTTTTTGGTGAGTACCCCTCTTTCATCACAAAGACCACGCATTTCAGTCATTCTTTAATGCAATCAATATTTATTTCCTTTCACATCACTTGTCACATTTGTTGCAGCTCCGTCTCAGTCTGGGTTCCAGCGCTCCCATCTTGCAGGGACTATCAGAAAGGAACACCGATTCTGGAAGACGCCACTAGGGGCTACACATCCAGAACATTCCGTGTTGACTCAGCCAGGACACTCCCCGCCACCAGTGACAGAAACCCCGGCTCACACTGCCTTCCACAGTAAGGAAATGGACTGGCTGTCCGGACCCCACAAGGCAGGGGAGGCTTAGGGGCTGGTTTCATCCGGCAGGTCCAGCTCCGTCTCTCGAGGACTCTCTCGGCTCTGCACCCGGGCCCACGGCAGCCTCATCCTCAGGTTGGTACCAAGATCATCCCACGTGGAAGATGCTGCTGGCTTGCTTTCTACAGCTCTCTGGAACGGGAGGAGCTTCCCCCAGAATCTCCCAGAACTCACCATCTTACACCTCATGAGGCCAGAACGTGTCCGGCGCCCATTTCTAAACCTGCCGTCGAAGTCGGCGCAATGCCCTGTGCTACGGGGCTCCGGCCTGAGTTTCTGAGCAAATCACTGGCAAAAGGGTGGGTGGGGGGAGTACACTATTAAACTTGGCTTGGATCAAGGACAGGCTACCTTCGGAGGTGGGATTCTTCTTCTAAATCTCAGAGCCGTTAAGCAAAAGGGTGGTGTGATAGGTCAGGAAAAGCGATGGTCATTGTTTTTGGCTGACAAACCTCTGAACCTCCTTCTTTTATGGTTGGGATAAAAATTTGGATTTATGTCCCCCAATTATAAATACTGGTGGAAAGCAGACCTTGCTTCCTGTTACTGGTACTGGAAAGCGAACCTGCAACTCCCCAGCTAGGGTGTAGGCAAGTGACCTAGACTTGGCCAAATGAACACCCCTCCCCAAAACCCTGACGCCATTTTTAAAACACTGGAAAATATAGAAAGAAAAACTTTTCAGACATTGGACAAAAGGCAAATTACTGCCAGAGGAACAAATATAGAATTATCAAGACTTGCCGTAAGAAACTATGCAGGCCGGAAAACAACAGAAAAGCACGTTTGAAGTGCTGGGCACAAACCCTGTAAAGTTAGCATTCTATACCCACTGAGAATATCTGTAGAAAATAGGGGTGAATACAGACTCTTTCACGTACACGGAAGCAGAGAGCTGTCGCCGACGGCAGACTCGCTCTGCTCGTCCTGGGGGAGCAGGAGATTGACACCAGATGGAGAAAGTTGGATCTATTTAAAAAAAAACAGGAATGAAGAGCATTGGAAATGTTAAGTATGCGGGAAAATATAAAAAGCATTATCTTGGTTTTTAAACGCCTTTAAAAGAAAAATAATTGTCTAAAGCAGAAGCAAAGCTAAGGAACGGTGGGCTGATAACACGCACGCAGGCACAGAATCGGCGAGGGCGCAGAGAGGGCAGGGCGGCAGGGCGGAAGTCTGGGCCGCGCAGAGACTCGTCGTAAGAACGTCAGACAGGACAGGTGTCGGGACGCGGCACAGTGAGCACAGGTGAGGGAGGGACCGATTCATCACGGAGAAATAATCATCGAAATCTGTTATTCGCCCAGTAACAATTCAAAGTACAGGAAGCAACGACGGGCAGAACTGGAAGGAGAAGCAGGCGGATCCACAATCACAGCAGAAGATGTGACGTCTCCTCTCTGAGTAACTGACAGACAAGCGGACAGGAAAGTAAGAGAGACCGGGGAGGCGTGGCGCTGCCCACCCCCTGGCCCGGCCACGCCCACAGAACCTCCCACAGCAGGGCAGCAAGACAGATCACGTGACTTTCAAGGGCAGCAAGACAGATCACGTGACTTTCAAGGGCCTACGGAACGGTCATCCAGACAGGCGACAGGCGGAGCCATGAGACAAGTCCCACTAAACTTCAAATAATCGAAATCACACCAAGTACAGTCTCTGACTGCAGTGAAGTTAAATTATGAAGCAACAGAAAGATACTTGAGAAATTTCTAAGTATTTGAAACTTAACAATACACTTCCGCATAACTCATGGATAAAAGAAGAAATCACCAGGGAAATTATGAAATATATGTACTAAATAGAAATGGAAACACAACACATCACAATTTTAGGAGGGAAATTTTAAGTTCTAAATGCTTATGTTACAATAGAAAAAAATCTCGAATCAACGATTTTAGCTTCCATGTTAAAAAACTAGACGATGAAGAGCAAATTAAACACAAACAAGAGGAAGAAAGGAAAGAATAAAGGTGAGAGTGGAGGCCGGTGAGCCAGAAAGGACACAAACACTAGACGGAATCAGTGAAAGCGGAGGCTGTGCCTTTGGACAGACCAACGAAACAGATGAACCTCTAACTACACTGGCACGAGAAACCTGTGAACACGACCCATAAACCACCAACACGAGGAATAAAGGGGCGGTGTGACCATGGCTCGGAAAGAACAAGAAGGGACCGTTGTGAAAAACAGTCAAAACGTCATTAGCCTTCCAATAGACAAAGTTCTCAGAAACGAAGGTCATCAGAGGTTATCAACAGAGACTCCGTGGGAAGGTGTAGTGGTGACGAAAGCAGGAGGCTGGAGTGACAGGGGACGGGGCAGGTGCTCCGATGGTGGCTGTGTCTACCAGGGAAGCGCATTCTCCCCGGGAGACTCCAGGAGGGAGGCAGCCGGCTGACACCTTGCTTTAGACTCCTCCCACCAGAACCACAAGAGGCTAAGTCTGTGTTGTTTAAAAAAAAAAACTGACTCTAGAAATAAAATACCGGAAGAGCCCTATATAAATTTTTAAAATTGAATTATTAAAACTCTTCTTTAACGAAAACTTTAGGCCCAGATGGATTCACTGGTGAATCCAAAATCTGAAGGAAGAAACACTATCAATTCTACACAAATGCCTTCAGAAAATGGAGAAGGAAGGGACTATTTCTTAACTCGTGTGATGAGGACAACTTCTCCGACAGCAGAACCATCGCAAGAAAAGGAAACGACAGACCAGTGTCACTCACAGAGGACGGGACGCTCTTGACAAAATCCTTGCAAACTGCACCCAGCGATGTACAAGAAGGATACTCCAAGACCCGTGGGGCTTATTCAGGAATGCTGGCGGGCTGGCCAAGCATTCCAAAACCGATCCCTGTGATCCCCCATGTTAACAGAATAAAATAGAAGAACCAGACAAATAGCTCAATAGACACGGAAGCAACATCTGACAAAATTCAACACCCATCCACGACTTACTTTGTTTAAAGACTTTATTTTTTTTTTAGAAAGAGGGAGGTAGAAGGAGAGGGAGAGAAACATCAGTGTGTAGTTGCCTCTTGAGTGCCCCCTACTGGGGACCCGGCCTGCAACCCAGGCATGTGCTCTGATTGGGAATTGAACTGGTGACCCTTTGGTTCACAGTCTGGCGCTCAGTCCACTGAGTCACACCAGCCAGGGCCCATCCATGATTTAAAAGGGAAAAAAAACAAACCCTCTCAAGACACCCGTGGCAGGGGACTTCCTGACTGGTCCGAGACGACCTGTGACCAGGCCTCAGTGGACGCCTGGGGCTCGGGGCCTGGGCAGCGGCGAAGACCGTCTGGCCCGGAGACAACACATGGGACCCCGGCGTCCACTCTCACCACTCTCGGTCAACACCGCACTGGAGAGCTCGTCAGCGCAAATAAGAAAAGTAAATAGCAGGCTGGAAAAAAGTAAAACTCTCTTCAAGTAAAACACGATCACGTGCTGACGGCCACTGTGCGTCTGAACAAGTGCCCATCCCAGGGCGGAGGGAGGCTGGACTGGAGGAGCTTGGTGAGGGGCCTCTCCGGGCCTGCGCACCGTGGCGTCCCGATGGCCCGCCCGCGCTGGCCCTCGGCATGTGTCCACCTTTACTCTGTGAGCGAACAAATGGATGCTCCATCGGGTGGTTCAGTCTCGGAAGGTGACAGGTCACTTCAGTCCAGACTTGAGTTTCATACCTCCGACTTTGAAGAAAGAATCTTAGATCCCTATGCCTAAGTAAGACAAGAAACAGCCAGGAGAAACCGTTTTCCTCTACTAGCTCCTTGCAATGATGCATGTTATATGCCAGCTTGCCGGGCCACGGAACTCCCTGATCACACGTCCCTTCTGTGAAGGGGTGGCTGGGTGAGACGGGCTTGAACTGAAGGGCCCAGGGGAGCAGACCGCCCTCTGCAGGGCGGGTGGGCTTCGTCTGATCCGCTGAGGGACCCAGTGCAACAGGAGGTGGAGAAGGGAGGAGTTAGCTCCTGTCCTCCTGCCTCACGGGTTGAGCTGCGGCATCTCACTGCAGCTTCTCCTGTCCTCGAGCACGACTTCCATCATGGGCTTCCCTGGTCCTCTGGCCTCCTGCCGGGCACTGGCCACCAGCTCTCTTGATTCTCCAACGGCAGAGGCAGATTTTACATGTATGTAAGTCTCCACATACATAACTGTATATAAATATACGCATATATAAATGGGGTATATAAAACGAGAATATATAT
The DNA here is from genome assembly GCA_028533065.1 of Trachops cirrhosus. Classification (NCBI taxonomy): domain Eukaryota; kingdom Metazoa; phylum Chordata; class Mammalia; order Chiroptera; family Phyllostomidae; genus Trachops; species Trachops cirrhosus. The sequence continues at coordinate 191,789,798 of CM052539.1, forward strand.
ATATATATATTTCCATCCTCATGGTTCTGTGTCTCTGCAGAGCCCTGACCAGCGCCCCTCCTGTGCTCGCTCACACGCAGGCTGTCGCCGCAGCCAAGGCTACCTGCCCAAAGCCCTTCAGGTCGGCTGCACACTTATCTGTGTCCTTTCCTTTTCTTCTTTCATTCTTTCTCCCCCCCCCACCCTTCTCTCTCTCTTTTGGATTACAGAAGTAATATATGCTTTCTTTGGGGGGGTCTAGAAAGTGCTGAAAAATTAAAGAGCATGAAAATTCCCTAAGGTCCCATCGCCTCAGTTGGCACTGAGCTCCATCCAGGCCCTGGCAGCCTCCTTGTCTGCGCTGTCTCAGCCCCAGCAGCAGAGAGGGTAGGGAGACAGAGGCTGGCACGGGAAGGGATCGGGTGGGCGGGACCGAGGGGGCCCGCGCGTGGAATTCCCAGTGGGCGCTGGGGAATGCGGCTGTACACCAGGAGAGACTTCAGATGCAGCAGGGGGCAGGCAGAGGGGCACAGGGGGTCAGGTGGGCACTCGGGGAGGGGAGGAGGCTGCTCACGGGGAAAAGAGGGGTCTTGTGCAACGTCTGAGTTTATCCTCGCCCCAGGAAGCACCCAGGAGGAAGCATGAGAAAGAACCCGTGTCCTCTTGAATTCACAGCTATCGATGTTCCCTGGACCCGGCAGAGGTGAGATGTCTCCTTTCTGTACTTATACTCCACACCTGTGGACCGTGGCCAGCATGCCTTCCAAGGGAATGGAGTCACCGGTGAAAGGCACAGAATTAACAAGGACTTTAAAAATTTTTTTTATTGATTTTAGAGAAAGAGGAGGGGAAAGAGCAAAGGAGAGAGGCAAGCATCGATCTGTTGTCGTGCTTGTCCATGCATCATTGGCTGCCGCCTGTGCGTGCTCCGACGGGGGACTGAACCTGCAGCCTTGGCGCATCGGGACGGCACGCCAACCCACTGAGCTGGCTGGCCAGGGCGTTAGCAAGAATGTTACCTGTTGAATGTCATCTTTTCTTTCCTCTGAAAGTGGATTTCATCTACTCTTTTTAAAACCACGAGCTTGTTTGGAACGGCTCTTCAAAACTGTCTGTCTTCACACCCACATTATGAACACACAGTCTGTTTAGACCCTTGTCCTTTCAGAGAAGGCAAGTTTGCAATGGGATGAAACGTCTTGCTGATTTTTATCAGTCACTTACACTTACGATCGCCTGGCCATCTTTTTAACAGGCTGCATTTCTCTGCTTCCAGGGCTGCTCACTTTCAAAGCACAGCCTTGCAGAGTTTTTGTCATTTGCCCAAACCTTCCTATTGGAGGCTGTGACTTGTCTGCCTGGAGGGACAGAGATCAGAGCCCAGCAGCAGCTGTGCAGATGCGCAGCAGGTGTCCCAGGGCAGCTAGAGGTGATGCTGCCGGGTAGCTCGGCTGGTTAGAGCACCTGCCCAATACACTAAGGCTGCGGGTTCGATCCCCAGTCAGGGCACATACAAGAGGCAGCCAAGTGGAACAAAGCAACGTTCCTCTCTCTCTCTTCCTCTCCCTCCCTTTCCCTCTCCCTTCCTTCCTCTCTCTCTAAAATCAATTTAAAAACAAACAAAAAAGAGGTGATGCTGCCATCTTCTGAACAGAAAAATGGTAGAAAACTCTGACAAGGCACCAAAAGTCTTGCTGAAAACATGCATTCCCCGAACAACTTGCTTAAAAGACCTCCTAAGCACGATGGACATAAAAAACAACCCCATCCAGAAAAGAACCTCCCGAATTATCTACTCCAAACACAAGGGCCTTATAAGGTGAATCTTGTTCCTTGTCCGCTCAACTCTCAGTAGGATGGCACACGGAACACGTCCCCCTTCACGTGACCCCACAGCCACACAGAGCCCGACAGCGGCAGTGTGTCCAGTCCCCCACGCAAACTGTCCGAAGCCGCCATCACCACCTTCGCCCAGCCTCTCTTTCCCAGCCCAGCGTCAGAGTGCAGCCGTCCTTGGCCAAACCATTTCTCCACTCACAGGTGGGGAGACGACGGTGCATGTGAACTGAGGGAGGAGGACCCCGTTCAGCTTTGTGTACCCAGTTTGAAGTCTCCCCGCTGTTCACAGAAAGAGGTGGCGGAAGGTGGGGGGCGAGTCAGATCACAGCAACACAAGGTCAGCCGTGCCAGGGCCGGGGCCAAGGAGCGCGTAGCAGGAGCTGGGTGTGGCCGGGAGGGGAGCGGGCAGCATTGAGCACGGTGGCTGGCACACAGTAGGTGCTGGGCACGTGGCTGACGACTAAAAGGAGCCGATGTCTGAGTATCAGCTAGGTGCTAAACAGGCCTGGCCGGCTGGAGGAGCAGAAAGGGACAGACCACAAGAGCAAAGCCTGGCCTGGATCAGGTCCCAGCCCTGTCCAGGAACGGCAAGACTTGGGTTGTGCCCTGGGAAGAGGTTGGAAACACGGCGCGAGACCTCAGACAAACGGTAGACAGTGAATTATGCAGACAGGCAAGGAGTCGACCCATGAAAGCCTGCACTTTCTAATGCAATGTTAGTGCACCTACAGATGAGAAGCAAAATGGGTTTTCAAAACACAACGGCAGTTCGGTTGAGAGGTAAAAAAGGCAGCGATATGAAGTAGATGATGGGTAGGCCTGGAAAGAACATTTGGGATCTACTTCGTTCCTTTGATAATTAAGAGCGTGTTTGTCTTCTCCTGAAAGAAACAAGCACCCCCCTCATCCCACAGCTTTTGCCCTTACACACTGCCTTCCCGGCCAGGGTTCTGCAGTGTGCCTCCTGCCGCCTCCCCGAGAGCGCTTGGCTCCCGCCCTTGCACTCCAGCCAGCGTTCCTGCCGAGGCCCTAGATGCTGCCCGTACCTGCTGGGCCTTACCTTGCTACCGGTCTACCTTCAGCATGGGAGGGCCGACTGCTTCTCCCGTGCCCTTCCTTTCTCTGCCTCTCACCCCTCACACACCTATGCTCCCCGTCTGTTTCAACCCCTCCCGTACCAGCCGTGCTAATAACTCCCAGATCTCTACAGCCTCTCAGCCATCCATCCCGATTCCACCTGTGTTTATCCAGCTACCTCCTAGACATCCTCACTTATTTGCCCCAGGGGCAGCTCAAATTCCATAGGCCCCAGAAGGAAGTCATTTAATTCACTTTAGTTAACTGAATGGGGCCTCACTTCCTCAAATGTAACACAGGGGTATTACTAATAGGCACCTCACACAGAAGCCTGTTATGGAGATTAAATAACACAGAGTAGCATGTCAGACAGACCCTGGCACATGTGAACGATCTACAAGCATTAAACACGATCCTCTTCACTCAAACCCATTCCTTCCTCCCCGTGTGCCCCCTACATTGACTTATAAACCCAACCACCCACATCCATTAAGCCAGAACCTGGACCATCTTTCTTGAAGCCTACTTCTTCCTTAATCTCACAGCCCCTCCTTCCCACTTCTTAAATTCCTGACCTTGTCTCTCCTTCCTACCTCCAGGGCCTTAGCCCCCAGCACATCCTCTGGGACTAGGGCTATTCCTTCCCTGACCCCACTCTTGCTACTGCTCCACGCCTTTCTTCTGAAAGGACACATTACATGACCCCCCCCCATAAGGTTTCAGTGGCTCCCCACTACTTTGGGGACAAAAATCCAAACTCCTTGGAATGGCCCAGAGGCTCTTCAGGACCTGGTTTCCTTGCTCCTTCCAGGTCCACATCACTGCCCCAGCTCCAGCTGGTCCTCCTCGGGGGAGGCTGATGCCTCGGTACCCATCCAGCTCAAGGTGGAATATCTCCTCCCAGTGCTGCTGCTGCTTCCAGATGCGGCTTAGGTGCCACTCCCTCCAGCCTTAATGAGCTTTTAGTTGGATGATACTTTTCTTCTTTGTTCCCCAGGGGCTGTGCCCTAAACACTTACACGCTTTAGTTACCATCTGCTCATTTTTCTATCCTCTCCACTAACCTGGGTTGTCCGAAGGCAGAAAAATGATCTTTTATTTCCATGGGCCCAGAACCCAGCCCAGCGCCTGAAAGACAGTAAATACTCGGGAAGTGAATCAGGGCACAGTCTTTCCACCAAAAAAGAAACAAGGTGGCTTGGGGAGGCCATATCAGGGCTTAGCAAGTCCACTCCTCCCGTGGCACAAGGCTGTTCCACGGAACAGGGGTTCCTTTGGGTCTGTATGTCCTTCACCGCACTTCAGCTTGCAAAGACTAACCCGCACAACTGTGACACACACCGGGCTGCGCAGAGGCTGCGAGGGAGCCGGCACCGCACGTCCGCCAGCCGGGCGAAGTCCTGCGCCCTTTGTTCCGGGCTCCGCGCCCGCAGGACCCGGCCAGGCGCAGGGCAAGCTGGGACCGAATGGCACTCGGAAATGCCCGGGGGGACGCCGCAGGCTGCAGGGGCCAGCCCCTCGGCGCTGGAATCCGCGACCTCCGGCGACCGCACCGGACGCAGGCTCCCGGCCGGGGTCCCTCCCAGGCCCGCGGCCGCGGCGGGCGGGAAAGCGCCCAGCCCGCCCGCCCGCGTCCCGCGTCCTCCGCCCGGCACGCAGGGCGGGGCGGGGCCGGCGTGCACGGGGACGGGGCCGACGCGGCGGGGCGGGGCCGGCGCGGGCACCGGAAGCGCTGGGAGGCCCGAGCCGTCCCAGGGTGCCCCGCGCGGCGTGGACTCGGGCCGCTGCCGCCATCCCGCTGGCGAGAGGCTGAGAGAGGCCGCCCGCTCGCCGGCCGGGCTCGTGTGGCCAGTGCGTGAGGGCGCCGGGGCCGTGTCAGCGAGACGCAAAGCGCAGCCGCCGCCGCCACCGAACGGACATGTTAGGGCGCAGCGCCGCCGCCTCTTGTTCCTCAGCCCCCGAACGGCACTGAGAGGGGCCCGCCGCCGCCGCCGCCCGCCCCGCCGCCCCGCTTCCTGCCTGGCCCCCGGCCCCGCCGCCCGCTCCGCCCCCGCCCGGCCGGGCCGCGGCCCCGCTCCGCCCTGCGCGGGTCTATGTGACCGGCGGGCCCGGAGCCGCCGCCGCAGCGCGAACATGGACGCCGTCAACGCCTTCAACCAGGAGGTGAGGGGGCGCGGGCCGGCGCCGGCTCTCCCGCGCGGCGGGCTTGAAGCTGGGCTCGGGTGGGGACGCTTCCTGCTCCGGTTCCGGCGGCCGGGCCCGCGCGGCGGCCTGCGGCCCGGGAGGTGGCAGCGGCCGCGGGGCCGACCCCTCCCCTCCCCCACACCCGGCGACGACCTCGGCCGCGTCCCCGGCCGCGCGGGCCCCTCGTCCGGCCCGCTCGCCCGCGGCCCCACTAGCGGCCCCGGGAGCCGGAGCCCGCCCGCGGCCCGGACCGGAGCGCGGCGCGTGGGGGGCGGGGCGGAAGCGTCCGCCGGTCCCGGCTCCCGCTGCCGGGCCGGGGCCGCTGGACTCTGATCCCCGGCGGTTGGCTACCGGACCGCTCGTCGGTAGCGAGCCGGTCCGACCCGGGACTCGCGCACGTGGAAAGTGGGGTGGGTACACGACAGGGGTGCTCCTTGTCACTGCCAGTCACGCACGCCGCCCTCGGGGGCTCGAGCCCGGTGTGACACCTGAGAAGTTGAATGAGCGACGCGAGCCCGCGGGAGAGCGGCCTCGGCGCACCGTCCCCCGGCCGTTCACCCTCAAGCACCGCCCCCCCCCCCCGCCCCGAGCCTTACCCCGCGGAGGCCCCCAGCCGGGCCCGGAGCTCCCGAGACTCACGAGTTCCACTTTCCCTCCAGTCCTTGCGGGCGCGGCGGGGCCCGAGCAGCGGTGGGTCGTAGCCTTGGGGGCAGGGCGCCCGGCCCGGGTGATTTAAAACGGAGTCCCGGAGTGGGGACCATTGCCATGCGTCGGGTTGGATAGTCTTCCTTTTGCAAATGCTAGAGACAAACCGGTATTAAAGAGCCAGATGCAGCGGCTGTGGGTGTCTTGATGGGGCGCTCAAAACTTGCTGCGTCTCACGAGATTTTGCGGGGTCCCTCCCATCACACTTCCGATTTGCGGGGCCCGCTGTCCGCGGGGCCGGGGGCCGCGCCCGGTGCGGCGAGGACCACTCACCGCCTTTTGGGTCACCCGGGAAACGGCGCGTCTCCGACTGGGGGCCTGGGGGTCTGGGGGTGTCCCAGCGGCCGCGGGCTCGCCGTCCGACGTTGCCGGCCAAGTTCGGCAGTGGCAGCTTTCAGGCTGGGGAAATGGCTCCTGTTTGACCTTTTTATTCTTCAGTCACAGCTGCCGTTCAGGGTCGGGTCGGTTTGGGGCGGGCAGCGTCGTGGCTCCACTTTCCTGCTCCTACGGCGCGGACCGCGCCGCGGGGCGACGAGCGGTCGTTCCCCCTGCTGCGGCGGCGGCGGCGGCGGCTTCCCGGGCTCGGCTCCAGCGCAGTCTCTGGCCGGTTGCCCCCCGCCCCTCCCCGGGGCAGGGACTGGCAGGTGCGGTGCAGCGAGTGAGTTTATACCGGTGGTGCGACGGTGGCTTAAAGGTTCCGAGTACGTTTCTTCCCCAAGATAAAAACAATGAACTGTTTTTACTGTGAATGGACATTTATTGAAGCTGCGGACTAGGAAACAGGATGGGCTTAGGACGGGAGAAGCAACAAAGCGGACAGCTGCCCTCGCCCCTGTTGCCATCCCAGACCCCGCGGGGCCGGGTGGGGGGCGCTGACTGCATAGTCTCAGGGGAAACTGGCGGGCGGAGAGGGGGGTTTCAGTGCTGAGAAGTATTTAATTCTCACTTAGGCTCCATGGAAGTTGCAGTGAAGCCGCGCTATTAAAGGAAAGGATGTCATGTTAGTTTTGGAAAAGTGTGATGAGTAGTTTTTACCTCAAAAAAATTAGGAATGACATTGACTCCTTGGAAAGGGGAAGTAGTATTTTAACCTTTTTAAGTGTACAACATGAGGGTTTGATTGTTGCTCGTTTCCCCCGATTTTTATTCCCGTTCCTAGTCCGTCTTTGTGGACTTCGTGTCGCATTGTGGAAGGCGTGTGGTGTCAGTCCTCGGAAGGAACGGTCTTCCGAGGGAGTCAGTCTGATCCAAACCCATCCTGATCCACAGTGCTGCTGGGTTATTTCTCACCACTCACCACGTGGGGGTGTTGCCCCTGCCCTCAGGTCTCCCAGATCTCAGCCCCACAGACCTCGGAGTGCCCCGGCTGCAAAGCCGAGCCCTGCCTGGGTGGCACCCTGCACGGGCCGCTGCCGGGAGTCCGCTCTCACAGAGGCACCAGGCGAGGGTAAGCCCAGGCCTCTGGTCTGCGGTAGCACAGCTCCCTGGGGCCTTTGGAGAGCGCTGAGGACCTGGGGACAGGGGCAGCGTGGGGAGCGGCGATGGAGGGGCTGGGGCGAGCCGGCACTGGGCTGCAGAGGTGAGCGCGGTTAAGGAGCTGGGCCGCCGCCTGAAGTGTTTGAGCTCCACTTTTAGGCTGTGGGTAGACGGAGGTGGTGAGTTCGTGGGTGATGTGATCCAGAGGCTTGGTTTGTCGTGCCCGTAGTGGAAGGCAGAGGTTTGGGGACGAGGGGCGGGTTGGGGTTCAGCTAAGAGAAGCCAGTCGAGTGTGGACTTGGTGAGTCTGCGGTGGGAACGCAGGGGAGGGGAGCTGCGGGCCAGAGGAGCCTGGCGTCCGGCTCTGGGTGCTGGGGGCGGGCGGGGAGCAGGTATGGGTCTGAGCGGAAGTCTCTTGGTGGGCATCTGGCGCTCAAACCCGGGCGAACCCAGCGACGACAGAGGGAGACCCCCAGAGTCACTCTCCCGTGTGCCCTGAAGAACACTGGGGGGAGGGTTAATATTTAATAAGCATCTAGGCACTCGGGCACTTCACGTGCACATACCCAGGTAGTACTTCTGCAGCCTTTCCCAGGCATCACGTGCGGAGGAGGAGCCGGCTCTGAAAGGAGGTGGCCTAACGGTCAGGGCAGGCGGGCTGGGGCGGACTGCAGGTGCGGCCTCTCGTTGTTGCCCGGGGGGGCGCTCTGCGCAGGGCCCGGAGAGTGGTCACAGGTTGAAGCTGAAGAGAACGGCATGTGGCCGTTTGGAGGGTAGCGGGGCCTGAAGTCTGAGGCGAGATGGGGATGTGGAAGATGAAGGAAGGTAGCGAATGTCACGCAGGCTTCTTTAGAAGCTCGATTGTGAGAGTTCAGGGCGAGGAGAAGGAAGAGCAGTGGCCAGTGTCCTGGGCGCTGACGCAGGCCTCCCAATGTCTAGGTTGGGGCTGGGCCACCTCCGTCCCTGGTCTCCAGGGGCTGGGAGCCGGCCAGTCTGGAAAAGTGCGGTTTCGAGCAGGGAAAGGGGGTGGGTCACTTAGAGCGAAGTTGTGTGGGGAGGAAGGAGGGAGGGGGAAGCCAGGTCAGACAGGGCCCTCTGTCTGCTGCAGAGGGAAGATAAGGGAGGAGGGGACGTTACAGACACCCATCACTGAGCACCTTTGGGCGAGACACAGTGTTAAGTGTTGTACCGGATGAAGATGAGTGAAAAAAATCAGTGGTCGATTATGGCCAGTTCTTAGTTGTGTTCTGTTAGGGTTACACACTCCTTAAGGTGGAGAATTCGGTGTTCGGCAGCTTTGTTAGTGACTCAAGTTTACATATGGGGTTTCTTGACCCAATGATTGCATTTTTAGCATTCAGGCAATCCTCTCTAATCCAAAGGAACATGTCCCCTCCCTCACCGCCCCTCCCCAAGTCGGAGGCAGATAACAGATTATCAATCTCTGTGGCGCACAAACAAAGTACAGCCCTCCGTGTTTCGATACACATGGGTAGTGTGTTGACATTCTGCAAAGTGGGGTTTTGCTCAAACGTTAATACTATATGAGAGTTGGTTCATTCTAACGGCTATGTAGTATGCCACCTTTGAATAAATGGCATTCTGTTTGATTCCCCAGTTGATAAATATAGGTGGTTTCTCGTTTTTTGCCATAGACACTGTAGTGAATGTTCTTAAATGTCTTGTGTAAGAGTTTTTCTGGGACAGCTTTTCTCAAACTTTGGATTTTGGCTTCTTTAAACTCAAAAGTTAAGGACCACAGAGAGCTTTTGTATTTATGGATTGTGTGAGCTGATATTTACCATATTAGAAATTCAAGCTGAGAACTGCATTTATTAAAAATAACAGTAAACCCACTACATGGTAACATAAATGACAAATGTTTTCAAAACAAAAAAAATTAGTGAGCAGAGTGACATTTTCCATTTTGCGAATCTCATTTAAACTTTGGTGAAATAAAAGCTGGATTCTCATCTCCTCCTTCCGTCTCTGGCGTCACACACGTCAGACAGCGTCTGGAAAAGGGCTGTACCCTGGGGAGAAAAGAGTGAAAGGGTCTTCCTCTGCACCTCACAGACCCGGAGGGGAGCTCGGACCCTCGGGTCATGTTCTGAAACTGCGGCCTGAGGTGGTGTGCCCACGCTGCTGCCTTGAAGTGCGGGCGGAAAACGGGCGCCTTCACTCCATTCGTTTCCCTTTCAAGCCAGGCAGAAGTAAGCTTCATGAATACTTAATGTACGGCCTGAAGTTGGCACACTCACCTGCGTGGGCGTCCGCCGGGAGCCACCGTGTCCTGGGGAAGGAAGAGCTGGACCGCTCCAGGCTGCTCTCGCTGGAAGTCCTCTGTGCCGACTGTTGTGCACTTTTTCCTGCCGATCGCCAGGTGTGATTCTCCTCTGCAGTTCCCAGCATGCGATGAGGACACCTTGCGAAGTTTTCTTTCGGCCTGCAGTGTTCCTCTTCGGTAGCTCTGATCTGCGGTCTGTCTGCAGAGACGCAGAGGCGCGGAGCAAGGCTCGCTGTGCACTGGGGAGGCGGAGAAGAGCCGGGCCAGTGCCGGAGTGCAGCGGGAGCGCTCCTCCGGTCTCCCTTGGTCGTGGCACCCTGCTGCCACAGGGAGTCTGGGCATCTTAGAAGTCAGCCGTTCAGCCCTGGCTGGTGCAGTTCAGTGGATTGAGCACCGGCCTGCAAACCAAAGGGTCGCCGGTTCGATTCCCAATCAGGGCACATGCCCGGGTTGCAGGCCAGGTCCCCAGTGGGGAGCACGTGAGAGGCTACCACACATTGATGCTTCTCTCCCTGTCTTTACATGTCTCTTCCCCTCTCTTCTCTCTCAATAAATAAATAAATAAATAAATAAATAGTCTTAAATTAAAAAAGCAGAAAGAAAGAAGTTACCACCTTCACGTTGGGTCGGGGACAGCTGGCTCCTTACTGCTTTCTGGAGCAGTGTTCACTGATGTTCATGTTGAAAATGTCCCCTCCTATGTATTATTGTTTAGTATCTTGTTTCAGAAAAAAGCTACTTGGGCACATGATAAGGAACTGATCCAGAGGAAGAACTGGGATAATGGAGAAGTTGGCGTATAAAAGCTTGTGAAACGATACAGGAGATAAAGAAACTGAGAAAATGGTACTTCATCTCGTGCGTGCACGTGCGCCTGTGTGTGAGTGGGGGTGGTCGGTTTTTGCCAGATACAGATCGGAGGTTGTGCTCTGCCACGGAACACCAGTGCCCTTCCGGGCGGCTTTTCCGTAGGTGACTGCGCACGGTCGGGTCTCGTTCTGAACACACCTGGGTGACATGGTGCAGCGACATTGTCACGTGAAGGATGAACCTTCGGTGTTATTTGTTGGGACAGTGTGCTGAATTCTTTTCTTCAGCACATCTCAGAACAGCAGCACACAGCTTTAATGATCTAAAAAACAACCTACGTTACCAGATACATAGAACAAGCAGCTTACCTGTTGAATTTTTTGGTAATATTGGTTGATTAATAATACTCTGTTCCTGTGGAACCATAGAAAAGTAGCATTAATAATTGTTAAATTTGCATTAGGATGAGGCCTGACCAAGATCTGTTGTGAGCTTATACTAGAAAAGACACGTCTACATTACTCTGTTAATATTAAGTCTAATTAACAGTATGCTGTTACAAATTTTTTGAAAATTAGAGGATTTCACAAGCAGTATTATAATTTATTATATCCTGGTCGCCTTCCTCCTGATCAGTGTTTGCATGGCTTATCGGTTACTCTTCATTCCTTTGTAGTTAGAGGTCTTTGTTGATGCTTGTGAGAGCATCAGTGAGTACACGGGAGGCTTGGCATTCCCGTGCGGCACTGGGTGAGTAGTAGAGACCTCAGCAGGAAGTCCAGTGTAACTCTGGAGTGGGGTTTCGGATAGAAGCCACAGTCTGATGTGAAGAATATGAAAGATGGCCACTAGAGCGCAGGTAAAGCGGCGGATTGTCCAGTACCTCTCCAAAGTTACCATCTGTGTCTGGGTAGTTGGTGATTTTGGTGTACGTCCATGTGGGTCAGTGATCCTAGTTGGAAGAGACGGTAGAGCAGTGACGTGCCCAGCATATTGGTCATCGAGAGCAGAGCTTTTTCTTTACTTTTTTCTTTTATGATTTTATTTATTTATTTTTAGAGAGAAGGGAAGGGAGGGAGAAAGAAAGATATGTCGATCCATTGCTTCTCACACCCCCCACCGAGGACCTGGCCCGCCACCCAGGCACGTGCCCTGTCTGGGAATCGAACTGGCCACCCTTTTGTTCGCAGGCTGGCGCACAGTCCACTGAGCCACACCAGCCAGGGAGGGCTAAGCACATTACCCTTCTTACAACAAAATTATTTTCAGAAACAGTCATGGAATCAGCCAGGAAAGAAACCTGAACTTCATACCAGTTACAAATAAGTATTATGGTGGGAAAAAAGCTGGTTAATACTTTTAAATTCCATTAATACCTTTTGAGAAAAGGTAGAAAAACGTGTCTACGTACTGGTCTGTCACAATAACGAATGATAATACTCCAGCTTTTCAGGCCCTAACTTCTGTGCATTTGTCAGTGACCGTCAAAGTTGATCATCACATATTGTGCTCAGTAGACCAGCCAGATTTATCGATCTTATCTTCACCCATAACTGATTGAAGCACACTCATCGTTAATTTTAATTACAAAACTTGTACGTGGTGCAGCATAAAGGAGTTGGGGTCTTCGGCGTGAGGACATTCTCTGTAACTCTCTGTTCGTGCGTCTTCCAGCTCCGTGTTTCGTGGTACCTTTGTTCCAAGCTGATTCTGGCTGCTTGCAAATATTTATGCCGGAAAGAACCGCGTGCAGTTGTATTTCGGAAGTCCTGTTTAAACAGAGGGTCCACAGGTGTGTGTGTGTGTACCACAGGACGGAGACCACTGAGCCTGAGGAGCGTGCGGGTCGGCACGTTCGGGGCACTGGCCGTGGAACCGCAGGCTTCCCTAATTGACCCTGCCTGAGAACAGACTGCTCGCTAAAGTATGCGCAATAAACGGTGCAGACTGCATGCTCGTGTGTCGTCGAACTGAACAGCCACCAGGGCACCGTAGTTTAAAACTTCAAGAGCTCCGGTCAGCAAGACTGTGTCCTTGCTGTTATTTGGAATTGCTGGTGCTTGGTGATGATAAAGTGACTTTTAGTCCGCTTTATTACTGTGTTTAGAGGCACCTTAACCCGCTTACTGCCTGACCCTAGGTGCATGTCTCCCACCGCCCCACTCCAGGTGTGCCGTCACCCTCGAGAGCAGTAGTTGACGAAACCTGTAGTCTCGTCTCCCTTTGCGGTGTCCCCAGCCCGTACGCAGTATTGGGAGTGTTCCCCTTTACCCCCCTGTTAACGTTGTCAGGGCTGCATTTTAGCTGAAGTGGAATTGTGATACTCTGCCTCAAGGAAACCTGTAATACGGAAATTTACGGTAATACACCTTTTAAGCCTTTCAGAAAAATATTTGGTAAAATATTTTTTAAACTTTAATAGTTATGTATCATCTAGTTCAGCTTAATTAAGAGATGCTGAATGATAAATCATTTGAGAAATAACAGCCAAGTTTGGAGTTCAGTTGGAGATGTGTTCAGATCTTTTTAAAGTCCTTTACCATTGCTTAATAGATATAAATGCATATTTTACAAAGTTAGGTTTTTAAGAATATATGAAATGTCCGAAACAGACAAATCCATAGAGACGAAAAGGAGATCGCTGGTTGGGACAAGGGAGAATGGAGAGTGACTGCTGTGGGGTATGGCTTTTCTTCAGGCGGGGTGCTGAAAACGCTCTCACAGTGAGCGGTGTTGACGGTTGCACAGCTGAGAATATAGCAAAAACCACTGCATTGCACACTCTAGAGCAGGGTCTCATACTCGTTTTCACGGGGGCCACAGCAGCCTCGCGGTTGCCTTCAAAGGGCCGAATGTAACTTCAGGACTGGATAAACGTAACTACTTCTTAACAGTTAAGCGAGAGCTCGGCGCTGCCGCGGGTAGAAACAAGGTGCCGGGCCGGATAGAACAAGGCGGAGGGCCAGATTGGGCGCGGGCCTTGTGTGTGCCCCCTGTGCTCTATGAGGATCAGCTTTACGCTGTATGATCTCAAAGGTATTTAAAGAACAGCACAAAACTGTTAGGTTTTAACACATTATCTTCATTGCTTTGTTGCTTGGTCTGATTTTCTTTTTTTAAATATTTTTAAAACTTTGGTTTTGAGAGTATTCTATTAAAGCTCAGGACAGTGATGCAAAGGAAGAACTTATGGTAAAAGCAGCGACAGGAGAGAGCCTGGGTGGGGCTGCTTTGGTTCCCTGAGAATATAGTGGAACCTTGGTTCTCCAACTCCATTCGTTCCGCAAGTCTGTTCAGTAAGCTGTTTGTTTGAAAATCAGATCTCCTTTGTCTCCTGAGAGATGCGCGGCTGATCATACACATACCAGCGTGAAGGGGTTTTCGGCTGTAGAACCAAAGTTTGGTCAAGAACCAGAACCACATTGTTCAGGATGGGAGATGTTCAAGAACTGAGATTCGACTGTTACAGGAGAGAGATGAGCCCTGGCCCGGCTGCTTGGGCTCACTGGGGAGTCACAGACAGAAAAGGGGCCTGGGAGACAGGGTCGGGGGCGAGCCTTCAGCTAGCCCCCGCTGCCCCCTGCCCCCTGTCCCCTGCCCCCTGCCTGCGAGTGTAGGAGGTGCTGCCTGTGGGGGGAGGAGAGGGGCGGGGAAAGGCTGCAGCTTGCTCTCGTGAGGTTAAAACGACACCTGCCAAATGCCAGACGGCTCTGTAAATCATACCGTTAATCATGAATCCTAAGTTCAAATCTTTAGTCTTTGCATGCTATTTCAAGATCCCGTGGGGACATATGAAGGGAGGACGGGAAAGGAATTCTACATTTGCTTATTAAATACCAACCAGATGCCACCTAATGGGTTAGGTGTTTTAGATGTGTCTTCACATTCTTTCCACTTTAAAGGGAGGCACACTGGAAATGTGGTGTGACTTGTCCAAGGTCACGGTGTAGGAATGGCCGTTCGAGATTGGTCTGAGTCCGGCCCCGGCCCCGACGGCGGCGCAGAAGGGTTGAGCAGCTGATCTTCGTCTTTCGGACGGTCTGTGAAGTGAGAGGGCTCCCTGCGGGGCGTGGTGTAAGGTGGGAGCGTGGCGGCAAGGGTGCTCCGGTGCGTGCTGTCGGAAGCGCGTGGCAGCCTTTAAGAGTAAGGAAGTGTGGTTGGTTTTTAAGTCATCTGCAGTAGCGCGGTAGGTACAAGGTGTAAACTCAGGATACACCCTTACGCAGTGGTAGTTTCTTGACTAATTTATATTCAAAATGAAAATTTTTAATTGATGAGGGGTTTTATAAATGCTAACATTTTCTGTTTCAGTCCCACGCATGTGCATAGATCCAGTCATCGCAACTTTATGGAAGTCACAAGGTCTGGATAAAACACGTAAAGTGGAGGCGATGTTAATTTTTTTCATCTTGTCAAATGAGTATTTGTCCTGGAAACAATTTTCATTTTTTCTTTTGAGGTCTAAGAGAAATGTTTAATTCACAAAAATGTTTTATAGCCAACTTTGGGGGTACACAAAGGTCACTAGCAAGGCACAGTAAAAGTGACTTTGAAATCTGGCATCTGCGCTGGTAAAATAAAGTGATGGTATGAATGAAACACTTGACGTTTCCTAAAATCACCTTCTGGCCTGTTTCTTGAGCAAGTGAAAAGGAGGAGTTGCGGCCTGATTGCAGTTCAGTGAGCCAGGGTGGAGGTGAGGACTAGAAACCCCTGTGGCTGGAACGCAGCGGGGCACAGCGCTGCTGAGGGCGGGAGGCAGGCAGGCAGGCAGGCAGGCAGCTGTGGACCCCCAGGGCACAGGCCGAGGAAGCGTAGCCCTGTGGAAGTGGGAGGGGCGGTGGTCTTATACGAAGCTTCAGTTAGGGCATACTCTATAGAGTGAGTCATCAGAAATTATTCAGAAAATTAGTTCTGCCAGCAGTAAGTGGTAACAGAATTAGGGTTTGGTGATATAATTAAAAAGTGGGAAATAATGCAGATGAAGTTTAAACTACCGTTTGCTACACTACTGTATTCCATTCTCTTAAATACATACAGAAGTAGTTAACCCAACAGTGGTTTCATATTTAGTATTAGCAGTGTATATTGCACTTGTATGTACTTTGTAAATTTGTCCCATTTTAGGAATATTTCATATTAATATCTCCCTGCCTCCTAAGCAAGGGGAAAATTGGTTAAACATTTGGACTTCAAAGGATTTGACTATGTAAAGTAAATAGAATTTACATAGGAGTAAATTATATACTGTTAATTAAAGGGGTATGTTATTTAACACACAGGTGTCAACCAAAAATACATTTGAAGAGTGATTTCTCAGATTTGTTTTTTTATTTTTAGAGAGGGGGAAGGGAGGAAGAAAGAGAGGGAAAGAAACATTGATCGGTTGCCTCTCACACACACCTGGACTGGGACCACACCCACAATGCAGGCATGTGCCCTGACTGGGAATCAAACCAGCAACCTTCCATTTTGTGGGACAATGCCCTACCCACTGGGCCACACTGGTCAGGACAGATTGGGTTTTATATCCATAGGAGCTTCAGTTATATTTTTAAATGGGGCAGCTTTTTAAACTTACTTTGAAAAATTTGTTTTAGTAATTTTGAAAAGTTTTATTGAAGATTTATAAGCCATTGATTTAGACATAATTGTTAACTTAAAGGTTTACGCCATGGATAAGTTAGATCTAATAATGATGATTCTATATGTTTATATTTAAAGTAGGAGAAATGCATTTTGAGTCTCATACAGACACAAATTAAAGGGTTTTTTGTTTTTTTTTTCATTCCTGGCTGGTGTGACTCAGTGGATTGGGTGCTGACCTGTGAACCAAAGCATCCCCAGTTTGATTCCCAGTCAGGGCACGTGCCTGGGTTGCAGGCCAGGTCCCCACTAGCGGGTGCGTGAGAGGCAACCACACATTGATGTTTCTCTCCCTCTCTCCCTCCTCCCCTCTGTTTAAAAATATATAAAATATTTAAAAAAATTTTTTTAATTTTAAAGTTAATGAAAGTTAGACAAAGTTAAATTAGAAAATATTTCACCAAATACCATTAATGTTTTAGAGTATTTCTGTCTTTTTTTTTTTCCTCCACTTGTTTTTGGAAATTTTTGTATGGTTGTGGAATAACGACATTATTTTCTGATTTTAAATTGCCATCGTGGAAAATTTGAGAACATATTATTTTATAAATTTCTAGAAATAAAAGTATTAGATTTAAAAGATTTAGACATTTTTTAAATTTTTGATTATATAGGTTTAAACTTGTCCCTGAAATTAAAACCCACCCATTAGGTCCCGTCGGCAGAGTGCCCTGCTTGCCTTACGCTCTTCTACACTCAGCCAGCTGGATGACGGAAGAATTTCATCTCATTATTTGAACTGGTTATTACTAAGGTTGAACTTTCTGTGTTTGCTAATTAGTTATTAGGGTTGTTTTCTTAACTGAGTTACTTTCCTCTGTACCTTCTTCCGTTTCACTAGTATATCTTTGTGTTCGTACATGGTATTGGCTCATTCTGCTCCCAGGGAGAGGGCAGAGTGGTCCTTAGCTGGGAGGCTGATTTGCCGCGCCGCCCCCCCCCCCATCCCTCATCACGGTAATTTCCCCGGCAGCAAGAAAGCGTGAGCTCAGACAGGCCTTTGGTAAAGCGTGTGTAAAGACGAGGCATGAGCAGCAGGTGAGAAGGGACTGTAAACGTCCCTCCCCTGACTATTTAGCAGCATCTTTTATGGAGTTGTCTTCAGGCTGTAATTAGAGGGACAGAGCATATTTGCATAAAAATGCTTTTAAAGTTTTTTCCTAATTATGTTTTGTTGAAAAAACTTGATGTGTAGTTTCATGAAGTGTTTATGTGTTAGTAACAAGCATTAAAGTTGTTAGATTTAACTCTTGGTTTGGTTGAAGCCAGTATATGTGATATATTAGGTCAAAAGAACAAAAGAAAAATTGTAGAAGTAAACGCTTTGATATCTGCATCTATGTGGGGAGATTTGAATACCAGCCTGTCACTCTGTAGGTGTTTGTTTTTAATTAGGGGGAGGGGGTAGGAGTAAGTGTCCCACTGAAAAAGATTCTGAAAGGGAATACTGTTTGAAGGATTTAAAAGGTTAAAAACATTACTTAGACGAGTATGTAAGTCTTCTAATTCTTTTCATTGCTTTGACAGCTCAATTTCAAAAAATAGAAAAAGACATATTTCAGAAATCATAGGCTTGATGCCAGTAACTTTTCTCTCTGCCAGTTGTGAGTTTTATGAGTTTCTAGAAATGTCACAAGGAGCCAGAACAGATTCACTCATGATTTATACTACACCAAATTAAACTTCTTTGTTTTGTGAAGCGTGTTTGGTCTAACGAGCTCTATAAACTGATAATTGTCAGGATGTCATCATGAATAAACTAGAAAAATGGAGGCAGGATGCGAGCATTGCTAAGTGAATTGCAGCTAACTGGCAGTGTCCAGGGAAGAGCAGATGAAGTCGTCCTGCAGGTAGGTTCCGTTCTTTTTAAAAAACCACCGAGTTGGGGGAAGGCCTGTAAAGCAGGTTTGCGCAGCGCACACGCGAATTGGAATAGCTTCTACAGCAAGTGGCAGAAACCAGTTTCCGGACTCAGAGACTGACGTCCAGTCAGCACGAAGGTCCAGCTGCAATGGAGGTGCCTGTGAAACAGCCCTGAGAGCTCCACTTGGCAGTAGCTGCAAGTTTGGCGATGAATTAAGCACTGTAAAGAAAAACAAAGTAATGATAAGTAATGGCCCTGACTGGCGCAGCTCGTGGGTTGGGTATCGTCCTGCAAAGCGAAGGGTCGCGGGTTCGGTTCCAGTCAGGACACGTGCCTGGTTGCAGGTTCGGTCCTCAGTTGGGGCACATAGGAGAGGCAACCGACAGGTATTTCTATTCCTCTCTTTCTCCCTCCTTCCCTCTCTCTCTAAAAAAAATAAAAGTCATTATAATAAATAACGCCACTCCCACCCCTCTAGAGTCTGAATTCTGGAACTGGTGAATAAGTTTGAATATGGCAGAAGAGGGCTTGCGGATGAGGCCGAGTTAAAGGGATGGGTTAGTCATCGCACCTTGTCCGGTGAGCCCGGCTTGGTCCGAGCGGCCCTTCTGTGGGGAGGCAGGAGAGTGAGGGTGACGTGACGGCGGCAGCAGGGGTCCCGGGCAGAGAAGGCGCCGCGCTGCAGGCTTTGGAGAGGGAGGTGACGGGCCACGGGAAGGCAGGTGCCCCTGGAAGCGGAAGGTGGCACGAGGGGCCTGCCCCGGAGGCTGCAGGAGGAACGCAGCGCTGCCGACAGCGCCCGATGGTGGAGTCCCGCTTCCAGGACTGGGGGGTGATGCGTTTCTGCTGTTGTCCGCAGCAGGGTTGTTGTAATGTTACTACAGAAATGGGAAGCTAACACGAAAACCAGTTCATTAGATCCCAGTAACACAGGAGTCAGTCCAGAAGGAAGTGTCAGAGGGAGATTGGGGGTCGGTGGTGGGGGGACTGCAGTAACCCCCGGAGCCTGTGAGTGGCTGAGCCTGTGTCGCTGGCCAGCATCGGCCAGGGCTGTTGTGTGAGTACTGGAGTAGGTACTGAGGTGCTCTACAGCTTTCAAAGTCTGTTTTTTTTAAGACTTAAGTCTGTTTTTTTTAAGACTTTATTAAGAGAGAGAAACATCTGTGTTGTTGCCTCTCGCACACCCTCCACCTGGAGACCTGGCCTGCAACCCAGGCGTGTGCCCTGACTGGGAATCGAACCGGAGACCCTTTGGTTCGCAGGCCAGCGCTCCATCCACTGAGCCACACCAGCCAGGGCCGAAAGTCTTTGATGCTGCAACATCTTCGCCATTGAGAAGATGGCTCTGCATGCAGTGCTTGGGTAGTAGGTGTGATGCGGAACGGAGAAGGCAGGGTCGCCGGCCCAGAACCCCCTCGGGCACTGTGCAGCTCCATTTCCTGGGCCAGGCACAGGCCCGGCACCCGTGCCCGCAGATTTCTGTGTGTCGTCTCATTTAATCTGAGCAGCACTGTGACTGGGGTGAGGGCCGGTCGCCTTGCAGACTTAGAAAGTCCCTGAAGTTTAGAAAGGTTAACTGAACTTGTCAAACTTTATGCCATTACTAATCAGCACAGTATTGTATTACTTTGACACCAAAACCCTGAATTCTATTGTCATGACCAAATATTCTCATTTTTTATCTTTCTTGAAACTTCTTTGTTGATGTAAGGGATTGTGAAGCGAATGATGCGCCCTAATTTTTTGAGTACTTTGTGTATCGCGCTTCTGTACGTCATGCGGGGGGACAGTGTTCATACTCGGGTTTCTCGTAGGCAGGCAGCTTGTGGCGGAGCGGAGTCAGACTCACGCCTGTTGCTGGCAGGTGTGTTCTCTGCGGAGGCGCTCTGAGTGCGTTTCGTCCCCGGGGCTGCCGCTGGTCTGCGTGTGGGCACGGCAGGCCCTCCGTGGTTGCTCCCGCGTCCTCTCCCAGACCCACGGCCGGGCTGTAGGGAGAGGGCCGCCCCCGGTGACGTTCAGCGAGCACCTGCCCTGTGCCCGGGGAAATGGGGCCAGTCGTGTGCAGAGACTAGTGTAGGCACCGTGATGCCTGGGAAGTGGAAAACAGTGTGTCCTTCCCACGTGTGCGGACAGTGGGGCTGACCGCTGAAGTCAGAATCACGTTTGGACCCAGTTTCAAAGCCAGTTCTGTCTTACTTTCTCCAGAATAACCACAATGTGTTTGGGGTGCTTTTTTTTCCCAAATAGAGTTTGTTGGAATTTATATTAAGTGTTATAGCTTTCAGATTTTATATATAAAACTAATAGGCTTTTCCTTCAAGTTTGTTGGCCGAGATTGGACACTGGTCAGGAAGAACTGCAGCCTGCATTGTCTTTACCCCCGTTGCTGTCGTGTACCTCCTGCTGTGTGCAGTGTGTGAAAGACAGGACGGTTTTTTCTGGCGTGGCGATGCTGCTGTTCCCCAGTGTTTGTCCAGAAGACATGGAACACTGGTGTGGGGCTCCCTGCCTTACTGAGAGGTGACCAGCGGTTGGTTTGGGCTTTATTTTCCTTGGTTGTAAAACAGAAGAATTCTTCTGAATAATTAATTGCCTTTGGTTTTTTGTGTGTTTGTTTTCTGTGGCCCCATAGTAAGAATTTCAGTTCTACTCTGAGCTGGGGAGCGTGTGCACACACACCACACCCAAAGCAAGAGGCTGCACCAGGCGCTCCCCCGTGTGTGCTGTGTGTCCGGTTTTCTCTGCTCGGCTCAGCTCTGGAATCTACCGTATGTCTGCCCACAGTTTGACAGACCCTGCTCTGGAGTTTCTCCAGGATTCTTCCTTTTCTAAGAAAGCTGTGTGTACTAGAAGTAGCATGAGCTGACATCGAGTGCGTGCTTACTCTGTGCCAGGTGCTGCATTAAGTGCTTGTAAGTGAGTCGCTTGAATTCTGCAACTCCCCTCACTACGTGGGGCTGTTATCCTCCTCGTACGGAAGAGGAAGCGGTTTCTCTTCGCAGGGAAGGGTTTCCCAGGCAGTGATGATGGAGCCTGCGTTCTGATGGTCACTCGAACAGAGATTGGCTGTTTTCGGGAACTCAGTAACTGGGTTCTAAATCATAAATCTTCGATCAGCACCGGTTGTGTGCTTCCCGGATGTCTCGGCCAGCACGGTGGCCATGACAGTTAACTCCTCTTATTTAAAGTCATTGGACTGCAGCCTTGCTGGAGGCTCGGTGAGGGCTCAGTACATTTCCTCTGACCTGTTGCTGGGTTGGACCATCACTTTAGCTCTGGGCCCACCCCCTTATAACAATTACATTTTAGTAGTTATTGCCTTTTCACTGGGTCTAAGTGCATATATTCTCTCTCAGTTCACAGTGTAATCTTCACCGTCTTTAATATCTGCGCTATTCCCTTGTGCTCATGTATTAGAGCATTAAAGAGTTTCATTATCATTGGGTATTTATTGGAAAGAATTCGAGCTTTGGGCAGTGGTAGACTGCAGATTGAAATCACTCTTAATTAGCTGTGTGACTTTGAGCAGATTCTTGAGCGTCCGTGCCTCAGCGTTCTCATCTGTCAAGTGGAATTATAATATCTACCTCGCCGTAGAGGCTACTAGTGTTTCTGTCCCAATGAGCGCTGTCAGTGGGCACAGTACTGTAAAGGACGTTGCCTTCGGCGAGATCTCTGGGTCACTGCATCTAACGAAGGCCTCGATCTGAATGCGAGGGGACTGTGTGGTGGCTTTGCACGTGGGGAAGTCAGTGAAGTACTGGTGCCTTTTGTTGAGCTTTTATAAAAGGTAACTTTTTTTAAACCTCTAGTTTTGAAACTTCTGTACCTGTCAATAGTATTTCTCTTAATAAATTATGTCAAATACGAATGTACGGGTTTAAGGTTTAAGAAAGACAGTGGTAAAGGAACGTGAACGGCATCTGTTATAAAAGGAAGCTTAAACGTGACGGAAGCCGTGCAGTGCTCAGCACGGAAGAGCTGTTTGAAGGGCGGTCACCTGTAAGGCTTCAGGAGACCACCCCCCCTTCCTTGTGCCAGACACTGAGCTCACAGCATCAAGCCACTCACTAGGCTCTCAGGTTTTGTTGAATGAATGAAAAATGATCCAATATTGCATTTCTGCTTTCTCGCCTGCCGCTTATGTCTTAACCAGTTGGACTTTGGAATCACTTTCAAAAACTGGTATCACTTTATACTGAAAGAACAAGGTTTGCATCCTGATTAACCTCATAGTATTTGACCGCGCAAATGCCTCTAATTTCTGGGGTTGGCCTTGGTGTCCTTTCATGCGGCCCCTCTCATTGGCACTTTTGGTGTGTGCCCTGCTGAGTTCCCATCTTGTTCCTGGCTCCCTCGTCTTGCCATGAGCTTCTCTCACTCATCCTCATGGCGCTGATTCTGTGACCGTCTGATTTTTAGCCTGGATTTCTCTTTCTGCATTCAGGATCTGTGTTCCAGTCTCTACCTGAAGTCTCCGCCTGGGTATTCACT
Source organism: Trachops cirrhosus (assembly GCA_028533065.1). Classification (NCBI taxonomy): domain Eukaryota; kingdom Metazoa; phylum Chordata; class Mammalia; order Chiroptera; family Phyllostomidae; genus Trachops; species Trachops cirrhosus. The sequence goes on from CM052539.1 coordinate 191,812,159, forward strand.
AGGCATCCCAAATTAGACTCAGCACGTTTCATTACATTATCCCTGAATCAATACAATATATGTTAAACCAGGCATGGATGCCTGCTTAACATTTTTTTCTGTACTCCCTATCATAGTTCATGGTCTCTACATGTCTTTACTAGGTCCACAGCATTGTATAAGGCCATGAATGTGCCATTAGGGATTGGGGGCTTTCACCAATTTTTTTTTTAAAGAGTTTATTTAGTTTTAGAGAGAGGGGAAGGGAAGGAGAGAGAGGGAGAGAAACATCAATGTGTGGTTGCCTCTCACGTGCCCCCTGCTGGGGACCTGGCGTGCAACCCAGGTATGTGCCCTGACTGGGAATTGAACCGCAACCCTTTAGTTCGCAGGTCCGTGCTCAATCCACTGAGCCACACCAGCCAGGGCACTTAAACCAAATTTTAATCAAGATAATTCTCTGGGCATCATCCAAAAGAGATGTAACCCTTCTGGGTATTATCTCAAAACAGGTGTAACAGCATTTATGTTAGTTGTTAAGTTGCTACTATATTGGGTTGGCCTAAATGTCTATATTTTTTTCGTAAAATAAAAGGCATTTTTTCCATATTCACCAATAATTTTATTATTTGGATATTGTGAGTGTGTTGGCTATCTCTCGTGTGGTATGACATTGATTGTTCTCCATGTCTTGATTCGATCGCTGTCGCCTTCAGCTGGTCAGCCCACCCATGGAGCATCGTCCAGCGAGAAACCTCCAGCACGAAACTCCACAAACCACTTCTGACACGTCTGATCCACCGCAGCACCTTCTCCACACACGGCACAGATCTTTTTCTGCATTTCAGTTGCGTTGTTACCTTTCCTGAAATAATAAAGCATGATATGCCAAAAATATTGCATGTTTTCTTCCATCTTCAGGATTAAAATGGCCACACAAAAATTCACCAATTTTGGTAAAGTTTTTAAATGCACGCTGATATGACAGCTGTCACAATATACTCTAACAAAATTGTTTCAAATGAAGTTAAAGACAACTAAGCGTTACTAGAGCCACTGCATGGAAAAACCTGACGAACTTTTTGGCCAACCCGATAATTAAATAAAATAACGCGCCACTGCACCTCCGCTCTCCCTTGCACTGAGCAGGCCCTCTGAGGCCCCCGCTCTCTGCGTGGCTGCCTTTGCTTTACGCATCAGAGGGGCGCCTTCCTCTGAGTCTCAGAGGGCGCCGTTTGAGGGCTCTCTTGCTAGTCTTTTGCCTGAGTGATGGTTATACTGTTATGCGGTATAGTCTGTATTTTAATTTTTTAGTAAATCCTGGTAACTTTTTAAATATACAGACTGCTGTGAAGAATTTCATCAGAAGATACACTTACCTGGTCTGTCTTGTGAGCTCAGTTGGCTATTACTTTCATGTGGCAAGTTACTTCCTGCTGAAGTTATCAAGAAATCCTGTTTGGGACGTTAGTGAATATTAGCTCTGGCTTGGGCTTCATTAAGATGGTTCTCTAAGCTTTTAATGGCCAGAGAAGTAGTTCTCACTGTTGCTCATTCTTAAGACCCATGTATTAACTTTTTTGCACCCCCCTTTCTCTGCTTTAAGGTATAAAGAAGGAAATAGAACAGTAATAACTGTCTTAATTTTAAAATTTACAAATGGTCAGAATATAGCCTTTATAAATGTATATTACATATTTCATGTAATATTGATATTTTTAATTTGTTTTTTTGACCTGTATAATTTTAGAATTGGTATTTAAGTTGAAATGTTTTCAATTTTTCTTCTTTTTAATTGGTTTATATATCTCAAATATAATATTACTATATCCTTTATGATTGCTTTTCAATTAGTGAGCATCCTCAAGAAAAAAATGTTATTATGTTGCTAAATAAAGTAAGAAAGAATTATGACCATATTTATTTAGATATTCCTTTTCAAAATGAATTCCTATTTTCTATATCTTATTATTCATGGGAAAATTCTACGTCTCAGGATACGTTGCCAAGCAGGGCTACCCCCCTGGGAAATGAGGCTTCTGTTTTGTAGGCTGGCCTCTTAGTAGTGGTTGAGTAAAGGTCTGTGTCTTAGGAATTCCACATTTGAAGTAGTAACATTAATTGGGGAAAATAGAAATATGATTCATGTAAGGCTGAAAATGCTTATTTCAAAATATCCTTTTAGAAATCCCAGGTATTTGGTACGTGCCTCTGATTGAACAAAACAGAAACAACAATTTGAGAAGGTAGATACAGGCTTCTGGCCAAGATGAAGGCGGAAGTAGATGTGCTGTGTACCTCGCACGACCGAAAGAAGGACGACAGCAAATTCCAAACAACCGTAACTGCCAGAAATTGAACTGTGTGGAAGTCCGACAACCAAGGAGTTAAAAGAGAAACATTCCTCCAGACGGGTAGGAGGGGCTGAGACCAGTAGCCAGGTGTAGGACCCGCAGCGAGGCAGCAGCTGGAGGACTAGGGCGTCCCACATTTGGGTGCAGATAAAAATGGGAGGAACAACTAGGCAGCAAGACAGACCACACAGCCCAGGGTTCCGGCCTGGGGAGATAAACCCTCAAAACCTCTGACTGCAAACACCTGTGGGGGGTGAGGCAGTGGGAGAAACTCCCAGCCTCACAGGAGATTTCGTTGGAGAGACCCACTGGGCCCTACAACACCCCAACCCACCCACCCGGGAATGAGTACCAGAAGGGCCCAATTTGATTGTGGTGGGGAGGGGAGTGACTGAAAGCCGACGGAGAGCCGGGCAAGTGGCATTGTTCCCTCTCAGACTCCTCCCCACACACGGCACCACAACACAGCCCTGTGGGTTGCCCTGCCCTGGTGAATGCCTAAGGCTCCACCCCTTACAACATAATGGGTGTGCTGAGACAAAGAAATATGGCCCAAGTGAAAAAAAAAGATGAAAGCTCCAAAAATAGAACTAAGCAATGAAGAGATAGCCAACCTATCAGATGCAGAGTTCAAAACGCTGGTAATCGGGATGCTCACAGAAATGGCTGAGTATGGTCGAAAAATAGAGGAAGAAGTGAAGGCCATACACAGTGAAATAAAGAAAAATATACAGGGAACCAACAGTGAAGGGAAGGAAACTGGGACTCAAATCAACGGTTAGGAACAAAGGAAGAAATAAACATTGAACTGGAGCAGAATGAAGGAACAAGAACTCAAAAAAATGAGAGGCTTAGGAACTTCCGGCACAACTTTAAACATTCCAGCATCCAAATCGGATGCCTGGAGGAGAAGGGGAAGAGCAAGAAATTGAAAACTTATCCAAAAATATAATGAAGGCGAACTTGCCCAATCTGGTGAAGGAAACAGACTTCCAGGAAGTCCAGGAAGCTCAGAGATTCCCAAAGAAGTTGGACCCAAGGAGGAACACACCGAGACACATCCTAACTAAATTATCCGAGATTAAAGATGAGAGAATCTTAAAAGCAGCAAGAGAAAAGGAGACAGTTACATAAAAAGGAGTTCCCATAAGACCGTCAGCTGATTTCTCAAAAGAAACCTTGACCAAAGAAGGGGCTGGAAAGAAGTATTCCAAGTCATGAAAGGCAAGGACCTACATCCAAGATGACTCTATCCAGCAAAGCTATCATTTAGAATGGAAGGGCAGATAAAGTGCTTCTCAGAGAAGGTCAAATTAAAGGAGTTCATCA
>CM052539.1:191815920-191931200 GCA_028533065.1 Trachops cirrhosus
AGATCAAAACTAGGAACAGTAAAATGACAACAAACTCACAACTATCAACAACTGAACCTCAAAACCATAAACAAACTAAGCAAACAACTAGAACAGGAATGAAGATCACATGGAGGGTTACAGGTGGGGAGGGAAGGGGGAGAGAGGGGGGAAAGGTACAGGGAATAAGAAGCATAAATGGTCAGTACAAAATAGGCAGGGGGAGGGTAAGAACAGTATGGGAAATGGGGAAGCCGGAGAACTTATGTGTACGACCCACGGACATGAACTAGATGGGGGAATGCTGGTGGGAGGGGGGGGGAGGGCTGAGAGGGATGAAGGGGAGGGGGAAAATGGGACAACTGTCACAGCGTAAATAGTAACATACACTTTAAAAAAAGAAGGTAGACAGGAGCGTCTGAACGTCAGGCTCGTGTCTTTAGAACCTGTGGGCTCTCGTTGTCTCGGGCTTTAAACTCTCAGGAGCTCCTGACTGTTGGGGTCACTGCCGTGTGCCTTGCTAAGTACCGTGGTTATTCCCCCACTGAGTCAAGAAACTGTGAGTTCCAGCTTTGTAATGGCGCTTTAAATTTCTCACTTGATTTTAATACACGTGGTTCTTCAAATGAATCTTAGAATTATTTGAATACTCAAATCTCAGTGAGGTTTGGATGGAAATGACATTAAATATGAGTCACACTATTGTCATTTCAGTTTAGAAAAATGGTGTGTTTATGTTTAAATCATTTTTGAATTCAGTAAAGTTTTGTGATTTTTCTGTAAGTTTTTGTGAAAGTTCTGTAAATTTCCTAATGCTCCCCCCTCCCCTTTTATGGTATTTTTGATACGGTCTTTTCCCCCTTACTGAGTGGCGGTACAGTTATACAGGAAAGCTCTTGATTTTTCTTTACTGGTCACATTTTTTAAACTTAGTTCCAAATGTTTGTTACTCTTTTAGTTAATAGACTGCAAACACCTTTGTAGAACTGGTGAATGACCTCTACCTTTACCTGTAATTAAAAAAATTGTTTTTGCTTGTTTTTTTTTAAGCTCTTTTCACTTATGGACATGAAACCTCCCATCTCTAGAGCCAAGATGATTCTCATCACAAAAGCTGCTATTAAAGCCATTAAGGTAAGAGTAAAATCAGTATATTTAACTTGAGAAAATGGTTTTGAAATTTTGGAACTGTTACTAAACTTGAGAATTTATCCTGTGCATCTGTTCAGCCCTGAGCCGTAGAACTCTAACCAGCCCTCTGTCCTTACGTCACTAGTTCCCTCGTACAGTGTCCCAGCTTTACTGACATCCAGTTAACAAGTAGAGATTGTGTACCCTTCATAGCATACACTGAAGCACGATTTGATACATACACGTTGTTCAGTGATTGCCACAATTAAGCTGATTAGTACTGTCAGCTCACATAGATCATCACCGTTGGTGTGTGTGTGGTGCTGAAAAAAGTGAACTCCCAGAAAGTGGAGAGTAGAGTGGCCAAGTTTTTTATTTCATTTAATTCTTGTCATAAATCAGCTAAGTATTAGTTTCATTTTTATTTAAGAAAATAATTCAGGCTGCATGAAATTAGATTTCTTACCCAGGATGAAACCTAAGTAAGTGATTCATTTTAGAAACTGCAGGATTTAGTTTTGATTCCATTGTTCTTATCCCTCTCATAAATACTGCCTTATGAAGGTTTATTGATTAAAAATATAAGGAAAGGGCCTTCTGTTTGGGGGTGGCGGTTGTAGTTTTGTGTTTTAGTTAATTTCTGATATTTTTTCAATTGATTTTTCAGCTGATATTTCTGATGGTTTATTCAGTATTGAGAATCATTTAAATTGTGCGGATTTCAAGGTTTTAAGTATTTTCTAATTATATTGCAGGGAATGTAGACATGTAAACTAAATAATTTTCTTGTAATTCTTTTCAGCTTTATAAGCATGTAGTTCAAATAGTAGAAAAGTTCATCAAAAAGGTAACTATCCATTTTATGATTACCTCATTTTAACTATGTGCAGTATCTGGGATTTGCTCTGTAAATTGTAATTTGGATGCTTGCTGGTAAAGCCACTGCGCCAGCAGGTTGTCGCTGGAGGTCCTTGTCAATCTCCAGAGGCTTTTTGTAAAGAAACAAAGCAACTTGAGGGCAGCCCTGTTGACCGAGTGCCCGCTGCGGGGTGGGCACTGGAGGACAGTCCCCTGTGCAGTGCCTGCCAGGACTGTCCCCGTGCCCAGCGTACCCCCGCCCTGCACCCTGGTCCTCCGTGGGCACTTGTTCGTCCTGAAGCATTTCAGATGAAACACGTTATAACAGAACTCGTCCGGCTTTTCCCTGCTCCCAGCACGAGTGTGTCCTTCTCGGTCACGGGGTAGTGGGCTCATAGCAGTGTGACCGGCCCACGTGTCTCAGCGGGGCACAGAGAGCCGGGACTTGGGCGTCACTGTCTCCTCCCCCAGCCCGGAGCCGTGGGGATGTCTCTGATCCTCGGCCTTTGAATACTGGCTGAGGGAGAGAGGAGCGAATCAAAGCACCGCTAAGTAAAGTGGAAAAAATTACAATTACCTGCCCGCACATTTGGGTCCGCTCACATTTTATCACGCACGTGCACACGAATGAAAGGAACAGGGGCGTGCCCTGACCCATAACCTGCCCGCCCCCCCCCCCAAGGTTACCGCAGACACCTGCAGAGTCTCCGTGGCTCCCCTGGGCCGCGTTGGCCGCCGAGCCCTCTGTCGGCCCTCTGTCGGCCGTTCTACCTTGTGGCCGGCCCGGGGGAGGGGTCGGGGGCAGTGCGGTTGTTTTCCTGAGGGTGAGCTGCCAGACGCGCAGCCGCTGGGTTCGACGTGGCTCTGCTCTCACTGCGAGCTCGTCCTCGTAAAGGGTGCGTCAGCGGGATGTGTGCGGGTGTCTGTCCTGTGTTCTGTCCGTCCTGTCAGTTTCACGGTCCGCGCGTGCCCCTGTGAGCGTCTCTTCCTCTGGTCCACAATTGTAAAAGGTAAAAATCGTGGTTTTTAGCAGGTTGCTTTGGATTTGTATGGAAGCGTTTAGGGATTGGGTAGTAATGCTGATTCTGGGAAGCTGTGGGAGGTAGAGGGATGGAAGGACAGTGACATCTGGGGGTCTGAAGCACAAGGAGAAGGGCAGCTCTGTGTGGACCTGTGGGAGACCCGGCCGGCCGGACGGCCAGGCGCGCGGGCGGCTTCTGAACAGGGACCGTCGTGTTGATCGATGGCCGTCGGCCTGTGCGTTCGCTGCTCTGTGTTGACCTTCCGTCCTTATCTTCGCAGTGCAAACCAGAGTACAAGGTTCCAGGACTGTATGTGATCGACTCAATTGTCCGACAGTCTCGTCACCAGTTCGGGACTGACAAAGATGTTTTTGGGCCAAGATTCTCTAAAAACATAACCGCCACATTCCAATATTTATATCTCTGTCCGTCTGAAGATAAGGTATAGTTAGTAATTTTTTAATTAAAACTTGTTCTTATTTGTATTTATTTGAATCTGTTTAAATGTGTTTCAGATATCGGAAGCCTCTGGTATTCTCTGATCATATAGTAGTCTCTGAGCTTGAAACAAAACCCTGTTTTTTCTGTAATGATCATCTCATATTTATCTATTTTCTTTTTTTTAAGATTTTATGTATTTATTTTTAGAAAGGAGGGGGGAAGGAGGAAAAATGAGAGGGGGAAGCATTGATCATTGCCTCTCATATGAGCTTCCTCCTGGGGACCTGGCCCCCAACCCAGGCATGTGCCCTGACTGGGGATCGAACCAGCAACCTTTCAGTTTTGGGGAGCACTGAGCCACACCAGCCAGAGCTGTCTATTTTCTTGTAAAGTCCTTTAGGAATGCCATACTATTGAAATATGAAAGGTGCACCATCTTGTTTTAAGGAAGACAGAGGAGTACTTGTAGCTGAGCGATTAAGAAATTCTGTAGTCGAGAAAGGCAGGGCTTGTCTCGGATGGCTGCTTCCTCTGGAAGGGACAGCAGTGCGAGAGCGTGAGTGGTCTTCGCCAGCAGTCGGACGGCAGACCCGATTTCTCTCGTCCGAGGCTGGTGTTACGGCGAGTGGACTCCAGGAGGCGGGAGAGGCATGCTGGGCTGTGGGCTCCCTGCTCTTGCGGGGAAGGGCACAAGGGAAGAACATCACTCCTTCGGCGGGAGACCAGAGGAGTGCCCTGAGTAACACACCTCTGGACTCCATACTTGCTGGTGCACGGAACGGCTGACTTGGCCGTTACCGGGCCGTTTCTTAGACACCGTGGGCCTGGCCGGGCAGCTCGGTTGGTTCGCACGCCGTCCCAGCACGCCAAGGTTGCGAGTCCAACCCCATCAGGGCACGTGTAAGAATCAACCTCGAATGCATGAGCGAATGGAGCAGCAGTGACAAATCCATGTCCCTCCCTCTGTTTCTCTATAAAAAAAAATCAATAAACTAAAAATATATGTTGTAATTGTTGCAGTCATCCTAAAGAAATAATTCTTCACTTCTGTAACTTTTTCCAGTGATAGGGTTTCTTTTTAACTATAGATTAAATATGAAAACTTCAAATACATTTCTTCATTATTAAATAATCCATTTCTTTTGAGTCTCTAGGTTGTGTTACTTTGTGTCCCTTTCCCCCACTCTCTGTTGTTACGATAGCTCACGATAGCTCACGCTGCTGATGAAAGGCTGATCACAGCCATCCAGCCAGGCTGCGGTTCTGATGGTAGTAGATTTTTCTTTCCTGTTTACAAAACAGAGTTAGGATGGAAGAATTGGCCTAGGTCTTTTTCTTCACTGCTCCTGTGAGGTACAGTGAATTATTTATGCAAATATTTATTGTGCGTTCGTGTTTTCTCACACTTAACAGAGTAAAATAGTCCGTGTGCTGAACCTTTGGCAAAAAAATGGAGTATTCAAAATCGAAATCATCCAGCCTCTTCTGGACATGGCGGCGGGAAGCAGCAACGCCGCCCCGGGAGCAGACAGTGTCACCAACAACGAGGGTGAGGCCCCGCGTGTCTGCGAGCGTGGGGAAGGCTGTGTCTGCCCGTCCACAGGGTGTTCGGGGTCTCTTCCTAGCGGTGGGGTTTTTTCATAAGAAGGAAACTTGCAGTTACATCGTGGAAGGTACAGGGTATTTTCCGGGACTCAGTACAGCACAGACTCTAGTACCCAGTCTGTGTTGTTGCCGTGTTAAACCGGACCGAATGTTATTTTAGTGAAAAAGCTTAATGCAGTGTAAACAGGAAGATGGGTATGTTGAAGTTTTCTTAGGCCTTAATGTCCTTTTCTTTTTTAGGTTCACCCCCTCCTCCAGTTAAAGTCTCTTCAGAACCCCCACTCGCCACCACAAACTCTGTACCGACTGTCCCACAGCTGCCCAGCTCCGATGCTTTTGCAGCTGTGGCCCAACTGTTTCAGACCACTCAGGGTCAACAGGTAAACTGCCCACCCAGGATTAAATTGTTTGCAGTTTGGTGCTATGGTCAGTTTATTTTCTGTCCCTAATGACGGACACATTTAAGGGAGGAAATAGTTCTACTGTTCAACTAGACGCGCCTTGACTAGGGAGGCAGCGGCGTGGGAGAGGGGAGGTGTGGACGGGGAGAGACGAGGCAGACCTGGGACTGAGCGGTGCCCGCGGGCGGGGACTCCGGAGCCGCTCCGGCTGGCGCCGCTGCCCCCGGTCGGGCACTGACTGCAAAGTCGAAGCGCACACAGTTTCCCTGCTCGCTGCTCAGTGTAGTTCCTCTTCTCTTTGACCACTACTTTCCACCATTGGGGCTGTCAACACGTATTTTTAACTGAAGCAGCGCACCTTGCTTGTATCCCCGATTGTATTTATTCACAAAAAACTTAACTGTTCCTGAAACGTTGGCTCTTTTCCCGAGCTTACTCTGTGCCTGTGGTGCTTCGAGTCACCTCGAAGGTTCTTTCTTAGTGAAATATCTTTTGATGCAGTGGTTTTACCTTGTGATGTGGTTGATCAGTTTACCTGTTCTTTAAGCTTCAGCAGATCCTTCAGACTTTCCAGCAGCCTCCAAAACCACAGTCTCCTGCCCTTGACAATGCTGTGATGGCTCAAGTTCAGGCTCTCACGGCCCAGTTAAAGACAGCTCCCACGCCCCCGCCCGAGCAGAAAGCCACTGCATTTGACAAGGTAACGACGCCCCACAGCGCCTGCCCACCCGCCGTGTCTGTGCCCCTCACTGGGGATAGGGGAGTCGGCCTTCTCTGGGGTCTCGAGCGCTCGTTCTGTTGTTTGTGGTTTCCAAGATTCCCCCGTGGCATCAAAACATGGATTATTTTTTTCTAGTTATCAATTCAGTATATTCTTTGTGAGGGATGTTTCAGTGGAAGAATAAAGGAAAAGGAAACGGGACGGTTTGCCGTTGAACCCCTGCTTGGAGGTGACCGCTGCAGTACTCTGCTGTGCGTTTTTCAGAGTTTATTTCCTGTGGATACGTGCCTTTGTTTGGGTATAGTACACACACACACACGCACACACACACACACGCACGCGCGCGCACACGCACACACACGCACACGCACGCGCGCGCGCACACACACGCGCACACACACACGCACGCACACACACACGCACGCACACACGCACACACGCACGCACACACGCGCACACACACACGCACACGCACACACGCACGCACACACGCACGCGCACGCACGCACACACACACGCACACACACAGTTTTTAACTTGCTTGTTTCCGTCTTAATCTTGTCTCATTTTTGTTGGTGGTGTTGTTAAAGCTAATAGATTCAGGTCTACGTTTTTTGGAGAGCTTGTTAGGCACCCTCCATTCTGTGGACACATTACCGTTTGTTCAGCCGTTCCCCTTTCAGTGGACATGGAAGTTGCTTCCGAGTTTTGCTGTTAAAAAACCTCAGTTATCACGTGCGGGTGAGGGTTTGGGCTCCGGGTCTGCTCTGCTGGGCCTGGGCACGTAGGAGCGGCAGCCCTTGCCGGTGCCCACGTGCTGAGAACGCACGGCTCAGAGCTTCTGGCTGAGATGCTGGCCCAGACTGCTCCACCCTCGTCTGCTCCTGGCTGTGTAAGATTCTGTTTCATTTTATAGCTTTCACTGCAGATAAGCATGTTTGAAGGTCCTAGAGCTAAACTTTATCTTGAGATTTCTGATTTCTTTTGAACATTCTAATTACAAGATATCACAACTTTAGCTATCGTGTTTTACATAAGATAAGAGATAAAGCACGGTGCTGGGTGTCCAGAGTAAGACTCGCGCAGTGAGCACTGGCTGTCATCGCATCTCGGTGACTCACGAGTGACCACTGACGAGAAGGTTGGATAGGGCTTCTGCGTGCAGAAGGCGCGCGCACACAAGGTGAAAGTGCAGATGATGCGGAATGTTGTGAAGTAAAAAGGGGAGCAGTTTCTCTGCTTTGAACAGATTTGTGTATTTTTTCAGACCTACTTCCATGTACATGTGAACATAAATTCTCATATACTATGGTTTTGTTTATTAGATTTTTATTTAGGGTCCTGATTAGGAAACCTTCCCATCTATATATTTTTTAATTTTGTATTTTCTTCTAGAAGTTTTATATATGTATATTTTTTGTCTCTTTTCATTCTTCTGGAACCTGCTTTAGAATATGGTTCAAGACACTTAAATCTTTATATTTTTAGAAGTGAGCGTTTCTCCCTCACCATTTTGGTCACGCACTAAATTCTTATTTGCCTCTATGCCTATCTCTAGACACTGTTCTGCCCCGCTAATATATTTGTTTATTCCTGCATTACAATTTAAATACTTGCAACTCGTATACCATATTTTATTTCCAGGTGTCATGTCCTTCCCCCGCTCCCCACATTCTCTCTGGCTGTTCTCGGGCATATTTGTTTGTCAGAGTTCACAAGAAAAAGGGCCGGTTTTATACGCACAGCACAGGGGAGGGAAAGCGAGGGAGAGGCAGCATTTGGTTGGTTTTGGAGGCACTGGCTCCCAGGGCTATGGAAGCTGGCAGGTCTGAGGTTGGTGGGGCAGACGGGGAGCTGGAGACGTGGGTAAGAGTTGAAGCTCCGGGCTGAGTCTGTTCTGAAGGGCAGGGTCTCTGTGTTGGTGCTCCGAACACCTTCACCTGATTAGTTGGGGCCCACGAGGATTATGGAGGATTTTTTTTAAAGATTTTATTTATTTGTTTTTAGAGAGAAGGGAAGGGAAGGAGAAAGAGGGAGAGAAACATCAATGTGTGGTTGCCTCTCGTGTGCCCCCTACTGGGGTCCAGGCGTGTAACCCAGGCATGTGCTCTGACCGGGAATTGAACCGGGGATGCTTTGGTTCACAGGTCTGCCCTCTATCCACTGAGCCACACCAGCCAGGGCTAAGGGGCATTTCCTTATTCAATGTCTTCTTTTTTTTTTTTTTTTTAAGTATACATTTATACTCATGATTATCTGTAACAAGTCATTTCTTTTTCCCACCTAGGTGCAATGGTTGTTCTTTTTTTTTTTATTTTATTTTATTTATTTCTTTTTAGAGAGGAGAAGGGAGGGAGAAGGAAAGAGAGGGAAACATCAATGTGTGGTTGCCTCTCTCGTGGTCCACACTGGGGACCTGGCCTGCAACCCAGGCATGTGCCCTGACTGGGAATCAAACCTGCGATGCTTTGGTTCGCAGCCCGCGCTCAATCCACTGAGCTACGCCAGCCAGGGCTCAATGTCTTCTAATGGAAATGTTAATCTCGGTTTTAAAATTTCTTTGCAGCAACAGCTAGATTAATATTTGACCAAACAGCTAGTCACCGACCCAGCCAAATTGACGCATAAAATTAACCATCACAGCCTGCTTTTCCAGATGAACTTGAGCATGCATTTTGGAATTCATGGATTTATATAGGCTGATTTAAGAAGTATTGATAGCTTATTTATACAGTGTCCATATATTACAATGTCTTTTTTCATGTCTTGTACATTTGTTTCATTTATTCTTAGCTATTTAGTTATGTTTCATGTTTAATGTTTCATAATATTTCATTTGGTTAATGATGACATAGAGCAAAACTGTTGATTTTTATTTTACCTTGTAAATGGTCATGGTATTAAATGCTTAATTTTCTGGTTGGTTCTCAGATTTTCTAGGTCGCTACTCTTTACTTTTCCTCTTTCGCATCTAAACCTGTTTCCCTCCCCCCCTCCCTCCCCCCGTTGTATTGGTGGCTAGGACTTCCAGGAAAATGTTGAATAATAGCAATGCTACTGGTATCCCTATCTTGCTCATCTGAATGGTAATTCCTCTAGTATTTTACCTTAAGTGAGTTGGTCAATGTTTGTTTTTATATCAAGTTTAGAAAAAAGGAATTCTGTGCTTTTCCTGTTGCTAAAAAGTCCTGTTTTAAGCTAGTCAAACAGGTTGACTGGAAACAATTTGTGTATTTCAGCTGATTTATAGATTTTCAGTTTCCTGAAAAGGAACAAAAAATATGTTTGTAGGTAGATCTCAGTTTAAGTTTTTAATTGCTTCAGATCTTTTCCCAAAGCAATAGGTGTAAATCTTAAACCCTTAAACAACATGCCTACACGCAATGAAGTGCAGAGCCCACAGGTTCTGTCTTCGTCGGCCCAGGCGTCGATGTGGCGGCGCTCTGATGCTCTGATGCCCTGATGCCCTGATGCCCCGATGCCGAGTTTCCCAGCTCTTCGGGGCGCTCCGCTGTGCGGGGGTGACGGTGGCGCCTGCCTTTTACTGCCACGAGGGTTAAATAAGCCAGTGCGTGTAGCACTGCGCAGTGTCTGGGTCGCTTGCTCACAGTAAGCACTCAGTTGCGTGGCCTGGAATTGCGAAGGGAAGAGGCGTGCTGTCCCTTCTAATCTGGAGGTCTGGTGCTCGGTGACGGCGTGGCAGAGCGGTCCCAGGGCGCTGCCTGGGCAGGGTTTGAGGCTGGCAGCCCATGAGCAGAGCAGACACCGCTGGAGAGAGGACGTGTGCCGGGCGCCAGGGACGGGCTGAGAGGTCGAGGAGACGGGTGTCCACATCCTCACGCTGCCCTTCTCGGGCTCCCGTCTCGGTGGTGCTTCTGCGTGACCAGAGCTGTAGTGTTCTCGTTTGTAAGGAGAAGGCGCTCCGTCTCCCTGCTCCTCGTGTGACCTGCCCACGCATAGTGGGTGTGTGCTGTGCTGCTGTCCTTCCTCCCTGCCTCTCTGAGTAAACGGAATCGGAGTTTAAGTGGCTCTTCTGGGCGTGATCTCGTTAAGGGCCCTCGTTCTTTCTTTTTTTTTTTTTTTTTTGAATGAACATTGCTGGTGATCTGAGGGGAGCTGCGAAGTTTTTAGAAGGAAGCTGGCGCTCAGGTAGTGAACCGTCTCCTGCAGCTTTTGTGGTGATCGGATTGGGTGGGCTTGCTCGTGCGTTTCATAGCCTCCTGGAAAATGTGCACCGCTGTAACATCTGTGGAGTTCCCAGTTTTTGTCTAGGAACACGACTGTTTCAGTAGAACATTTATATTGCTAAATTAACAGCAAGCATATAGACAGCGGTCAGAAAGAAAACACTGCATTTATAATTGGGGAAGAAAAGCAGAACAAAAAATGTCTGTCTCAAGGGACATTTGTGTTAAAATGGGTTGTCCGTGAACCGAGGTCCCAGGGGCATGGCGAGAATGGTATTGCGCACGACAGCGTGGCGGGAGGAGAGATGGCAGAAGTGTTCACAAAGCTTCTGTGCACGGAACACAGTCAGCCTTACAGCGGGATGCTGACATTCCTGTTACAGAAGCTGCTGGATCGATTTGACTATGACGATGAGCCAGAAGCTGTGGAAGAATCAAAGAAAGAGGATGCTGCCGCCTCCGCCACCGGCGCGGCCTCTGCCGCCGCCCCCACCGCCCCCGCTGCCGCCGCCCCGCCCGCCGCCGCCGCCGCCCCTGCTGCGTCTCCGCCACAGGCACCCTTGTGAGTCCCCGCTGCTCGGGGTCTGTGGAGTCGGCAGTGTTTGCCAGGCAGAGCTCGGGGGACGTCGGGTAGTGAGCTCGCTTTGCATATACAGCCACTGTCTTTTTAAATACTGGTATTTTGGGCTTTCTCCCAGATGGGGAGGGGATCCTATAAGATTTATAACAAAAAAGATGGCTTTTATGTTGGGAATAATCCTTAGTGTATTAATATATAGGCAAATAGATGATTGAGCAAAATGTTGATTATTAATGATTCCTAGACATTTTTTTCCATTTTCAAACCACTTAAATTTTAAATTATAGTTGGCATACGTTGTTATATGAGTTCCAGGCTAGACAACCCTCTCTATGCTTCTGTATGCATGTGGGTGAGAAGCCTGTGTGTTCCGAATGGGTAAAAGGATCCCTCACGTTTTTCCAGTGGGTTTCCTGGCGATGGCCTGCAGCAGCCGGCGTACCCCCAGCATCAGAGCATGGACCCGTTTCCGCCTCCGATGATGGCGCTGCAGCAGGACCCCGTGCACCATCAGGTACGGCGCTTTTCTTGCAGCTGAGCGTCCTCACCGTGCAGCGTCTTCATCAGAGGGTATGAGTTGCACCTCGCAGGTCAGTGTTCAGCTGTGGAGCACGGGACTGATCGGAGCTGCTCTTCGCTTAAATTAAAACAAGGACGCTAAACACCACATGCTGATACTTTAATACTGGGCGTTTCTGTTCGAGTGGCTTAGAGAGCAGTTAGGACTCTGCCTCGGGGAACTGGCCCGTCTAGTTGCAGAGCTCTTTCCTGGAGGAGGGGCCTCTCTGGGACCTGGTGGTGGCTGCTGAGAGGCTGTCAGCACCCCCACGCCGGACCCGAGGAAGGGGCGTGGCCCACGAAGAGCTGCAGGGAGTCGTCGGGTGTGTGTTAGTACAGCCTCTAATTCAGAGCTCCCTGAACTTGACTGCATCTGAGTGAACGGGGGCAGGGATGGGCATTTTGGGAAATGCGAATCCTGGTCCTTGGGTGCTGCGGTCGGTCTAGAGGACCGTTTTTGTGATTGTCGTGCCGTGTCCTGTCGTACAGCTAGTCCTGAGGTAACACTTGATAGCCTTAGTTTAGAAAGGGTTCCGAGAACTCTGTTAGACTAGATGCATTTTCTCACGTCATTTTCAGTCCATTTTTTACATTCGGTAATAGGAAACTTCGCGTTGTGATTCAATGACGTGTTGGTGAGTGAAGTTTGAAAAGTATTTTGTAAGTCTGTTTAAGATGAAGAAAACCTATGAGCTTATTTCAGAATATTTAACAATTAATGAAAGTTTATAAATAATCTAGAAAGAATGCTTCTTTTGTGATGTTATAATTATACTTTTAATTATATAGACATTGGAATGGCACGTGCAGAAATATGTTAGTTTGTGGTTCACTGTCATTATTATATTTGATGTCCTAAAAGTGGGCATGTTAGTTGAAACTCTCCTTAGAGTAAATTTTTTTAAACAGTTTGTGTGTGTGTTTAGAGAGAGGGGAGGGGATGAGGGAGGAATACAGGGAGAGAAACACCCACTCGTTGCCTCTCAAACCCGACCCCCCCGCCCACCCATCAGGGCTGGAGTGAAGTTTTTAAGGGATGAACCTCAAAGTCACTGCTTCCAGCCACTTTCTCCTAAAAGCCAGACCTTTGACTTTAAGTTCTGTCTGTTTCCTCACCTAAGTGAAGTTATATCTTTAAATATATAGAACCCAAACCTTGTGTGTTTGTAATTTTAGAGTCATAGGATTTTTAACCAATATACTTCAGTATGTAACAATTCTTTGGATAATTATTATCTGTGGAAATTGTTCATCACTATTGTATGTCATTGTTTCAAAATTTATTGAAGGCATTGTAGTTTTACATTAAAATATCTCTTAAAAATTATTTTTGGGAGCTCTTACTTAAAACCTACTCATACTTTCTTTAAAAACAAAGGTCGCACTTCCTCCTAATGGACAGATGCCAGGGTTCGGCCTGCTCCCCACACCCACGTTCCCGCCGCTGGCCCAGCCGGCGGTGCCTCCGGCGGTCCCTGGGCAGCCGCCGTTCCAGGCCCCGTTCCAGGCCCCCAGCGAGCCGCTGGCGCAGAAGGCGCATCAGGTGAGGCTGCGGTCTCGGTCGTCCGCTAGCTTTGGCTGCCGGGCCTTGTGCGGGCTCCCGCCTGTTGGCTTGGTATCCGTGTTTTTAATGTGAAGAAAGACTCTCACTTGGGCACATGCTAACCCTCTCTGTGCACCGAGTCTTTCGTCCGGAAAATGGACATCATGACACTGCCAGGTAATTCCCACGAGGTTCTCGAGGATTGGGACACGTGAAGTACAGGGTGCTTGACCGGTGCCCGGCCACGGCTTAGCAAAACAATGTGTGACCTACACGAAGCACTTCCTGAGAGTTCTGAAAGTGAAATACTTCTTCTAATCTTGTAAACCATGTAAAAAATGTTTCCCACCGAAGGCCAGTGATTATTAAGCTAGTAATGTGGACTCAGGCCAGCAAAAGAGAACTGCTTCAAGGCAACAGACCTGTATCTAATGTCTTTAGATTTCGTCCTCTTGCCTTATTTATAATTTTCACTTTTCGTGTGTAACGATGGCTGGTTCTCTGTTTGTTTGTCTTTAAAGGAGATAAAAGTGGAACAGCCTTGTACTCCAGAGGCTAATAAGCGGCACATGTCCGACAGCAGAAAGTCAAGATCCAGGTCAGCGTCCAGGTAATTCCCGGGGAGTGCTTTTCTGACCCTCTGTGTCTTAGGAGGCGTTAAGAGTAAAATCAAGTTGGGTTGTTTTCCAGTTGGATGAATAGAGTAACACTGTGTGTGTGTGTGTGTGTGCGCGCACGCGCACGCGCGTAGGGGGCACCGGGGTGCATCTAAACAATTGCCAGCTCAGTCACCTTGCCCATATTGGTTCCCTCTGAGTTGCTTTAATGCGTGCGTACAGAGAGTATGTGGAATTGCAGAATTTGTCTTGATAGTTCTTACAATGATAAGCACAATGCCTTTACAAGTTGAACAGCTGACAGGACAGAAATAATCAGATTGCGTTTTAACCGCTTCGGGAAGAAGACCCGGCTGAGGAACAGGTGACAGCCGCAGCTCAGGGACAGCACCCAGCCCGCGGACTGCTGGTGCGGAGTCCAGAGTCCGAGTGGCGCTGGGGCGTTGAGGGCGAGAGGCGCTGTCATGCGTGGGCAGCTGTCTTTATCGCATTTAAAATACGACCTTTCCCTACTACCGGTTTCTCGTGCCCTCACCAAAATTATCTGCTTATATTTTTCCCTTTTTCTAAAATTAACACATGCTTACATTTAAAAAAAAACTTTTCGTGTGCTACCCTTTATCCATCCTCGTGAAACTACTAGGTCACCGAAAAGGAGGCGATCTCGATCTGGTTCCAGATCTCGGAGGTCTCGTCATCGACGTTCCCGGTCTCGCTCCCGAGACAGACGCCGACACTCTCCGAGGTCCCGGTCCCAAGAAAGACGGGATCGGGAAAAAGAGAGAGAGCGCCGCCAGAAAGGCCTTCCCCCGATCAAATCAGAAACGGCGAGTGGTGAGTTCCCGCCTTCAGACCCCTGCGCGGTTTTCTCAGGTCGTGGGTTTGCAGTGTTTTCTGGCCGCCAGCGAAGCGCTGCTGCGTTGCGTCCGCTAGTTTAGCGTGCGTCCTGGCTCGGGTGTCCAGCAGCACGAGACCGTAAGCTGGCTTAAAACCTTCCTTCTGCTCATCAGTTTTCGTTAGTGTTTGTGCATTTAATGGGTGGCCCAAGACACTCTTCTTCTTCCCGTGTGGCCCAGAGACGCCACAAGGTCAGACGCCCCTGCTGGGAGTGAATGTCAGAGACACACCGTGTACACTCCACGGGTGGGCGGGGACACTTGCACAGAGGGACTGAAGCACTGAATGGGTTGGCCTTCGGGAGTTAGGGTCGCATCTCAGACCTGTCCCCAGAGACCAGTTTCTGCAACTCTGGGGTGTGCTCCCTGCCCCGGTCCCAGTTCTGGGAGCGGTGCCACGGTGATTCAGAGACCTGAAACGTGCGCGGGGTTTGCCGTTCGCACTCGCGGTGCCTTGGTGTGACTCACGCACACGCCTGCCGCGGCGTCGTCGGGTGAGGTGCAGGGCTGCTTCCTGTGAGGCGTGCGTGCTCACGGCAGTGGCGTTCCTCTCAGTCTGCAGCACTACGCTCTGGGTGGGACAGCTGGACAAAAGGACTACTCAGCAGGACGTCGCCAGCCTCCTGGAGGAGTTCGGTCCGATCGAGTCGATTAATGTGAGTGTTCATTGAATTACGTGATGAAAGTGGGCAGGAGTGTTCATGTGGTAGAGCCGAGGGGACTGTAGACGCATTAACACTTGGCAGTCGAGACCAAATTTGAAGTGCCGGTTTACAAGTGATTTAGTCCCCGGTGGTTGGAACAGGGGTCGATTGAAGAGGTGGGTTGTTGGAACTGGTTACTTAGTGTGATATCTTGTTGCTCTTTAATTTTGTTACCATATTTTATAACGTTGGAATGTTTTGGAGCAGATGATTCCTCCCAGAG
Source organism: Trachops cirrhosus (assembly GCA_028533065.1). NCBI lineage: Eukaryota > Metazoa > Chordata > Mammalia > Chiroptera > Phyllostomidae > Trachops > Trachops cirrhosus. The sequence continues at coordinate 191,831,387 of CM052539.1, forward strand.
GTTGTGCCTATATTGTTATGGTTCATAGGCAAGACGCTTACCGCGCCCTGCAGAAGCTGAGCCGCGGGAACTACAAAGTGAACCAGAAGTCCATAAAGGTACGGTGCAGCGCACACGTCTCTGAAGCTGTGATTTGGGACGTAGGCATTTCATGAGCGACTTTTAAAACAGGTTATCTGCTACAAGTTAACAATGTTTAATGTTAGGTTCGTGGTAGAATTTTTATTTTTATTTTTTAATGTAGGTAGAACAGTTCATTAAGGTATTTAATTAATTGGTGCTTTATCTATAATGCCATTCGGTGAAATATTTTATGTCATTTCAAAAATTTTGGATGTAAAATTTGTCATCTCATCTTAGCATTAACTATGAAAAATATCCAACGCAGATAGAGAAATGGATGGATAGGCCCATGGGTGTTCTTCCCCCAGGGCCACAGTCAGTGTGTCCTCATTGTCAGAACACTCTGTCCTGCCCTTGCATTGGGCCACGGATGGGCTTTGTCCAGAGTCCCAGTGTGCTGGGCGGTGCGAGGGAGTTTGCACTGGGCCCTGGTGAACCTTTTCCTTTAAGTTTTGTGCTGGCTCGGCAGGGGGCGGGGTGGGACGAGTGGGTAAGGAGGTGACACCAATCGAATTTCCATTCTAGGACAGTGACAGGAATGGGCAGCCAGTGTCCTGGTGCCAAGTAAGGTGCAGGGAGAGCTAGGCCAGGCTGCAGCTTTGCTGCCAAAGTGGGAGGCCGGGGGGAACAGTGGGGAACGGGGAGTCTCGACATGTGTGACATTCTCTGCCTTCCTTCCTTTTCGTGTTTTAATCACTGGTGCAACAGATCGCCTGGGCCTTAAACAAAGGAATAAAGGCAGATTATAAGCAGTATTGGGACGTAGAACTTGGTGTCACTTATATTCCATGGGACAAAGTCAAGCCTGAAGAACTGGAGAGTTTTTGTGAAGGCGGAGTGCTGGACAGCGACACACTCAACCCAGGTACGGACGGCAGGGCCTGGTGTCTTCCACAGTCGTGCGCGTTCTTGCCAGTGCCTGTGGCAGATTTTTCGTGGGGGGGGGTAATATTACAGAGTGACTTTTGTGGTCTTTGCTTTTCTGCAACATATTAAGTGAAGAGATGCAGATCTAAACAAAATAACTGATCATAGGGAAAACAGATCAGATGAGTCTTAACCTGGTTGTCCTTGATGCTGTGTTTTAATCCGTGGCTTCATGATAACTGCTTTGAAAGTGTCTGAACGCTCAGAGAAGAGTCGAGAGTGGACGTGCCCGCCCAGGAGGTGCAGTTACCTGGGTCAGGAGCACTAGCAGTGCCGGGGTGACGGGGTCATGGTCTGGTTGTTCCCACACCCCCTCCTCCCTGCGCAGCGCCTGGCGCCTTCACTCACACAGAGCCAAGTGTGTGTGCAGGCACACAGGCGTCGGGGTCCGCTCGGCGCCAGGCATGCTGGGATGCTGCGCTCCAGGGGCGGGTCGTGCCCCCTCCCCGACTCTGTCCCAGCAACGAGGACCCAGACTGGAGCCGGGTGTGTCTGGGTTGAGTCCTCTTGGCCACTTGCAGGCATGTGACCTTGGACAGTTTGTCTTCGTTTTCCTCGTTTATGACATGGGGATAATAATAATAGGAACTACTTGTGGTCATAAGGATGGGTTTAATTAGTGTGTACAATGTGGAGCTGTGCCTGGCACACAGTAAGCACTTTTTTTTTTGCATATCTGCTAATTTAATAATATGCATAAGATTAGCATAACATTTCCTTAGTAATCAGACTGCTGGTTTTTTAATGTAATCTGCATTTTAAAAATCTTTTCTGGATTTAAAGTTACAAACTGAACATGGTGAGCTTCCATTGTGAAATTTGTTGAACTCTTACAGAGTGGAAAGGAATTCCCAAGAAGCACGAAAACGAAGTTGCTCAGAACGGAGGGGCGGAAGGCTCCCACACGGAACCAGTGTCGCCCATCCCTAACCCGTTGCCTGTGCCGGTCCCTCCGATGCCTGTGCCCGCACCCATCACGGTGCCTCCTCCACAGGTACGACCGCCTGGGGCGCCATTGGAAGCGCAGGTGTCGAGAGACGCCCTCCTAGCCCTCCCGAGGGACTGTGCGTCTGGACTCGCAGTCCAGGCTGCGAGGGCACGCGTGGGCACTGCCAGCTGGGTGCCTTCTGCTGTGTCTGACCTGCTGCTAAGGTCTTCTGACACGTTTTTGCCTGATGGAAGTCAAACCAGGGCACACGCGTTGCCCACACCTGTCTGTGCTCCTGAGCGTGCCCCCGGGTGATGCTGCAGACTGGCAGTGCACACCTGTCTGGGCCCCTCCTGCTCTTTACCGCCCCCTTGTGTTCTCAGCCCTGCTTCTTTCGTCGTGGACTTGCCGTCTGGGTGGGGCGGGCTTTGATTTGTACTGTGCAGGCAGCTGTTGTGCGGGGAAGGTAGTGTCTAAATCTTCATTCTGGGTTGTGCCATTGTGAAATTTTTTTCATCACTTGAGTGCCACTAACCATGAAGGCGTATTCTTAGAGAGTCTTTGCTGTCCTGGTACTTCAGAAGAAAGGCTCTGGATTCTGGCAGAGCAGGGTCTGGTCCCAGCTCCGTGGTTCACTCAGCAGTGAGAACTTGGGCGAGACCCCTGACCCTGGCTTGGGTTTCCTGTGTGTGAAGCGCAGGCCCCTTTCCTGCTCCCGCTCCGGACTCTGGCGTCTTCCTCGGCCAGAGCCACCCTGCGGGTTCAGTGAGCTGACGTGTGTTAAACACTCAGCAGGTCTCCTGTTACGTAATAAGCTGAATCATAAAAAACCTTTCGGTTAAAACTATAAATAGTTGAGCCATAGCTTATGTATGTTCCCGGTTTTTCTCGCCTTTCAGTACGTCCCTTTCTCAGTTTCCCACGGTCAATCTGACCGATGGATCTGCACTAACACGAAGCGGGGGCCTGGCCTCTTGCATTCGCCACGAGGTTTCCCAAACCTGCGCTCTGCAGTCGCCTCCGACCATGCCCGTCAGTGTCGGTTTTAGATGAGATTCCAGCGCATCAGCACTCCTTAGAGGGAACCTGACTGACGTGTTAAAACTGGCCGTACTTACTTTTATTGATAGCTAACATTTATTTGCTGGGTGTTCACGAAGTGCCAGGCACCGCCAGCATTTAGCATGCGTCACCCCTTTGACCCCCGCAGTCCGGCGAGGGCGGCACCTTGCACCCCCAGACGCATACGCTGAGGTCCAGCACACCTGCCGAGGGCCCAGAGCCGGTTAGGGGCAGCGGCCGCCTGGCCCTGGGGCCTGAGGTCACTGCACTGGTCGGCAGCTTTTCTTCGAGTTCTGTCTCTCGGAGCGCCCTGTCCGCGGGGCGTTTTTTACGTGGCGTGTTCTGTGAGATCACCAGTAGGTGCTGGTGGAGTGCAGTGTGAGTTGGCTGTCGTAATGGAGGGCAGAACCATCGCTTGGGGTGGGTACAGACTGCCGCGTGTTTTTGCGTTCATTCACGTAGTAAAGACAAATTTACAAGTAGCTGTTTCTTCCAAGAAGATGTTTTCGTGGCCTCCCGTCACCGTGGGTAGGAGGGCTCACGTGCGACCTCCCGCCCCTTTGTCTCAGGTGCCACCGCAGCAGCCCGGGCCTCCCGTGGTCGGCGCCCTGCAGCCGCCCGCCTTCACGCCTCCCCTGGGGATTCCTCCCCCGGGCTTTGGTCCCGGCGTTCCGCCGCCTCCTCCGCCTCCTCCGTTTCTGCGCCCGGGATTCAACCCAATGCATTTACCACCAGGTACGCCAAGTCGTGTGAGCAGCACTGTTTGAGAGTCTGACGCACAGTGACGCCGCGGGCGTGACGTCATTTTTGTTGTCGCAGGTTTCCTTCCTCCTGGACCCCCACCTCCTATAACTCCACCGGTGTCCATCCCTCCTCCGCACACTCCGCCCATGAGCATCCCCAACCGTAAGCACGGCCTGCAGCGCCGCCCCTCTCAGGGCCGGGGCGGGGCGGGGGCGGGCTGGCAGCGGGTCTGCAGTGTGGCGAGAGGGGGCCAGGGGACGAGTCGCTGTTCAGCTTCACGTGTCCATGTGGTTGTGTCCCTTAGCTGCTCTCGCTGGTGTAAATGAAGACACCACAAAAGACTTACCTATTGGAACTCCCATTCCAACAGTGGTGTCTGGGGCGAGAGGAAACGCCGAGTCTGGGGACAGCGCGAAAATGTTCGGCTCCGCCGTGCCGCCCGCCGCGCCCACGAGCCTGCCCGCCCCGCCTGTGACCCAGCCCGTCTCGCTCCTGGGTAAGTGGATGTGCCGCCACGCGCTGCCTTTCCTCTGCCCGCACTAGGTGTCGTCGTTTCAGACGGTGGTTTTGGCGAAATCCCTCCACGGGTCTAATGTCTTCTTTTGAGGAAGATCTTCCTCTTAAATGTGTGCTCTTGATCTTGCCCTAGAGTAGCCCTGGGGACAGCCTCCATGATGAAGTCATGTCTGTTTGCCTGGAATGACAGCTGGGGGTGGCCTGTCTACTTGGGCATAGACAAGGGTCTCTGGGAAGGGAGGTGTGTTGTCCAAGACTGGCGTAACTGGGGTGCCCGGCTTCAGAAGGGAGGGCATTTCTTCCACAGCATAGTCTCCCGCGCCGCCCCCCCACCCCCAGTTTGGACCAGTTTTTCTGTATCTGCCTTTGGTGGCGTTCTCCGTGGGCTGGCAAGAAACGGCCTTGGGTACATTGCGGTGAAAGGGCTTTGTTGCCCGAGCAACAGACCCCTCAGTGTCCCCGTGCTGGAGGTCATCTGCTGTCCTCCACCCATGGTGCCGGACGCAAGTGTGATTCCGCGTGTGTGCCGCTGTAAGAGGCCTTACCCTTGCCCGAACTGCAAATGAATGCATCACGTCCTTGTACCGACCATCTCTTCATTAATAACTTGTCCTGGAGGTGGTAGTGTCCGCTGCTGAACACCTGAGTCTCCTCATGGGTGCTCGTCCCCCCTGGTGTCGGGGCGCTCCATCCCACGAGTCTGGGGGCTTTCAGGGTGCACGAGCGTGCCCGCTTGTGGTCATCGTCTCGGGTGTTTCAGGAAAGAGCACACTGGGCACCCGTGGTGTCGGGCCTGGGGCCTCGGCGTGGGGCGCGGGGCTCCGACTCCCCACCTGTGCCTTTCAGAGCTGCCGGAGGTTTTCCTTTGTGCCCGCACTACCTTTATAATAAAGCCTGTTTGTTCTTACATGGCATGCTGTCTTCTGGCCTCTCGGAGACTGAGTTTAGGCTGATAACCAACTTGACCTTTACTTCCCTTAGCACACAGGCGAGTGACAGTAAAAGGGTTTGGGGTTGAGAGCCGTCACAGATGATGAGCGGGGGTCGTCCTAACGACGGCAGACGGTCGGTGGAAGGAGGAGGCTGCCGAGAGGCCGGCGCCCGGGAGCGCTGGGGCAGCAGGAGCGCGGGACTGGCGGCCGGCCCTGACGGCTGCGGTTCTCGGCGCCGTTCCGTCCTGGTTGTTCCCAACACGGCGGTTCCACAAGACTCCCGGACCCTGAGTCGGATAGAACGTCCCAGTCAATCCCTCTCTTTCGCCCCGCACCCTGATTATGGGTGCTGTTTGAGATGGAATTTTCTAGTCTGACGTCCATGGATGCTAGGCCACTGAGACCGATCACAAAGTTGTGTGCCTTTGCTTTTGGGGGGCTTAATAAATTAATTGGATGAGCGAGAAGATTCCATTATCTCCCAGAGCATAATACCCACCACTTTCAAACAGCCTTGGAGAATACGCAGCCTGCCTTGATTTAGCGCCGGGGCTTCCGCCCCGTGTTTCCTGTCACTGCTGAGTGCGCAAGTGGACTCTGCACCCCCCGTGGGGGACCGCCCCCCGTGGGGGACCACCCACCATGGGAGACACAGCGGGGCGGGCCAGGAGGCGGCGAGTGGAAAGCAGGCGTGGGAAGCTGCGCACTGGTAAAAGGCAGATTCCTCGGCAGTCGGTGTTGCCTGGCACGCCTGCCGTGCCGCCCGTCCGTCCCTCATCCCCCGCCTCGCCCCAGCGCCCCCGCTAGAGGGGCGCCCCGAGACGGAGGGGACGTTGGTTCCTTGCCGGTGCCAGACTGGTTCACCCTGCCTGTGGCCGCCTTTGTAGCTGTTAAAGCGCAGTTGGGAGACTGAAAGCTCTTCAAAATCAGGAGAGCTTAAGATTTGACATAACATAACAATGAAAACTTGTTAAAAATAAGCAGTTTTTACAGCAATGGAGTTTCAGAGAAGGAAAGCCTTCTGTGCTCCTTCCATTAGAAACCTTGAAAAGAATGCCCTGTGAACTTTGACCCTTCAGAGAAACGAGACCTCTCTGTGTGCATGCAAAGGAGGGAGGAGTTATCCGAAAGGCTGACCGCGATCCCATCGTTTGGATGGAGGGGTGACGTCATCCGCACCTGCTGTGGGCAGTGAACAGGGCCCCGCTGCTCCGGACCAGGTCGCAGGGCCCTGGCGCAGGTGCTCTGGGGTCCCTCTGGGCGCTCTGGCGCTCTCCTCCGGGGTGACGCACAGGAGCGGGGTGCCAGGCCAGAGCCCTTCCAGCCCGGAAGGGAAGTGTGGCACCAAGCTCCGTTTCTTCATCTGATAAAAGGGGACTGGAGACGCTGTGCACGAGGGGTGTCGAGGGGACCACGCAGCCTGCCAGCAGGAGGGGAGGGGGGCCATGGGCAGCGTCCGGACCGCCTCGGGACGGGGCTCAGCTGCTGTGCTCAGGCTCAGCCTGCTACAGTTTTTGACAAAGGAAGCACACTCTTTGGGGGGACTTTTATCTTGACATAGTTGCCGCGGGTGTTTTCCTGGTAGATTAGACCAGATCCCACGTCCACACACGTTCAAGTTCCGTGAACTGGCTTACTGAGAAGATGTGCGTTGGTCGGAACGGCACGTCATGTAGGCAGCAGACGTGGTCTCCGGCTTCTCCCCATCCCTCCTGCCCAGACAGTGTCCCAGTGGGAGGCGAATCGAGAGACTTAGCTAGCGTGGGTCCTGTTTCTGAAGAGTAGCAGGGGCCGGATACACGGCCGTGAGCACGGCCAGGAGTCGGTCTGCGGGGACGCCCGGCCATGCTGGCGGGGCGGCGCGGCGCTCTGGGGCTGGTTTGGCTCGAAGAGCCTCTGAGCATCAGACGTACGTGTGGGCATTGGTTTGGGGTCACGGCCCCACGTTTCTGGGGCCGTGCTCGGGCAGCCATGCCGCCAAAATCACAGAGAACTGAACCTCCACCTTCTAGAGATTCTGGGTACTTTAGAGACCGATCATCTGAAAGGACAAAAGTACTTGATTCACAACAATTCATTATCACCGATGTTTCAAGAAATCTTGCATTAATACTTCACACTCCCTAAGAGCAGGCAGGAGGGTGGGTGTGACGCGCACCCGTGGGAAGTCCCCTGGTGCTGGCCATTGAGGAGGGAGGGGCGGTGACGACGACAGCGGCTCGGTCCGCCCTCGCCCTGCCTGCGTGCGCCTGCTCGCTTCTGCGCGGCGTGCACCTGCCGCGCTCTGTCCCGCATGTTCTTCTTAAGCTCCTTGTGAACGTGAAGTCTGGGTTCCTTTGACGTTCCAAACAATAAAAAAGATACGTAAAAAAACGTTTGTCTGTGTTACATATTTCTACTGTGTTACCAGTATATCCAAAGTGTTTTTTCAAGGAAAAAGTATCCTAGGTTGGACTCTTTCCTTTTGTGGAAAATTGAAGCTGCTTTTCTTGCCAAATACATTTAATTATTAATGTGCAGAGAACCTTCCCAGTTTTGTAACACTGCTGTAGATGATGGTAAATTCATAAATAAGAATTGGGTATTTGTACGATTGTTTCCTACATACTGGGAATTCCCGTTACCAAAAGTTTAACCCGCAGTGACAGATGGGAGGCCGCAGCCTGAACTGCCGGGCGTGCTTCCGGCGGGGCCTCGTCCGCCTCGCACGGCCTCGGTCCTGCAGTGCGCTGAGGCTCCCCAACTCGCGCACCGAGGAACCCCGTGGACGGAGTGGGTTGGCGAGTTACTACACTGAAACAGCCGTGTTTGCTTTTACGCAGTATTTCATAATCCTTAGAACTGCCTAGAAGATACGCAATTTTACCATTGACTTCTGTAATTACCTTAAAACTGGTATTTGGTTTGTGGTAATTCTACTTAAGTTTCTGTGCCCAGAATTTTTAAAAGTAATTAGTAATTTTTAACAACATTTGAATCAGAACATTAGAGCACCAGTGTACTAGTGTGAAGCATTCAAAGGAAGCCTGACGACTATTCTGGAAAGTAGTATTTTTTAATAATACCTAGTTTTTTTAATATAATTTTTTGCAGCCTAATATTTTCTCCTGTAAACTTTGCTGCAATGTCCAGGTACATTGATCATAAGCTAGAGGGTCCACCCCGTGTTTGATTTGGTACAAACAAGCTCGTGGCCCGTGGACCCTGTGAAAGCGCTTTCCTTTGGGAGGCTTCCGGATACACGTTACGTCACCCGTTCGCGTGGTGCCTTCAGCTTGGCTATCGCGTTATTCAGTAGCGCCTTCCTGCAGTTAGCCCACAGCGCGTGCTCGCCCTGGCTGTGAGCTCGAGTTTTCCCAGCAGGGGCACTGCAGACAGGACACAGGAAAGGTCTCGAGAAAAGGCTGGAAAGTGCTCCTCACATTTTGCCCACACCCCCTGCACTTCCTCTGCTCCAGAGCCCCCGCCCAGAGTCTTCACCTTCATGTCTCTGGGGGCTGGAGGCAGGTGGCGGGGTGGGGCTCTGGGTGGGTTTTGTTAGATTCTGCTGTGAAGAATTCCAGGTAAGATTTTTTGCTGATTACATTGAGAAAAAATTCCTTATGGATAATCTCATTCAGTGATAGGTTAACTGTATGTTTTAAACTCTTGATTCTTCTAATAGCCCAGCTCTTAAATCTAAGTCATAGCTATTACACTTCGCCAATTATAGTAGGAGAGCAATTAATATGCAAACTGGAGATCTGAAAAGCAAGTGAACCATAGGGAAATAATCAGACAAAACCCTATTACACTTTTTTTTTCTTAAAGGAAAAACCAAGGAGTCATTTTTAAGTGATGGTAATCAATGTCTGATTTCTCTTTATTTGAAATTCTGGTTCTTATGTAATAGATTTTATCAAAAGTGTACTTTATGCTGAAAACAGATGTCAGTATACCTGCGTTATTTATTATTGAAAACTCAAATTTCTCTGTAAAAACCTTCCACTAATATTCTAAGCACAATTTTAAAAATGATCTTCATGTATAATGTAATCTAAAACATGTTTTAATTCTTTGAAAATCGGCTCCTTATCCTTCCATTCTCTCCAGCGGCCAACACAGCGCCTCCGATAAGAATTGCATGGCAGGCAAAGTGGGCACGCCTCGAATGTCGTTAGCTGGTGAATCCAGGCAGAAGACACACACACACGGGTTGTCCTGTTTCCGTTTTCTCTCTGTCTTTCTTTTAAGATTTTGTTTATTTCTTTTTAGAGAGAGGGGAAGGGAGGGAGAAAGAGAGGGAGAGAAATATCAATGTGTGGTTAGTTGCCTCTTGCACACCACGGGCATGTGCCCTGACTGGGAATTGAACCAGTGACCCTGTGGTTCACAAGCTGGCGCTCAGTCCACTGAGCCACACCAGGCGGGACCTGTTTCCGTGTTCTGAAGGTCTGGAATAAAAGAGGACACTTGGTGAATATAGAGACCCACCTGTGGGTATCGAGGCCTTGGTGAGAGAGGAGCGGCTGACCTTTTCGTTGAGTGGGAATTTGTGTTGAGTTTATGGAAAATGCCACGATGACATCCTCCGGTTGGGATCAGCTCAAAGGAGGCAGGCCTGCAGCCGGGCACAGCGGTCAGGCTTGGGAAGGAACCGTAGCCTCTCGAGTCCCGGGGCGTCTTGGGTTCCCACGGGCAGAGCCCGGCTGCCCTGTGCAGAGGCCTGGAGCTGGTGGCCTCTGTGCCTGCCGCCCGGAGGGGTCCTCTGCCACCACCGCTCACTGGGACAGTCGCCTCGGGTTTGTTCAGCACCTGCTGTGTGCCAGGCACTCGCTCTTCGGGGACCCAGAGACGCCTGAACAAGCGAGACAAGGCCTGTCCTGGAGCTCGTGTCCGCTAGGGGCTGGCTAATCAGTACACTAGCTTCATGTGGAGAGTGTTTATGAAGAGAGGAAAGCAGAGGTTCGGGGGTTGGAGGAGTAGCCTGTGGAATGTGCTGTTGTACATAGGACGGCGAGGGGGGTTCTGGCCGGGGACCGTGGAGGGAAGGGCCCAGGCACACGAAGGAAGAGATTGCTGGTGGAACAAGAGGGGCCTGGGCTGAGGGCGGACTTGGCTTGTGTGAGGGGCCGCAGTGGGGTGGTGCAGCTGGGGGCGGGGGGAGTGGCAGGCGAGGGCTGGGCTGTGGTGGGGTGTGGAGGGTCTGAACACAGGGTTGGTTCTGAGGGACTTACATGTTCTAAAGGACTGCTGTGGCTGCTGTACAGAGAACAGGCAGAGAGAAGAGGGGGCTAGTCTGAGGCCATCGAGTAGGTGAAATGAAAACCCACATCGTGGGGGGTGCATCTGAGGCAGTGAGTGTTGGGTTCTGGCTTTATTTTAAAGGTGGGGCTTGTAGGACTGCCTTACAACTGGGGGGGGGGGTGAGAGGAAGGAGTCACAAATGACCTTGACCTGAGCGGTCGGTGGGGGTAATTCCCGACCCTGAGATGGGCAGCTCTCGCAGAGGAGCCGGTGCATTAGGAGGGTATCCAGTTACGACGTTGGACGGTCCAGCCTGGATGTGCAGCGCACGTGTCCAGCAAACAGCTGGTGCATGAAGCCTGACGCCGGCAGTTCTGGTGCCATCAGTGCAGCCACTGGGGCCTGAGAGGGGGTGGGGACCGGGCGAGCCAGCAGCAAGACTTCAGCACGGACTGTGGGGATCGTGCTGAGAACCGAGGTTCCGCGTCCCGGGCATTCTTGTGAGGGGTTTGAGCAGATCGGTCTCACGGAAGCCTTACAGCCCTGTGGGCAGAGCGGTCACCCCATCTCACACGTTGGGGGACCTGCCCGCGGTCACAGCTGCAAGCAGCAAGGCTGGAGCTGGAGGCAGCGTCACTCTGACGACTCCTGTGCATTTGAACTGCCCCGCGCCGCTCTGTCCCGCAGGCGATGCCGAGAAGGCCGGGCAGTCAGCTCGGAAGCCGAGAGACGGGAGGTGTTCTGGAAGCAGGCAGAGAATCGCTGGGGAGGAGGGAGGACTGGGTGCCGTGTGGAGGGCGCGGAGGAGACCAGGCAGCTGCATTTGGCGAGACGGCACCCTGCGGTGGACCTTAGGCCGTGTGGTGTCGTTAGGGTGACGGCCCGAAACCAGGTGCACGGGGTGAAGAAACGCACGCCGTGATTTGGGACACCCGCGGTTTTCTCTGTAGGAGGACGGGAAACGGGGCACTCACTGAAAGGAAACGAAAAGTGAGGCTTACATTTTTATTTCTAAAAGATGGGTGAAATTGTAATACCTTCATTATTGGACGACACAGTGGAAGGGAAACGTTTGGTGCCAGACAGAAACGTTTGCTAGCTGAGAGCCTTACGCAGGGGAGAGGGGCTGGGCCTGCTGGGCCTTCTGGGCACGTGCTCCCGGACAGAAGCGCAGGTGAGCGAGCTGGCAGGTGTGGAGGTCGGCCGGGAGACGCGGGTTTCTCCGGGTCTTTGTTTTTTGTTAAGTGACAAGCCAGCTAGGATAAAAGTACACCCGTATGACGGAGTACGACTTGGTCATAGCAAGAACAGTACAGCACCCCCCGGGGGCGCGAGCGGGGTTGGTTCCGGACCACTGCAGCAAAGCCCGCAGTGCGGCGGAGTGTCTCACTCGCCCGGCGTCCCCTGCCTGCGGAAGTACGCCTGCGCTGCTCTGGTCTGTTAAGTGTGCAAGAGCACATCTTAAAAAAATTGCGCACTTTAACGAAAAATGACTTCATTCCTAGAAGATGCTGACCCTCGTCCAAGGCTTCAGGGACCTGGGATCTTTTTGCTGGCGGAGGGTCTTGCCCTCAGTGTTGCTGGCTCCCGGCTTATCCGGGTGGCAGTTTCGTAAAATACGACGGCGGGGAAATTTGCCACATCGTTTGGCCCTATTTTCGCAATCGGAGCCGGTCCTTGCAAGCCCTGCCGCTCCTTTGTCAGCCGAGTTGATGTCCTCGTCTAAATCCCGCGTTGTCATTTTGACCGTCCTCACGGCGTCTTCACCGGGAGTCCGGTCCGTCTCCAGAAGCCGCGCGCTCTGCTCGTCCGCGGGCAGCAGCACCTCCGTTCGAGTGCTGTGCTGAGTTTGCGGCACCTCCGTCCGCCTTCAGGCCCCACTCCTCGCGCTCCTCCTCTTGCTGCTCCGCCAGGGCTGCAGCTGCCGCCCGCACCGGAGCCTGGGACCTCTCACAGCCATGCACGAGGCCTGCGGTCGGCTTCTCCCAAAGTCCTGTTTGTGTTGCTGTTCTGACCTCTTCCCGTGGACCATGTATGCTCCTAACGGCGTCTAGAACTGGGGGGCCCTTTCCAGAGAGTTTCCAGTTACTGTGCCCAGCTGCATCAGAGAAATCACTGTCTGGGGCAGCCGTGGCCTCACTAAACGTATTTCTTAGGCAGCGAGACTTGAAGCACAGTGAACTGCTCGAGCCCTGGGCTGCAGCACGGGCGTCGGGTTAGCAGGCATCGGAACCACACTAATCCCGTCCCGCTCCTTCAGAGCGTTGGGCGGCCGGGTGCACTGTCAGAGAGCAGTGACACTCTGAACGGCTGCTTCCCGAGCGGTGGGTCTCCGTGGCGGGCTTCCAGCACAGCGAGCCGTGCTGCAGGCCGACTTGCTGTGTCCCAGGCCTCGTTGTCTCTGGTCCAAGGCAGACTCCATTGAGCAGCGTTCCTGAGGCCCCGGGAGTTTCAGGGCAGTGAGTGGGCGCTGGCTGCGGGTCAGAGTCGCAGCTGCAGTGCCCCGCGCAGGACAGCCAGCCTGCCCCGGGCTCTGCAGCCCGGCACTGCTGCTCGGGCTGGGGAAGCCCTAGATGGCGCCGTCTCCCAGTAAAAGGCGCTTCTGTCGAGGCTGAAAGTCCAATGAGCTAGGTCTTCTAGAGCGCGTCTGCCTCCCCCCGCACTTTCTGTCGAGGAGGAGACGGCCTCTCTCTCAACCTCACGGACCCACCTCCACCAGCTTCAGGCTTGCTTCCGCAGCCTCCTCACCCCTCGGCCTTCACAGAATCGAAGAGGGCCTTGCTCTGGCTCAGGCTTTGGTTTGGGGGCATTGCCCCCCACCACCACCACCCCCCAACCCCCGCACCTGCTGCTTAGCTCATGCAGCTCCGGACACCTCCGCGGTAGGCAGCCGAGGTGCCTCCTCGTTCATCTTTTCACTCTGGAACAGCCCTCTTGTGGCTCATCCTAAGAAATGTCCAGTTAAGTCTTGGGTTGTTTTGAGTTAAACTCCAATGTATTTCTTAAACTAGATGAATTTTAAATACAGAAATTTTGGGGCTGTCACTTTCTTGGTTCATCTTAAAATCTTGCTACATCACAGATTTCGTATCTTCTATCAAATGTGCTTCCTCAGGTCTGAACTCTCCCTTTTAAAAAAAAAAACTACATTCTGGTGACAAGGACTCTTCTCTGAGCTGCAGGAGCACACACAGTGGTCATCTCTTCAGCACGTCCCCTCCCGGTGTCGCCTAGGCCCACCAGGTCTCAGTGTCTCCGCCAAGATGTGCCACTCTGTCCCGAGAAAGAAGGGCTTCTCTTCCTGAAGACTAACATTTGGGACTGGGAATATTCTCTAGAAAATCTGTAAATTTTCTAGATCCATGAAGGGTTCAGGAAATGCATTTATTTACAAAAGAGGAAGGGGGGTTAAGCCTTTGACATTTTAAGCAAACCCCAAATACAAACACCTGCCCGTGCAGAGCAGAGGAACTAGGCAGTGGGCCTTTCTTTCCGAAACTGGGCGTTGTGGGCGGCCTGAATGTGCAGGGTGCCGTGCTGTCCCTGCGAAGTGAGTCCGCACACCCTCACACCGTGTTGGAGCGGACGTCAGAGGTGCTCGAGGGACGAGCTTCCGTGTTACAGAGCCTGCCGCTCGCTACCTCGGTGCCAGGGCGAGGCGGCCTGGCGTCCTCTGGCCCCCGTCGGGGGGGGCGGGGGGCAGTCGTCCTGTGGGAACCAGCAGGGATGGAGCCCTCCCACCCCGACCAGAGACGGTCGGTTTCTCTCCGACTCGTCTGAGCTTCTGCTCTTGTGATGCTTGGAGCCCCTCCCCATCTCTCTAGGGTTGTGTGATCGGAGGCCACGGCCCCTCGAGCCCGTGGCTACGTGAATGCGCCACCCCGAGCCCGTGACAGCAGGACCCGGTCTTCGGTCCCTGGCGGGAGGTAAAGCTCCGTTCGTTGGAGTGACCGTAATGGTCAGGAATGAAAACTCGTTGGCGCATCGGACACTTAGCGGCAGCCTGTTGGCCGCAGTCAGGACGCATGTGCGGCGTAACGGCCCCGGTGCTCAGCGGAGGACTGAACCTGGGCCCGGCTGCGAGCTCGCGGCTCCGTGTTCGTGCCGTTTCACCTCAGTGCGAGGCTTGGCCCCGTTCCTGAGGTCGCGCCTGTGTAAGCGCACATTTCTCCAGGCAGGTTTCTCTGCGGGCATTTAAAAGAAGGTATTTGGTTGAACTGAACACCAAAGCCTGTGAGAGTTCATGGCAGCAGAGTCGTTAACTGGCTGGCACTCATCACGCAGCCCAGCCCACCGTGCCGGGTGCTTAGCCCCCACGGAGCGGGACTGGACCCCCTTCTGTGCGGGGCGGGGACTGATGGAGATTCTCATGCGTCACATGCGTGTTCATTGTTCACACGGAGATCCTGGGAGCGAGTGGGACTCGCTGAGCCTTGGCTTACAGCAGGTGGGAGGGGTGATTCCGGATGGAAACAAAACAGCCTCATGTGGGGGGGTCGAACACTGAGTGTGAGGTGCTGGCTTCGCTCAGCCGTGTGCCTCCGTGTGGCCGTGAGCACGCACCACCCCGGGTGCGACGCTTCTCGTCGTGTCTGGAACGTGGTCCATTAGGCTGACTCGGGGGGCACGGCCTTTGCCTTGTGATGCTCACATTCCCAGAGAAGTAAACTGAGGGGTGACAGTGCCTTTCTGTCCCTGAAGCGGCGGACCGAATCGAACGCTGGCTGGCCTGGCGAATGGTGCGCGTCTTCAGCTGGAACCCGGCCAGTCCTCGCGTGGGGGCATGGAACCCGGCCAGGCTCTGTCACTTCAGCAGCTCTCACTCGGTCGGTGTCGCTGCCACCATGGGATGCGTGGCCGCAAAGGTGGCTGGCCAGCAGTCGCTCACGGCCCCTCCGCCTGGCCAGAGACGCGGCGTCTGTGCTCTCAGGGTGGGGGCCTGGGGGGCGCACTCCGCGTTTGTGCTGGGCCTTTCCGTCGTGAGCCTGAGTGTGGGGGCGCTCGCTGCAGGAGCACTGCGGGGGGTGTTTTAGTGACACGGAACTGGGGGTCCTTGTCACTGGCTTTTCTGGTTGGTGGCGCTGTCTTCTTCCAGTAACGAGCGAGATTAAGGCTGAGAGTGGGAACTTTCCAGGAGGACACGGGAAGTAACGTAGCAACTGTGTTTCTCAGGCGCTCCCGGTGCTCTGAGGGGCAAGGCGACCCCGCCTCCCAGAGCCCGGCCGGCACCGTGTCCTGGTCCCGCTTGCCCGGAACTGTGTGGAGGCCGAGGCCTCTCACCTTGAACGTGGTCCACAGCCAGCGTGTCGCTGCGGTGGTCGCTGGGCCCTCGCCTTGGGTGTGTGGCGGGGATGCTGGCAAACGGTACCCAGTTGGAGGAAGGTGGATTGAGTTTCATCTTGTTTCAGGCTCCCCAGGAGTTGAAAATACAACACCGTCCTCCGTTACTGTATTTACATGTGGACTCTCCTTGCCTTTCAGGGACTCAAGGAGTGGCCCCCGGCCCCGTCATCGGGCTGCAGGCGCCGTCCACGGGGCTGCTCGGGGCCCGGCCCGGCATGATCCCGCTGCAGCGCCCCCCGGGCATGCCCCCGCCTCACCTGCAGCGCTTCCCTCTGATGCCGCCGCGGCCCGTGCCGCCGCACCTGATGCACCGGGGCCCGCCGCCCGGGCCGGGGGGCTTTGGGGTGCCCCCGCCCCACGGGATGAAAGGCCCCTTCCCGCCGCACGGCCCCTTCGTGAGGCCTGGCGGAATGCCGGGGCTGGGGGGCCCGGGCCCGGGGGGCCCCGAGGACAGAGACGGGAGGCAGCAGCAGCCACAGCCACAGCAGCCGCCACCTCAGCCGCAACCACAGCAGCCGCCACCGGCACAGCAGCCGCCACCGGCGCAGCAGGCGCAGCCGCAGCCGCAGCCGTTCAGAAATGAAAACAGGCAGCAGTTCAATTCAGGTAGAGACCAAGAGAGGTTTGGACGAAGATCTTTCGGAAATAGGGTGGAGAATGACCGGGACCGCTACGGGAGCCGGAGTGACGAGAGAGAGAATAGTGGCCGTGAGAGGCGAGAGTGGGGAAGGAGGAGCCCTGACCGGGACAGGCACAGAGACTTGGAAGACAGAAGTAGACGGTCTGGCGGGCACCGAGACAGGGAGAGAGATTCTAGGGATAGAGAGTCTCGCAGAGAGAAGGAAGACAGCCGGGGCAAGGAGAAGCCCGAGGTGGCGGACAGGGCCGCCGACCCTCCCCTTAGCCAAGCGGGCGCCGCAGAGACAGTCTCCGAACTCGCCAAGGGGGAGTCTGCGGCCGCTCCCGGGGCCGCCAAGCCTGCTGCAGAGCTGCCCGCTGAGGCCGCTGCGTCCGCCGGCCCCGAGAAGGAGGCGGGCCCGGCCGCGGAGGCTCGCTAGGCCGGGCCGGCGGGCGGGGCGGGGCCACCGGCCGCGGGGGCTGGAGGTGTACAGACGCTGTATTATATTTGCCCCTGCTCTTTCTGCCCCATGGTAGTTGTGGGGCCTCGTAAGCAATTTGATTGCTTCCCTTCTATTTAAAAATAGCCACAAAATAACAAAAAATACTGAAAATATGAATAAATATTACCCTTTTTGCTGTAACTTTTTAAAAGTTTTGACTTTAAAAAGTTTACAAATCGTAATTAGAAGTGCTCTCTATTTTTTTTTTTTAATTTAAGACATGGTAACAGTGAAAGCTCCTCAAACAATAGGGATGTTTTTAATAAACTCTATTTTCGTAACAAATGTCAGTGTGTGCTCTCTTTCGTGCGTGGCCCTCAGGCGGGCGAGGCCCGTCGGCCGCTGCCCCGCCCCGCCCACGCCGCCTGCACTGCCTCGGCGTCTCCGTGGGGGCCGCTGGACGGGCAGACGCTCGGGCTCGCGGTGCTTTCGATCTTCCGTGTTTTGGTCGTAAGGTGAAAGTTGGTGGTTTGAATATTTTGCAGTTTCATCGAGGTGGTTTTTTTGCCCTTCGCTTTGTGGTAAATGCCACCCACAGTCATTTGTTCAGAGAAGCTTTGCTGGGGGAAACGGGGATCTGATGTTGCCCACCGTGCTGTGAACTACTCGTTTGCCTGGGTATTACGATCTAGAAGGTTGGGTGTTTTTCTCGCCATCCCATTAAATTTTTTAGGAGAGCGGGAGATGCCGAGGTTAACGTTCGCGCTCTAAAAGCAGACGTGTGTCTCACTGTCCGTGCTCCAGGGTGTCTGTGTGGACTTCCTCCCGGGAGCCTCGCCTGTGCCTTTCTGGGCTGGTTTTGTGAGCTCCCCGCTGGGCGGAGGGCGTGGGAACTCCGCGCCACCTGGGAAGTACTTTCTCTGCTTCACACGGGGGGGGGGGGGGTGGGGCTAGGTAGGAACACCAGCCGTGGGTCACCCGGGGAGCGTGACACGAAGACACTCGAAGCCAAATCAGCCCACCCCTGAAGCCCCAAACAGCCGCCACGCACAGCCCCACCCTGTGCCACGGGCCACGGAGAAGACCTGCCACCGCAGCCCCCGGTGGCCCCGCTGGAGCACCAGCTTCGTGCTCGTCAGAGTCGTGTGCTGAGCAGCGACCTCGCCCCTGTCCTCCTCCGCAGGAAACATCCTCGCCCACTCCCTGCAGCTGCTGGACGCGGCTGCGGTGCTCTGCGGGCGAAACGCCGCTGCTTCGGTGGGCGGCGGGCAGCCCCAGCAGTGACCGCGTTCCTGCCTCTGGGGGCAAGAGAACCCGGTGCCCCGTGCCCCGTGCCGGCCCTGACAAGCTCTTCTGGAGAGAAGCGTCTCATTTCACGTTCAGATCCCAAGGCCTCGCAGCCAGGACCTCCGGTTGCAAGTATCGAGAACACCCTGTTCATTCACACACGACAGACAGCCCCCAGAAAGACTGGAAGTACTTTCACAAGGGTAGGGTGGGCGTGCCCTTGGGCCTTGAAGGTCACGAGGGAGCCCGAGTGCGAGTCTTCCCGGACACGTGCTCAGCTGTGCTCAGAGGGGCCTTGTTCAGTCTCCGCCTGCCTGCAGGTCTACCACGCACGTGAGCCCACCTCCACTGTGCAAACACCGCGGACTGCCTTTCTCTAAACCAGCTTTTCCTCTGAAGTGACGTGCATTTGACCAAGTGCATCGTAGTTAGTTATGCATCAGAACTGCAACTCAGTTCTGGTTTTGCTCCCAGAAATGTTTTACAATGTTCCACTGAGAGACAACCAACCCACATGGTTCGCCTGCGTGGGGCTCACGTTTCACACGTGTTCGTTCACACGTGCACGGGTGCCTCCAGGAGCAGCAGACCGGGCAGCCAGCTCCTCGGCCCAGAGCCCCGCCCCTTCCTCTCAAGGGCACGTCCGCAAGCGAGGGAGGCCACCCCCTCCTTTCACGGTAACAGCGCGGTGTGGGCCGTCTGGCCGTCGGTGACCTCACCCCATCAGCCCTCCGAGGCCATCCCTGAGCGGGCCAGCTTCGCCGTGACCAAAGGGCTCCCAAACCTTAACATCCAGTTTTGAAATACACATGCTTTTGAGTCCGGCTAAGTGGTAAGTGGAGAAGCCTCTTCCTCACCCAGAGCTGACACAGGACAGCCTCCCTGCCCAAGATTGAAGTTCAAGTCCATCTTAGCTCAAAGACCAGTGGCAAAAAATGTGAACAGTGCGATTATCTATTTTAAACACTTTCAGAAGAGCCGTCTCTGAAATGACCCGTCAGCATGGTACCTAACCTGTCCATCCAAGCTCCAGGAGTGAGCGACAGCTGATCTCGGGGTTCGTGCGGACGCTTGAACAGGCCTGAGATGCAGCAGCACGTCGGGCCTCCGTGTACTGCAGGCTCGACCGACAACTAGAGAAATTTAGACAGCTCACTGCCGTGCGTGTAAGGTCACGGGAACAGACATTTTAACTGAACGAGACGTGTGCAATTACACAAACCCTCCAAGCGATCATGAATCAGTTCTCATCACAGGCACTAGAGCCATTTTTTAAAAAAGACACACACATCCACTTCGAAGGTTAGAGTTTAATGGTCGTCAGGTTAAGTGTCTACAGCTACTGGGACGGCAGAGGGGCCGCCAGGACGCGGCCCGGCGGGCGGGGAATGTTCACTGCGCGATCCCGATCACGCCGCAGGCCAGGCGGCTGCCCGCGTTGCCCGTCTTCTTGCTCTCGTCGTTGCCGCCTCTGCCCAGGTCGTCCCGCTTCTCGTGGACCTTGTGGGAACACGGAGAACGGAGCTGAGGGCGGCCCGGTCACCCCACCCCTGCCCACCGGTGCCCACGGCACTTCATGTTGGGAAGCAGCTCGCTCGGAGAAGCCCGCCGGAGAGGCAGACTACTCCTTAACCTAGGCGGACGGGAAACCACTACTCAGCTTTTCCCTGGTGACGCAAAGACGTAAGTCATCCTTAAACACCGAGTGGGTGTTCCAGCTCTGAAGGACTAAAGCCCAACCAGCTCCGCCTCCGGCCACCCGGCACTGGTCTGGACCCTCCAGCAGGGAGCCAAGGGACCAGCTCAGCCCCCTTCCCTCGCCACCCTTCTCTCAGGGAGCACTGCGCTGAGAAGGAACGGGGCCCCTGCAGACGGCAGCACCACCGCGCCTCCTGACTGCAGCCTACGCACCAGCGATCCTCAAAGGGTCTGAACTGCTTAAAAATAGTACTTGAAAATTTTCTCATGACACATTTACAAGTTTTTCTGCTCCTCAACTATGGCTGAAGAAAACCCTCAGGGTAAGGGTCAGCGGAAAGACGTGGCCACGGAAGGGCAGCGGTCCTCCTGCTTAGCGTGTGTATGGACCAGACGAGCCCCCCAGGGCGACTTCCCCTGGGGAAGCCACCTCCCCCGTGCTCCGCCCCCGGCGGGGACCAAGCAGCAGCGCAGGCTCACACCGGGTCGTCCAAGACCGCGACAGGACGGGGCTCTGCTGAGCGACAAGGGGGCCCCACTGCCGCCGGGGATGCTGGCGGTCTCCACGCCAGGCGAAGGCCCACCCAACGCGATCTGCGGCGTCACCGCGTCTGAGCAGAGCGGGGCTCGTCTTCACTGACCCAGGTCTCCACTTCCGCCTCACTGCGCCCTCCCAGCACAGCCACGGCTCTCTCTGGCTCTGGGCTACAGGTGCAGTGTGTGTGGCTCCTCGGAGACCAGGACCTGGCGTCGTGAACAGACGCGCGACTGTGTGGGGAGCCCCCGCCGCGCACCCTCGGCACCTGCAGACTCACCACCATCGTGCGGCCAATGACAGAGTGGGGCCCCGAGAGGGAGATCTGGGAGTCTTTCAGAGACACCTCGGCCACCCCGTTTTCCTCCGCGGTCACGTTGCCCAGGTCCCCGACGTGCCTGGCGTTGACAAAGCATCGGAACAGCGCGTGAGCTCAATTAAAACCCGGCAGACCTAGCGCGGGCAGGGACGCAGCATGGACCACGCAGGGACCGCCCTTCCAGACTGACAGGCGATCAGACAGAGCAGACACGGCTCTTCGAACAGGGCTCCCGGGCTGTGGGCAGAGGGGCGGGGGGCGGAACTCCACCTGGGCTCCGCCCACCTGCCTGCCTGGTGTGGGAGTAGCCGGGCCCCAGGCCTCCCCGAGAGAAATAAAGGGAACCCTTGTCCTCAGGCTTGTTCTGTCCCCAGAAGCTCTCAGAAAACAGACATGCAAATGGAGTCTTATCGCTCAGACTTTCACCCACAAAGCCCCCCGAGTGTCCCTGCAGGTTTATTTCCTCAGTGATTGGCAGCACGGTTACTCATCTCCTGCGCTAGCCCCCTTTGGCGCGTGCATGGAAGTGACTGCGAGACCACGCCGCTCCCAGTGTCCCCATCTGTGCGTCCCTCCGCACGGCAGAGGGTCACCCGGGCAACGCCGCTGGGTTTGGTGTGCCATCTGCCAACGGCAGGCCCACGCTGGCCCCCAAAAGCCCCTGCCATGTTTCTGACGGGAGGTAAGTGTCCGTCACTCACCTCTCTTCATCCTCGGGTCCACCGTGGGTTTTGCGTAGAGGATTGAAGTGAGGGCCTGCACTGGTACAGCCTATGGACAAAAAACAAAAAAAAGCTGTGTTATGAATCAAAATTCCAAAACACACTCCAAGGAGAAACTGGCCGTGGCTAGACCCTCCTTCGGAGAACGTGGGGAGCTACGGCACAGAAGGGACAGGAAGGAGAGACGAGGCCTCGGTGCCCTGTGATGCCGGCCAAGTTCATACCCGTCTCTGGGCTTGGGTTTCTCCGCCACCCTGTTAAGTAAGAGGCCCCAGACTTGATCTTCAGCAGTTCCCTTCCACTCCTAAAATCCCACGACAATCGTCCTGGCTTGTGCGGAGGTAGAAAAGCCCTTAACTACAAAAACTCAGCTCCCAGCCACACGCTACAGGCGGCTCCCCATCTGCGGCCCCTGCCTGTGTGTGCAGAGCATAGAACGGCGGGCGCCAGTCCCAGGGCGGGGCTGCGGCCCCCCACGACCCAGCAGCACGCAGACTGCCGTCTGTTGGCAACCGTCCCTGGGCCGCAGCCCCGCCCTCCACCCAGAGCCCACCACACAGACGCCCACCGGCCCTCCCCCGAGGACGGACTCTCTCTGCTGTGCGCCCCCCACTCCCCTCCCACCGGGAGAAGACAGGTCCCAGGGCACTGCCCAGTAAGTCGAGGCCACAGCAGTGGCCTCTGAGAGCAGGGGCAGGAGAACCAAGGATCAGCTGGAGCAGCCCTGTGGCTGCCGAAGTGGATCCGATCTGGCCATCACAGCCCTACTTACAGGGATCAGAGTGTGGAACGTTCAAACCAACCTCCGTCAAAACGAGCCAGTTCTCAGTCTGTCTGCACACTAAGGTCAGATTACTCAGAAATAGCAGAAGACCACTAAGCCCATCTCCCCCCCGTAAACTGTGTTCACGTGGAACTCCGTGCAGAGCACCGACAGTCCCACGCCGTCTCACTGCTGCCTCCCCAGGACCCGGTGCTGGAGACAGGGACCCTGAAGGCCCACTCACCGCTCACAAAGCCTGGGGGCAAGCAGGGGGCAGGAAAGCCGCTGAACTGTTTCTCCTAAAAAAACACCTGCAACCTATACAATCAAGCCATGATCACGATAAAAAAAAAAAAAAGTCCTCCTTCCCCTTCCTTTCCACACGCAGGCATCAAACACAAGCTTTGAGGCCAGCTCCACGGGCCGTTTGATACGGCGGCCGCTCGCCCTCGGTCTCGCGAGGGCCAGCGGGGCTGGGCCCCGGCCCCGCACGGCACCCACCTTGGGTGTTGTCTCCGAACTCGTGGACGTGGAACCCGTGCTCGCCTTTGGTCAGCCCGGTGATGGTCCCCGAGACCTTGACGGGACCGGCGCCCTGTCCCAGAGAGAGCACAGCAGGTCTGAGGAAGCCTCCCAACGAAGGGGACCGGTGCGCCGCCCCCACCGCGAGCAGGACGGCGGGAAGCGCGCGGACTCGGAGCCAGAAAACCCGGGCCGTCGCCTCCTGGCGGGACACCCCGCCCGAGGGTTAGGGTTAGGGCCTGGGGCCCCTGGTCCCCACCGTCCCTGGGGGGGCACTGATCAGGTTCCAGCGCACACTGGGGCCTGCGGTAACACTGGTGGCACAGCGCTCCGCATCCCTCAGGGCTCCCCCAGGAGGGTCCTGGCAGAGATCTGACTCACGGCCAGACACACACACACACACACGCGCGCACGCGTGCTCCCCCACAGCCCGGGGCACTGAGCCCTGTGTAGCGGTGGGGCCGCAGAGGGGCAATTTTCCGAGGTCGCGGTCACCGAAACTCAGTCACCTTTCTGCCCCGAGTACTGAGACCAAAACAAAGAAGGGTGACACCGACACGGAGCCGGTGACAATGACCCGGCCACGCCTGCACACCCTGGACCTCCTCAGGGCAGCCAGGCAGAAGCCCCAACTGCCGAACCCGCACCGCACGGCAGCGCAGGGCTGGCGTCTCTGCCCTTCCCCACTCGGGACCTGCCGTCCCCGAGGCGCCCCGGGCCGACCTCCCGCTGCACGGCCACGGTGCTCAGGCCCAGCGGCAGGAACAGCTGCCCTTGGTCGTGCTGTTTTGTGGTAAAAACAGAGTTCTGTGCTTCTTCCAGGGGCGACCCTCAGCTTCAGAAAACCTCAAACGCGTTACCCCACGAAACGCGTTACCGAAAGGCGCAGAGACAGACAGCGGCTCTCCCGAGCCCACCCTTCCTGGGCGGTGAGCCTGGGAGCACCAGAGGCTGGGGGCGGCCCCCTGGCACAGCCGGCGGGGGCTGTCCGGTCCGTGGGCACACCCCTGGGCAGCACAGCGCGGCCTCGGGCTGCACAGGCTCCGTGTGGGCAGGTGTCCAAACACTTCAAGAGCAGCTAGGGATCTGCACTTACAGGTGAAAATTCTGATTTTAAAAACCTGGGAAATGGTCCAAAATTTCAAGCACACAACAGGCCAATCAAATACCACTTACTGGCGATGAAACGCATGCGCCTACCTGAAAAGCTGTCCTGCCCAATGCCCAACTGTCCAAAGGTCTTTATCAGGAACAAACAGCACCCCCCACTCCCAACCCCCGCCCCCCCCAAAGAAGTTGGGGACTGCAGGGAGGGAGCCGGGCAGACTGCTCAGAAGGTGGGGCCTAGCTGCTTCCCGAGGGTGAGGAGGAGGGTCACAGAGAGGTGTGGCCAGTGAAAACAGCATAATTCAATCCAATGCCATGGAGACTTCCAGAAGCTTTGGAAACCAGGGCAAGGGAAAAAATCCCGCTGCACCCTAAGTCCCTCTGTGTGAACAGTTCCCTGTCCCCTCCCACTTCTGGAAACCTCTCCAAACACTCGGTCTTGCTCCCTTGCAAGTCATCCGATCGTGAGTGATAAGTCCAGCACAACGTGAACAACTTCCACGGGCCGGCAGCCCCACGGAGAGCTGGCGACAGTCCTTTCGCCAGGCTGCCGCGCAGTGCGACCCGCAGTGAGCGTCCGCACACTTCACGTTACAGGACCGCTGGGCCAAACGTGCTTCTGCCGTCTCGGT
Source organism: Trachops cirrhosus (assembly GCA_028533065.1). NCBI lineage: Eukaryota > Metazoa > Chordata > Mammalia > Chiroptera > Phyllostomidae > Trachops > Trachops cirrhosus. The sequence goes on from CM052539.1 coordinate 191,855,834, forward strand.
AACAGGCCTGTGGGTTGAGAGACTTCACAGCCATTTTACCGAGGACGGGCTGAAACACTCTGCCAGGACCGAGCGCCAGCTCCGCGCGTGGACACCGGGGCTCCCCGCCCCAGTCCGCATCCCCCACCGGCACGAAGGACCCGTTGCGGCCTCTGCCGCTGCGAAGCGAACACAGGCCGGACCCCGCCGGTCTGCATCCAGCCCGCGCTGACCGTGTCCCCGGGAAAAAGCCCCCCGGGGGGGGGTCGGTCGGAGAGGGGCTTCGGGGAGGAGTTTGTGCAGAGTGCGTTGCTGCCCTAGCACCTGGCCGTGGCCCGGAGCAGGGGTCTGCGAGGTTCTCTGTAAGGCCACGCGCACTGTCGCACGGTCTTACTTTCACGACCCTTCTTTCCACACAAATCCACCAAAGCGCCCTCGGCCGCAGGGCTGTGCCCACAGCGGCACCGGAAAGATGGGGCCGGGGGCCGCGGTCTGCAGACCCCTAAACTAATGAGACATTTTAGGTCGCAGTGGAGCCCCAGACCGGCCAAAGGGGCCACGGCTCCCTGCAGTCGGACCTGCTGCGCAATCGCCAGGCCAGGCGCACGGGACGCAGAGGCGGCCCCAGAGGGAGCGCCAGGGCCGCACCACCAGGCCTGCGGAGGCCCCGGGCGGCAGCCTCCTCCCTCCCGCCCTCGCTTGCTCCCGGGCCCACGGTCTCGCCCAGGCCCAGCCCGCGCCGCAGGCCACTCTCGCCGGTGACTCAGCACCGCAGCCTCGCGGGCGGTCAGTGGCCCCCGGGCCTTGCCTCCTGCTCGAAGCGGATGGTGCCCTGCACCGGGCCGTCGCCCTTCAGCACGCACACAGCCCTGGTCGTCATGGCTCGCGGAACGCGCGCAGATCGGGATCCGAAGATCCGGTAGACGCTGCAGGACACGCCGACGTAGGGGCGACGGCGCCGCGGGCCTCTTATAGGCCGGATCCCGCGCCCCGCCCCACCCTGGCCCGGGACCAAGCGCCCCTGGACCGGGACCAATTGAGCGCTGAGCTCGCCCTTGCACAGCGGCCTAGGGACGCGATTGGCCGGAAATGGCGGGGGCGGGGCCTAGGGCACGTGGGAGCCCCGCCTCCCGCGCCGGCGACTTCCCTTGCGGCCCGCGTGAGCCGGCTCCCCGAACGGAGCCTGCTTTCTTCTCGCAGCTGGTTCCTCCCGCGGGTCGCAGCACCGAGACTGGGGCGCCCGCGAGATCGGAAGTCACTTGGGCTGGAGATGTCATCCGTTGTAACTGAGTCGGGTCCTAAATGTGTTTGGTAGAACTGGGGACGCGTGCAGCTGGGAGACTTTGTAGTTTCCTTGTTTGCATTGTCTTGTTTGGGGGTTTCTGGGAGTGTAGAGGCCACACACCTCCGCCCCTGGCCTCGTCCGGCCGCGTCCGGTCCCGAGCACGCGGCGCTCCTGATTGGGGCGGCCCGGCTCTGTCTTTAGCACAAGGGAGGCCACAACCGTGAACCTACCCACGTCAAGTCACCACACCGACCCCTGCACGTGGCCCTGTTTCCTCCCACCCTACGGCCACGCTGCGCACTGGCTCGGGTCCTCCGGGGCGAGGCCGGAGGATCGGATTACCCTGTGCTTCTAGCCTGGCTGGGAACCGGAACTGCCGGCCTTGGCAGCCCCGCCCCGTGCGGGGTGCGCGGCACACCCCCAGGTAACCTCCGGTCGGCCCAGAGGGACAAGGGAAGCTGCCCGCGCGTCCGGACCACCGTCACCTGGAGCAGCGGAGCTCCGCCTTCTCCATCTCACGGCACACGAACTACTTAGGAAAACTGTGGCACACCAGAAAAAAAATTTTTTTGCCGGTCTGACAAAAAATAGGTATAATGTTTTACATTTTTATTCATTGACTTGAGAGAGAGAGAAACATCGACTTGTTCCACTTATCGACGCATCCATGGTCGATTCTTCTGTGTGCCCCGACCAGAGACTGAACCTGCAGCCTTGGCGTATCCGGCCGACGCTCTAACCAAATGAGCTACCTGGGCAGGGGAAAGTGGATGTAATTCCGGCTCATTCACACCGGATGGCTATTGTGTTGGCTGTTGTCACTTTTTTATTTTTCAATCCAAGGGAAAAGAGGCCAGGCCCCTGACTAAATAGTCCAGTACTGCATGTTTTAAAAATTCTTGCAGGCCGTTTGGAACAAACCCAGAAGCTAAGGAGGCCAGACCGAGTCTTCCAGACGCACTTTTTACTGTGAGAACCCTCCGCTTTCTTCCTTCTTCAGAGAGCTCTGGGTGTCACCTCGTTGTGTTCTTCCTTTGCAAACCCTATCCCCCCCCAAAAAAAAAAATCTTTATCATGTGTTTCTCGCCAAAGCCTCCTGATTCTATTTATGCTCGGCTGACACCCCCATATGCCACCAACGGACACTGTGCCCACCGGCAGTGCGGGCTCTTGGCTTCTTAGGGAGGATCTCACAACTCTAGTCCAGGTGATTTTGAGAGTATGTTCGTGAAGGCTGGGGACAATGAGACAAGGAAGCAACAGGAGAGAGAAGAACGGCGGGGGGGTGCCTAGAAGGCGGGCGGGGGCCGGGGGAGCCCGGGACGAGCTGCCGCTGCCCGCTGCTCCCTGGCTGCAAGTCTCCTGGGGACCCCCCCCCATGTAGGAGGAACAGATGCCAGGCCTGGGCGGGCTCTGGGGAGAGCGCCCTGGGCTTTGGTCTTCAGGCTTTTCATCTTTGTTTGTCCTGGCGGAGTCTGGGGGAGGACTCGGGAGGGTCCCAACAGAATATCCATTAGCTTCCCAGGCGGGTCCTGCAACATCTCTATCCATCAGAACGTGTGCCTGGGAGGATCGGGGTTCTTTTGTGGCTGGTCGTACGTTTACAGGCTGTCATTGGAGAGGGGTGGACCGAGGCCCGGCGGGCTGGAGCGTGGGACCCACGGGCTGCACCGTGTCCTTGGTGAGGGAACAGAAAACCTTGTGATCCCGTAGCCAGCCGTGCCTTGTTCCGATTGTTTGGCCTTCGTTAATTATTTTGTCTTAGAGTCTCTCCTTCCACTCGCCAAGGAATTTCCGCAGCTTCTCACTCTCCCGCCTCACGTACACCAGTGTGACTTCTCCTTCAAGGAAGATGTTCCAAAAACATTATGAAATGAGCAAACATTCCAAACGAGTTTTGTGGGGTTTTGAAACATGGAAACGTACGTTGTGTGCTCAGAAATCTCTAGAACGACGCGCAGGGCGCTGTGGGCAGCTGTGGGGGCAGGAATCGAGCTTTAACTCGCGGCTTCCCTTAATTTTTCACAGTGATACACATTTGTCTCCGAAACATGACTGAGAAGGAGAGCTCCCCCCACAGCACACTGTCGTTGGAAGGGTCGTTGGATAAACTGTGGAGGGGACGGGCGGGGAGAAGAGTCTTCGCCTCTGTCCCCACCAGTGGCGCCTGACGACCAGGGTGGCCGACCTGCTTCCGGCAGCGAGGCCACAGTAGCCTGGACGCTGCGGTGGACTCAGGGAGGGCCGGACAACAGTGTTCCTGGCTCGGTGGGTCGGGGTGGGAGCCCAGAACCTGCATTCCTCGCTTGTTTCCGGGGCACCCTGACCCCGCTGGTCCGGGGCCTCGCTCGGACCCTCTGACTGGCAGGTGTTTCTCAGACCTGGCCACACAGGCAAGTCGGGGGCGGGAGCGGCCGCTGCCTGACTCAAAAGAGGGTCGGGGAAACGTGGAGATGAGGAGGCTGTCTGGGTGCGGCCCGGTGCTCTCCCTGGGTGGGGTTCAGCCCACCCATCTCCCGGACACCCTTCAAACACAGCCCGCCTTTCCCTCCAAGGTGCTGGGTAGCCAGGGCTGAGTTAGGAGGCCTGACTCAAGGCCAGCGTGAGACCAGGCCAGAGCTGTGTGTGCTTCAGCCACGTCTGGGCTTGTGTGTGTGTGTGGGGGGGATCCCTGGACTCCAAGGCCTTCTCTCTCACAGACGCACAGTCCCCACTCCCTCTCACCCTCCATAAGAGGCCCCTGTGTGGGCCCGGGCCTGCCTCGGTCTCTGGGCTCTCCAGCCCAGCACGGATGCCGGCTCACCCCGGGGCCTTTGCCCAAGGCCAAAGTCTTTGGGTTTCAGGAAGGCAGAGTCAGATTTCAGTTCCGGGCGAACTTGCCGAGGCAGGCCCACAAACAAAGGGTGGACCTGAGCCTGGCCAGGTGGCCCAGTGGGCAGGAGCGTCGTCCACACACGGAAAGGTTGCGGGTCCCATTCCCGGCCTGGGGGCTAACGGGGGCAACCGATCATGTTTCTCTCTCTCTCTCCCTCTCCCCGCCTTCCTCTCTGTCACTGAACGTGCCCTCTGGTGCTGGTTAAAAACCGGGAGTCCTCCTCTTCAACACATTCAGCCTGGAGAGCCCCTCGTTTGGGCCAAGGAAGGGCTGGCGCCCTGCTAGGTTACAGGAGCCCTGAGGTCTGTCCTGGGGCCGCCCTCACCCCTGGGCGGGGCCTCCCTGGCCCTGGGCCCCGCCCTGCGGAGGGCCCTGTTCTGACCCTGCTCAGCCCCTTGCCCCTGCAGAGCCAAGGAGGGGCTTCCACGCAGAACCCCCTGCCCTTCCAGAGCAGGCTTCGTGAAGCATGGGGGACCGGGGCCACCCCCCAACCCTGACCAGCCCAGGGAGGCCCTGCAGGGCGGCCCTAAACTCCAGGAGACAGGGTCACCACACAAGGCGGTCTGGACACAGAACTTCCTGACTACAGCAGGTCGTGGCAGGGAGTCACGTCCGAGGCCGGTGGCTTCCTTGACAAATGTCAGCCTTTACTGTCACTGAGCCTGCCTGCCGTCCTTCACATCTAAGACAACACCTCAGAAACGTCAGAGTGGTGCCCCCTTCCCAGACCCTCAGGGCTCAGCCTCCACCGGAGCAGGAGGCCCCGGAGCCCCCAGGGGACCTGGTTCCCCAGCACCATCCCCAGGTGCTGCCCCGGGGAAGTAGTAACGACCCTGTCCCCACCCGAGTAAGGGAAGCAGGTGTCTCTCCATTTTACTCTTTACCCATCTGAGAGGTTTCTCCCGCTTTGCTTTCCCCGCCCCCTTGGTCTGCCACCCACGGGTTTGCGTGCCCGCCTCTCCTCTCCTCTCCTCCCAGAGCCTCCCGTGTGGGGTGCGCTGCGTGCTCAGAACTGTGCTCTCAACCCGCTGAGATTTCACTTCCCGGCACGTCCCCACAACTTGGCTCAAGTAAACTCGTCCGGGACTTTTCTTCCGTGGACAGAATTTATTCCTCTCCCTGACCCCGAACCCTGCCATTCCGCCCACCTCCGCCCCCCGGCCCCTGGCGACCGCCAGTCTGTGCTCTGATGTTTAGGTTCCACGTATCAGTGAGGCCACGCAGGGTTTGTCCCTGTCTGGCCTGTTTCCCTTCGCACAGTGCCCCCGGGCCCATCCCTGTGCCCACAGCTGGCAAGATCTCCTTTTTCGGCTGGAGTCACGTTCCACACGCACACATGTGTGTTCCGGATTCCGCGTTTTCTTCATCTAGCCGTCCGTCAGCCTAAGCTGCTTCCACGTCCTGTAAATAATGCTGCTGTGGACATGGGAACACACGGAGCTTTTCTAGTTAGCGTTTTTGTTTTCTTCAAATAAATGGAAATGGCATTGCTAGATGGCCTGGTAGTTCTGTGTTTAGTTTTCTGAGAAAATCAAATTCAAATTTAAGGACTTATTTTTCAGATTTTATGTATTTTTAGAGAGAGGAAAGGGGAGGGAGAAAGGAAGAGAAACATCAATGTGTGGCTGCCTCTTGCACGCCCCCTGCTGGGGACCTGGCCCGCAACCCAGGCCTGTGCCCCGACTGGGAATCGAACCAGCCACCCTTCTTTCACAGGCTGGTGTACAGCCCACTGACCCACACCAGCCGGGGCAAAATTTCAGGAATTTAAATGTGGGGTCTGGCACAGGCCTGAGCCCCCTAAAGCAGGACATCTTTCTTGCCCTTGGCCCTCCTGGCATGTTGGGCCACACGGGTTGCAGGGGGGCTGTCCTCTGCATTACAGGACATCTAGCAGCACCCCTGGCCCCTGTCCACGAATTGCCACCGCCCCCCACCCCAAGCTGTGACGACCAAATGTACACAGATGGGGCCACATGTCCCCTGGGGGGCAGCCTCGCCCCCAGCTGAGAACCCAGTTCCAGAACATGCAGGGAGCACCCTGGCCCCGCGGTTCCCGGCCCGACGGCCCTGCACCTGTGGTGGGGCCCAGGCCCTCGACCGCGGGCTCCCACCTCAGCTTGGCCACACCCGCCCCTGCGCACCACGTGGGGCCAGGGGTGCGGAAGGACCGGGGCCACAGAGCTCAGAGAAGCCCTCGGATCCCGGTGTGCACCTGCCTGCGGGTCTTCTCGGGCTGCACTTGTTGAGGCAGGAGGCCGGGTATGTCTCGTTCAGCGGTGTTGCCCTGGTTTACACGGGAACACGCAGTGTGCGGGCCGCGGGCGGCGGGGGGAGGGCGGGCCTCTGCATCTCGCCTCCGGGCGCTGTAGCCATAAAGCTCTGTCAGGGTCAGGGGCACAGCGGGCTGTGACGGCAGCTCGGACAGGGGACGTGGGGAAGCTCACTGCTGTGCCCACTGGGCCAGCCCCACTGAGAGTCCGTCCCATGGTAGGTGGGGTCGCTGAAGCCCAGGCCGGGCTGGGGCCTGTCGGAAGGTGTGCGGGCCCCCCAGGACCGTCTCCTCGCAGTGGGCGGGCCAGGACAGAAGGGGCCACGCAGCCACCGCAGCTCCCAGCGTGTCACTTCTATGTTCCCGAGATGGAGGCCACGCCCAGTGCCTTCTATGGTTGACGGGGGAGTGAGAAGGAAGCGGAACTTCAGCCCTGGGCACCGTGCTTTCCGCCCCTGTCTTAGGGTGCCCTCTTCTCCCCGCCCCCCCCTTCGCCTGATCTTTCTCTTTCCCTAAATCGTCTTCTGTGACCCGGGGCAATTTCCCATCACACCCTCGTCATTCTCAGAAAGGACAGTTTTCTATTCACCTCCTTCACACCGAACGTCGCCAAGGCATTCTCGCCAAGGCTTTTCCTTATGAGAAACATGTTTATATGAATTGTAGGAAAAATATCAGAACTCGGACAAACCCAAAGAAGCAAAGTACGACATTTTATTCATGCTGAGAAACAAACACTAGTAACTGGGAAGCAAGTGAGACGCCGTCAAAACAGGAGCGGAGGACCCCACCTGAAGGGTTTAACGCCAGTGCCTCACACTCAGGAAGGAAAGCCGAGAAAGCTGCTCCAGTGAGAAACCTGCGAGGAGATTACGACGCAGTCCTGAAGCATCGGGGGCGTTTTCGAAAGTTGGGGAAGGAAAGTGTAAACATTGGCTTGTCAGTAAGCGGGAGCGAACGGCCCGGGGTTACCAGTGCGCAGCCCTCCCCGTATGTGGCCCGAGGGGACCCCTGAACCGGCCCACCGTTGGCCCGTGGCCCCGAGAAGCCCACAGTCATGCAAAGCGAGAGGTTCAAATCTCCGTGTTGCCCTGAAGAGCACCTGTGGCACTGCCCGGGCCGTGGAGGGCGGCAGATTCGCAAAGCCGCCGGGTGTCTAAGGACGTCCCTTCAGGAGGCGGCACGGGCAGGTGTGTCCAGGACGAACAGTGGGGCTGGACACGGGGTTGGGGGCCCGGAAAAAGTGCTGGACTTTTGCTGCACGTGGTTAAAACTGCGGAGAGCGATGCGGAGCTGAAGGGCCTGGGCGCGGACTCCCCGGCCGTGGACAAAGCCCCCGAGACTCGGGGCCAAACTTAGCACTCGGGGCGGACTGCCCACAGCTGCGCTGTCCCCGCGCCCCAGATGACCCCACTGGGAGGGAGCAGCTTGTTCCTGAGCCCGGGGAGGGGCTGCACGGAGGAAGAGGATGTCGCAGGAGAAACCGAGGAAACGGAAACGGGCGAACGCCAATGACCGCGCTGAAAAGTGTGCCAACGGTAAAGGGGAGTCAGCCGCGCGTTCGGCGATGGCGGAGACTGAGCGTGGGGCCTGCGCTGCCCGCGGAGCGGCTCTGGACCTGGCTCTGGCCCGAGGGGACCCCGGGCGGTCCTCTCCTGAGCTCAGCTCTGAGTCAGAGGCCTCCGGGCTGGCCGCTCGGAGTGAGGACCTGGGAGCTCTTTGGAAACACACTGCAGGGGGGCCAGCTGCGTGCAGGTGCTCACACAGTGCATGTTTGTTTCTTTTTAAAGACTTTATTTAGTTTTAGACACAGGGGAAAGGACAGGGGAAGGGAGAGAGAGATACATCAGTGTGTGGTTGCCTCTCACACACCCCCTACTGGGGACCTGGCCCCAACCCAGGCACGTGCCCCGACTGGGAATCGAACCCCCGGCCCTTTGGTTCGCAGGCCGGTGCTCACCCCACTGAGCCACACCAGCCGGGGCACACACAGTGTGTATTTGAACTGTAAGTGCACATTCAGCTGCTGGGAGACACAGAGACGATTTCTCTGGGAGTGCACCGCTCGCCTCGGCACTTTGCCTCGCACGTGAAAACAGGCCTGTGTCTCGTGACTCGAGGGTGACCCAGCTGCTGTTACGTGCGGTCAAAAGCAAGTTCTTTTTTCTTTTCTTTTTTTTTTTTTGTGGAAGTCTTACTTACCTTATTTGGCTTTAATGAATCATTTTCATATATATATAGTTGTTGTTGTTCAATTACAGTTGTCTGCATTTCCCCCCACCACTCCCCCCCACCCCAGCCAAACCCACCTCCCTCCCTTGCTGCCACCCTCCCCCTTGGTTTTGTCCATGTGTCCTTTATAGTAGTTCCTGAAAACCCTTCCCCCACTGCAAAAGCAATTTCTTGCCAACAGAGGCGAGAAGCCACTGAGGAGTCTGAGGAGGGAGTGCCCGCCGTGCTCCTGGGCCAGAGAGGTCCCGAGGACATCTGAGCTGGGGGAACGGACGGGGGAGGGCGACGATGCAGGCAGAGAGGCCGTTTGGGAGACGAGATAAGGCCCTGGCCCGATGCCATTGCTGCAAAAGAGAGGGGAGATAATGGAAATGGAACCTCGGGCTCCCGCGACTAACTCCAGCGTGTGTGGGGGGCAGCACGAGCCCCCACGTTTCTGGCTGACCACGACCCAGTGGGCGGTGGTCCTGCTCACCCAGAAAAGCAAGGCGAGCGATGAAGCGCTTAATCGGGAACAGGGCGCGTGGGGGAGCCGCGGAGGCTGCCCTGCACGGGGTCTGCAGCCCAGGGCGACTCTTAAGTCTGCGCCTGATACCCAACACGACACAGAAGCTGCTCCGATGGGTAACAGTCACTGACTCCGTCCAGGGCTGTAACCGCCTCCATGACCCCGCCCCGCCCGGTGCGCAGCCATCAGGTGGGGCAGGCGTGCAGGCGATGCCACCTCACGGTCGCCTGGGTGCACGTCTCTTTACGGGACAGACTCACAGGCCCGCCGCAAGGCTCGTGCGGACGCCTTGCCTGTCCCCGCCCCCAGGAGCTTTTCGCTTTTCAGAGACGCTTCACTAGCACATAACTCACCGTGGAAATGCTCCCGATGGCGAGGGTGCTTCAGCAGGTCTTTTCAGTGAATGCATGGCATTGGCGGCTCTGCAGGACCTCGATGGCCGGTCTCCTTGGTGCCCCCTTTCCAGCACTCGCCCACCTGCCCACACGCCCCTCGGCTCTGGAATTCTCAGTCGCCCCCAAGTGCGGGACCTGGAGCAGAGCGCCGCACGGGACCAGCTGGTGCGCACCTCCACCACGGAGACACTTTTTGGGAGATGGCGGGATCCGGGGCAGCCACACCCGGCGCCTCGACTGAGGCGCCAAATCACCGGAGGGTGCACTCTGGCGACCTCTAGCGGCTGTGTTCCCAGTCTGCTCGCTCCTGTGCCCGAGCCGTGTCCTGGGTCCAGAGGCTCACGGCGCTTCGATGCCACAGGTTCCGGGGTCCACCGAGCACGTGCCCCGGGACAGACGCGCTGCTTGCTGACGCGGCGGCGCTGTGCGCGGTGCTTCCTGGGAAGGGAGTGGCCGGCAGTGAGGTAGGCGTGGGCTTGGCTGGGCGAGGAGGGGCTGGCTCTTGCTCGCGCTGCGGGCTGCGGGCCGCGCCGGGTCTGTCCTGTCGGAACTCGGCCGCGCTCTGCAGGAGGCACGTGATCGCAGGGTGTGCGGGCGGAGAACTCGTGAGGCCGTGATTTCGTACACGGGGGACTTGTGCGCAGTTTATGGCAACAGGGGAGGGACCGCCACCCACGAGCCCACCCCCCAGCCTCAGTAGTAATCACCCCGCTGAGCCTGCGCCTCCCCTCTCTCTGTGGCCACGGCTCCCCCGCCCTGCCCCCCCACAGCTGAGCAGCGGGGCGCGGGCGGCCAGTCCCGGCCAGAATTATCTCAGCACCAGTGCGTGTCTGTGTATCTTCTTAAAGGAAGGTCTATTCAGGCGTTTTTCCACTTGGGGGTAAAAGCCGACCGCCAGCGTTGTCACCATTAAGCGTGTCGTCGGCTGTGGAATCACGGGTGCCCTCCATCCGGGGGAGGAAGTCCCCACCTGCTCCCAGTTTGTGGGGGGTCTCTGACATGAAAGTCAAATGCTATTTCTGCCTCTATTGAGGTGGGTTTTGTCCTTGTTTATGTACCCAGGACATCACATCGGAGGGTTTCAGGTGTGTAGCCAGCCCCGCGCTCCTGTAATAAATGCCCCTTGAATAGAACGCCGTGTTCTGTCATTTCACTCCCGCTCCACGCCTCTGTTTGATGTCAGGGTAACCGTGGTCTCCCTGAATGAGTTGAGAAGCACCCCCCTCTGCCCCCGACTTGCTGTGAGGGTTTGGGAGGGCTCAGTGTCACTGGTCTTCAAAGACGATCGAATTCACCGGCGAAGCCCTCTGGGCGTGCGCCGTTCTTTGTGGGAGGGTTGGGACTTATTAATTCAAGTTCTCCTTGAGTCAGTCTGGTAATTTCTGCCTTTGAAGGAATGTGCCGATCTCATCCACACTGCCTCCTTCGCTGGTGTACGCTTGTCCACGGTATCTCCTTATACTCAGAACTATAAAGTTTCCTCCTAAGCATCGCTTCAACTGTGCCCATGACATGACACATTCCATTTTCATTTAATGCAGTTCCAAATCCTCCCCAGCTTCTCTTGTGGTTTCTTCTTCAGCCCAGGGGTCACTTCACAGTGCAGTGCTTGGCTCTCAGATATTCGGGGGTTTCCGAACACGGGGCCGCAGTTGCCCACCTCCTGCGCGTGGGGCGGCGGCAGGGCCCACGCCGGCTTGCACGGCGGAGCAGGCTGGTTCGGGACCAGTGGCAGCCTCAGTGTGGCGCCCACCGCTGTCCTCTGCGGTTCCCACCACTTGCCTCTGGTCACCTAGATCCACCGCTCTGTCCTGCCCCCGAGCTTCTGCGGGTCTGCCCGTCAAGCTGGCCTTTTTGTCTCCCCACCCTGGGGCCCACAGGCACCTCAGGCTGCCCTGGGTGCCGGACACGGGCGCGTGGTGCCTCTCGCACATCCCTGTCCTTACAGCCCCTCCACACCCAGCCTCCTCGTCCCCGTGCCACATGGACGGGACTCCACATCCGCCCCTCCCCCGCTCGTGTGCTGCGGGCATGCCTGAAGGTCGCGAGGTCAGGCCACGCCAGCAGCAGGACAATTTCCAGTGCAAGGGGTGGACTTGGTTATGAACTTGAACAAGAAACCGCTTGTGTGTCGTGGATCTGTCCTTTTTCTTTGCCGGAGAGGCAGGAGTTTCACACTGTGCGGTGTCACTGACTCTGTCCCCTCCTGGGTCCCCACACACAGACCTGTCCAGGCACCGACAGTCAGGCCTGTGAATCACGCGCACACTCCTTGGTTCACGGTGTCCTCCTGCTGGGAAGGCGGGCAGGGTCGGGGTCCCCCTTTAGAAACAGGGGCTGAGACTCAGGGAGGCCACCACAGCGGAGAAACGGCGAAACCCAGGTGGTCGGGCCTCCAGGCCGGCGCTGGTGCAGCCGCACCGCGGGGGGTTCTACCGCCCCCACAGACCCTGCACTGCGCTCGCGAGGTGTGTGTGAGGCATGATGGAAGTAACCGAGCAAGACGCCCCTCCGTCCCCTTCCTCACGGTGCGGCGGCAGCACCCCACCGCAGCTGCAGGCGGTTCTGCGGTTTCAGACTTCACGATGCCATCGCCGCGTCCCACGCGTCTTGGTTCCAACGACACGCACTACCACCCAAGGCCTCTAGGGGGTGTTGGTTTCCTTTACCAGAAGCCACAGTAATGTTCCGCCTGTGCCCCTGCATCGGGTTCTTTCTCCCCCTTAAGTGTCCTCACAACCGTGCGTTAGCCTAGGAGGACAGGCGTCACAGCCGCGCTAACGCTAGAAGCGGCCTTTCTGTTGCTCTGGGCAGGGCTCGCCATTCCTGTGCAGAGTCCCAGGCGCGGAGCACTGCCTGTCCCTGGCCTGGCGGGGGCGGTGCCTTCTCAGGAAGCTCTTCCTCCGCTCACATTGAAGACTCCCAGGGGAAGTCAGGTCTGGCCGTGCAGAGGGAGACACCCGCTCTGCTGGGTGAAGTGGTGGTTCTCAGCACGCTGGGCTGGAATGTCCTCATTGTTTCTCCTTTCTTCTTTTTTTTAAAAGATTTTATTTATTTATTTTTCGAGAGAAGGGAAGGGAGGGAGAAAGAGAGGGAGAGAAATGTCCTTGTGTGGTTTCCTCTCATGCGCCCCCTACTGGGGATCTGACCTGCAACCCAGGCCTGTGCCCTGACTGGGAATCAAACCCGTGACCCTGTGGTTCTCAGGCCGGCACTCTGCCCACTGAGCCGCACCAGCCAGGGCCTTATTGTTTCTTTTTTGTCTTTCAGATGAGAAACATTCCAGAAATGAGAACAAGCTGACGTTTTCAAGGGGCAGGTTGTTTGCTCAGTGTTGCGGGGAGACTTGATGGTGACAGAGGTGTTGGAGGTGAAAGGATGTGTGTCCTGCAGTGAAACCGCCCTCGCCCACCAGGGGTTTGGGGCGGGGCGGGTCTGCCCCGGAATGCCCGCTGGCAGTGTCGTCCCTGCACAATGGGGGTGACTAGACGTCCCCTGTCTCATTGCTGTGACCAGACCGGAGGAGCCAGTGCGTGTTAGAACAGCGCCTTTGCTCAGGGAGTTGACTGTCTTGTGTCCCCAGGGGGTGGGAAGTCGGAAGGGGGCGCTCTGGGTTGAAACGAAGGTGTCTGCAGATCCACGTTCCTTTCCCGAGTCTCTGGAGCTGAATCCGATTCTTCCTTTTCCAGGGTTTGGAGGCCGCCTGCCACTTCCCCCTCTCCGAAGCCAAGCCAGGAAAGCGCTGAGTCATTCCCTGCTGCTCCCCTGAGGCAGGCCCTCCGCCTCCCTCCTTGGCTCAGAAGGCCCTCGTCCCGCTCACCCAGAAGCTTCTCTGTGCTTCAAGGTCAGCTGACCAGGCACCTAAGCCCTACAGCTCCCTGACTCCGCTCTGCCTGGCGAGTCGCCGGTTCTGTCCCTGGGACGCCGCTGGGAGTCACCTGCTGCACCCACGGTCTCACACACCTTTCTGTTCAGAGTCGAATGAAAAAGAAGCAACGTCATTGTCCTCTAGTATTTTGGCTTTAAAGTGCAACAAATAAAACCCAAACAACTTGGTAATAAGGCAATAGGGAAAGAAATAGAATGTTTACTTATTGTTTAAATTTTATTTCTTATGATTTTATTATTTATTTTAGAGAGGGGAAGGGAGGGAGAAAGAGAAGGAGAGAAACATCAGTGTGTGGTTGCCTCTCATGCGCCCCCTACTGGGGACCTGGCCTTTCAGCCCAGGCACGTGCCCTGACTGGGAATCGTACCCATGACCCTTTGGTTTGCAGGCCAGCACTCAATCCACTGAGCCACACCAGCCAGGGCTATTTAAATTTTATTTTATCTTTATATAAGGAACTGTATTCGCATAGTTCAAAAGCCCGTTGAACCTTGCGCTTGTGGGGGGTGGAGAGTTTTTCCGACCGCCCGCCACACTCCCACGGCTGAGACACAGAAGCGCACAAGGAGGCGAACCTGCACCTTTGGCACAGGCTGCAGGCCAGTTCTCCCTGTGATGCCACCTCACCCGGACAAGAAATTTGATAGAAGAATGAGGCGTGTTAATCTTCTGCATCTGTTGGGGTTTTTTGTTTTGTTTTTCGGGATTTGGGGCCCACTCTGAACATGGGGCCACCTGGGGCCTGGCCACCGTCCAGCGGGCGTGGCAGTGGCTGACAGGGCCCGACTCAGCAGACAGGGTCTCCAGCCGGTGGCGCCTCCACTTCTGGGGAGTGGACATTGTCACTAACCCGAGTCGACTGTCCCTTTTCTCCCCGTCGGCTGTCACCGGGCTCCCTTCGGCCTTCCTCCGCCCTTCTGCAATGCTCGGGGGCCACCCCCAGGCCCCCTGCTAGCCATGGGTGGGGGCCGGAGGGGATCTCTGGGTCACAGGCGTGGGGGTGTGGGGGTGCAGAGGCTGAGCCCTTCCTCCAGGACAGCGAGCAGGCACCCCAGTTTTCTCAGACATCCGGTCCTCACCGGGCCGTGAGGAAGGGGCACTCACATCACGTGACGGGTAGGGACACGAAATGGTGGGTCCGCTGGTGAGGGGGACTGAGTGACAGCAAACAAAGTCTTTGCCTTGGAAACACCGTTCCTGGGCGATGTCCTGAATCACGGCTGACAGCACACAGGTGTTATGTACGTGGTGATACTGCAGCATGATTTATGACTGCAAATGATCAGAAACACCTTAGCATGCAGGAAGCTTTTATAAACGACAGCGTGTCCACACAGTGGACACTGTGTCACCGTGAAAGCCACCACAGGGGGAGCCCCGTGAACTGACAGGAGTGACGCCCGGACGCGGCGGCCGCCCGTGGGGAGACCGAGCTGGCCGCGTCAGCCTCTCTGTTCTCTGTGCCACTTCCCACGTGCCGACGGTTGTCAATAATTCCGTCTCAAAAAGATGCAAGTTCTGGGAAACCGGCTGCACGTGAATCGGGAGTCAGTCCAGAAGGCGTTTTGATACAGCGAGGTCACTCATTTCTTTGAATTCCTTTGGCACGATCTGTCCAAAATCTTTTTGTCGGAATCAATTGTAACGATCTATTGAGGGGCCGCTCAACTAAGTCCTCCTCTGATTTTGTTGGAAGTGCCTGGGAAACGCCTGGTTATCGGGACTTGTCACCGGTCACTAGCCACTGAGGGGCTCGCTGCAGGCACAGAGGTTGCCCTCTGTCCCCCTGGTGCCCCAGGGACACCCCCTTCCCTGGGAGACAGGGACTGTAGCTCACACTGCAGGCAGGAGGCTGGCGTGGCCTCCTTCTGCCAAGTGGGAGGGGCGACTGTCGAGGGGACGCAGAGCGACACCGTGTGTGAGGACGCTTCCCACCGGCCGTTGCGCAGACCCGAGTGAGGCTGAGGCTCTGGGCACTGTCTCCCTTTGGGAGGTCATCGGGGTGCTGCCCCCACCCCAGTGAACCCAGACCCAAGCAAGGGCCCCGTCCCTCGCCCCCTTCCACCCCAGAGGAAGGGCAGCGGAGAGCAACCACAGAGCTCACCCAGACCACCAGCGAGCGCCAGGAGTGCAGGGTTAGAACCCGGGCAGGGAGCAGCCCCAAACCATCATCATCGCTCAGCCACTCTATGCTGCAAAGGAGAGGTCCGTGTCCCCCTGGTGGTCACGCGGGTTAGTGCAGGCTCACGTGTCTGGGGGTGTCAGCAATTGCCTTGTGCGTCACAGTCACTAAGTCTGGTCACCTTACTGCTTAGCACCCAGGTGTGGAAAAGACGGCTTGTGGCAGAACGCAAGCAAAGCACCCGCCCGAGGAGTCCGCTGCAGCCGCCCCAGCGTGGCGGCTCTGTGACCAGCAGGGGGCAGCAGCACCTCACAGTTGCCTCGGGGACTTCATTGCTTGGCGCTGACTCCCGGCTTTGGGGAAGGCTCCCTCTTGCGGTTGCTACGGTCGTGAACTGGAAACAGTTTGCGGTCCTTCCCCCACCACCCCGCAGGCCCCCCGGGATCTTTCCCTCCAGGACCAGCGGCTCCAACACCTCACTCTCGTGGATCTGGTTTCCCGGGATTTCACTTCTCTGATGCCGAAGCGGAGTTTAGCTCGCAGTTTTGGCCACGAGTAGGTGCAGAATAAACACGTTATTGTGAGGGCTCGCTCACTGAGAGCTCGCTGTGTCCCCAGCACCGCGGCGGCGGGCACGGGGAGTTCCCTAACACTGCATACCGCGGCCTCCAAGAGGGCGAGCCGATGCTCCTTTCTCTACGGCGCGAGCTGTCTCCTTGGGACGTGGTCATTTTTCATTCCCCGCAGCAGCTGACACCTGTAAGACAGGTCCCCGAAAAGGTCCCTGGAGTTCCTCGGGTTCCGTTTTCCGGGTAGCCTGGCAGCAGCCCCAGGGCCCGGCGGCGATGGGGGAGGGTGCGTGGCGCAGGCGGGCAGTGGGGAGGGGCAGGCGGGGTTCGCTCCCAGCTGTTTCATTTCAGCCGTGGCCCTGGAGTGCCCCGAGGCCTCTATTTGCTCATCCGTGGGCTGGGAGCCACGCCGGCGTCACGAGGGTGAAAGGACACGACCTGGAGCCCCCTGGTGATGAGAGCTGAACGGGCACTCCCGGCTGCGGGCGCCTGGAGCCTGTATGGATTTGAACCGCGTGGCCGCACAGAGGCCCGGCGGGGACTCGAGTTTATCAGCCAGCACCTCCGTGTGGGGCGCGGAGCACGGGCCTCCCTCCCCTGCCCGGCCTCAGCGGGCATTTGACAGCTTTCCCACGGTGGCATCCGCCTGGGTGACAGAGGACGTTCCGGGCTCTGTTCCTCCGAGTGCGGCAGTCACCTCAACGCCACAGCACCCCCGTGCTGGGCAGCTCGGCTCCGGTTTGTCTGGGCTCGGACTGTGGGTCCCTTTCACTGCGTTTGGGTCCTGACTCAGTGTGGGGAGAAGGAGACATCGTAGGGCGGAGGGCCGCTTGCAGGAGAGTGAGGGGCCTCGTCTGCCTCGGTGACCCCCACGAGCAGGCGGGGCCCTTGGTCCCCTGCATCTGCAGCCTGTTGGGGCACAGGGGGGCTGTGAGTCCGCCGCGGAGCCCACTGGTGGGGCAGCCCGGGGACAGGCCGGGGACAGGGCTGGGGCGGGCCTGGCTCGGCAGAGAGCCTGCGAACAGCGGTGGGGACGGCCCCGAGTCGGCGTGGGTCTCGGCTTGCGAAGACAAGAGGCGGAGGAGAGGCAGGCAGGGGGTTTGACTCGACATCCAGCTGGCCTCGAACCCGACGCCGACCCCTGCGAAGGGTCTCGTGGCCTCCAGCTGGAAGAGAGTGGGTTGGGGCTGTCACGGGGCGGGGAGGGGGGTGTCTGCCACCTGGATTCATTCCGAGATTTCCTCGAACTGTGAGGGACAGGGGGGCGCGGGCCGGAGAAGGTCAGTGGGGCGAAGCGAGCTGTTTGGGTGTGGCGCTCTCACTCTGCAGGAGCGACGGCGCGTCGCCATTTTGGAGGAGCCTGTGTGTCTGGCCTGCGATCTGGCGATTTCTGCGCCGTCCGTGGTCCCCACAGCTCTCCTGGTGCAGCCCGTGGGCCCCTCACCTGTGGCTGGAAATTCAACAAATGAGTCTCTTTTTCATCTCACGTGGCCGGATGCCTTCCGGACAGACCCCGCGTATCTGTAATTTTATAAGTGCTAAAGCGTCTGCAAATCTGAGACTCAGCAGATGAATAGAGATCGTCTAATCTGCACGCAGCTTTGCAGACCACGCGCCCGGTCGGAAACTCGCGGTTGCTAAGAGACCGGAGCTCACCCGTTCCCACCACGGGAACCAAGTGGAAGCTGTGTGACGATGTGGCAGTGGGGCCGCTGGTGCCGAGGGGCCTCCGCGCTGCAGCCTGACAGATGCGCCCGACCGGCTTGCCCCACGACCGGTTTGCACGGTGCTGCGTGTCAGCCACATCTCAACAGAAACAAATTTAACGAGGGAGCGAGGACGCCTGTGAGTGCCTGGCTGAGTACCTGGCATAAAGATGACTCCCTTTTCAAATTAAGATTTCTTAAAAAAAACTAATTTCCCATTTTTTTGCAGTCCAATGCGTCATTTTCTTTGTTTTCTTCTGTTCATGTTCTTAGACACTCCGGAGCCATCCAAAGGTCACTTAACTTGTCTGTTTCTGCTTTTGCTTTTCACGCCTTAGTCTTTGGGGAATCGAAGCAGACGTAGGCGGCGAGCCTTCCGTGTTTGTTGACTCCCCCCAGCCACGTCTGAGCCTTGCGACCCCGTGGGAGAGGGACCCGGCCTGGCCCGCACTCGGTCCCACCCCAAGGGCCCACGCTGAGGAAACATCCCTGGGCTCAAAGAGCCGTTACGGCTGTGGCTCACGGAATTAACACACAACAGATCCTGCCGCGTTTGGTGGGCCCATCGCTGTCCTGGGGGCTCTTGCTCGGGGAGCCTGGCCGGTCCTGTGCACAGGGCGGGGGTTTGGAGGGACCCGGCCGGCGCTGTGGTTCGGCCTCGGCTCTCGGCCCGGTGCTCATCCGTGGGCGGAATGTGCCTGCCCTACTGGCAAGCGGCGGGAGAGGGATGTTTCTGGCGGTCCAGCCCCCACCGGCCCCCCAGCCCGGGCTTCTCTGGGGGTGCAGGGGCACTTCTTCAGCTACAGAGGGGAGGGGCTGGTGTTTGGGGGCCAGCTGGGGCTCCACCCCCAGTTTTGGATTCGTGTAACCCAGAGTGACAGCGAGGGTTCGGCTGAGGGCACAATCACCGGGTCCCAGAGGGACAAAGCCAGCAGGACCCCCAGCAGATGTGGCTTCGGCCAAGGGGATGGACGTGCTGTGGCCACAAGCTCTCCCCATGGAAGGAGGTCTGGAAGCTCAGGTAACAGGCCCGGGTCCAGGAGCTGAGTCTCCAGCAGCCTGGGGACACACGGTGTTGCCACGACCACGTCCTCCCCGCCTGCCTGGTGGCCTGTCTCTTGGAAACCCTGTGCTGACACTGGGCCTGGCCGAAGGCCACCGCATGGCATTCCATAGAGATCGGTGTCTCGGACATTGAGTCCCCATGGGGGAGATGACAAAGGGGCCCACCCCTGCCAGTACAACCTGGCGGCATCCTTGTCTGCGGGCGTGATTCAGGACAGAAGCCAAGTCATGGGACTCTGACCCCAGCTCCTCCGGGAACCGGCTTCTCGGCTTCTCCCCGAGGCCTCTTTCCCCTGGGAGTGGTGATCGGCGCAGGCGACTTTGGCTAGTGATTCGGTGTCTGGGAGAGCCGGCGTCCTGGTGCAGAGGGGGTCCCTGCATCCCTGGGTCCCTCCGGGATGCAAAGAGGCCCAAGAGGCAGGGGCAGTCTGGCGTCTCTAGGGTAAGTGCTAATCCCCTTCTCAAGGCTGCCCCTAGGACCCCACCCGGAGACCCCACCTTTTAAGACTGTGCATTGGAGGTTAGGACTGCAACCTGGGCATTTTCAGGGACACCGGAATCTCACCCACAGCAGGGCCCTAATCTTAACGAAGATCCTTTACACCTGGACACCGGCCAGTGCCCCTCCTTCCCTCCTCCTCCTCCTCACGGCTCCCTGACGGCTCGTGGCTAAACCAGCGTTTCAGCGCCCACTTACACAAACCCTCAGTGCTCCGCGAGCAGGTGGCCGCCGCAGCGAGGGTCTTCCTCCGACGACTCTCTGCCCCTCCTGCAGCTCATGGACGATGCCTCTCCGTGACAGTCCCCCGTCACCTCCTCTCCTTCTTCCTCGTTGCCACAGACATCTCCCCACTCGAGTTATTGACCTTCTGAGGGAAAATTATTTCCAACCCAACAGTCGACAGTCCAATCACGCAAATTGATCTGTCTCCTCTTTGTGCAGGAGTCCTCGCTCTCGAAATCTCTCATCGTCTCCGTCTCTCTGTCTCTCCCTTGCCCCTGGAGCTTGCTTCCACCGCAGCACGAGACACGCTGTCCCCACGCCCCTGGGGTGTGTTTATTCCGTGCCGGGCACACAGTAGGCGCTTGCAGTCCTTGCAGTCCGGGAGCAGTTGCGGAATTGTTGCCACGATACTGCCCTCTGTTTTCTCACTTCTTTCTGGCCTCAGTTGATAGGAGCTGGGTGGTCACGCCCCGTGTGTTTTCGCTCTCATCGCTCTGACCTCATCTCTTCTGTTCTCCGTGCCTTGTCGCCCCACCCCGGGGACTCCCTCAGCGCCAGCTCCCAAACCGCTGGCTGAGTTTTACATCCGTCCGCTGCGCAGTGTTTTGTGGGCGTGTCATTCCTGTCCGGGGCGCACAGCGGCGTCCCCCTACGTCTCTGAGGAAATTACTCGGGGTTCGCACCTTCAAAACTCTACCCCCTGGATTGGCTCTGGTCCCTCGAAACCTTCGAAACGAACTTCTGTTGATTGTTCTTCGCTTTTGAATTTGACAACAGCCGGGTTTTAATTAAAATTGTTTCCACTGTATTGTTTTCCATTACCGTTTAGTCCCCTTACACCCCCACCCCCCACACTCACCACACTGGTGTCCGTGTCCACGAGTCCTTTCTCCTTTTGCTCAGTCCCCCCACCCCCCAGCCTCCCCGTGGCTGCCATCTGCTCTCCATCTGTCCGTCTGTGCCCATTTTCCTCGTCAGTGTTCAGTCTGTTCACTACGTCCCACATAGGAGTGACGTCACATGGTGTTTGAGTTTCTCTGGCTGGCTTATTGCACTGAGCACGAAGTTCTCCAGGTCCGTCCAGGCTTCTTCCTTTTCCACCACCGAGTAGTACTCCACCATGTAAATGCCCCATGGTTGTTTTAGCCACTCGTCCACGATGCACACCTGGGCTGCTTCCAAACGCCGGTGACTGTGAATGACGCCGCGGTGAGCATAGGGGTGCACGTGTCCTTGCGAATCAGTGTGTCAAGTTCCTTCGCCCACATCACGGTCCTGGGGAGGGAAGCCGGCCCAGACGCCTGGGAAGGCCCACGCTGGAACCGGAGGAAGTGGCTGTCCCCCTCTCCCCTCGTCCTGGTTCGAGTGTGAAGGGGACGCACCACGAGGCGGCAGTTCTCGGGGTGCGGTCTGGGGACCCCCGAGCATGCTCGGGAGCCCGTGGGGTTTGCAAGGGCAAAACCACGTTAACGACAATGCTGAGGCCGTCTCTTCCATAACCTCGTTCTGTCAGGGACGCGCGTGGAGTCCCCCGGAGGCTGGCCGGCGGGTCACGCCGTTTTCATGCTGACGACACTCACACGTTCTTGGGTCTCCAAACCGTCTCCGCCTTCGTCTCTAACACAGCATATACGACAGTGCGTGATGAGCGTGAACAGCAGCTCGTTACGGCCCGAAGGGACCAGAGCCAGCGCCACGGAGACCCACGAGGGCAGGAAAACGTGCCAGCCTGCCCCCACGCCCGCCTTCGGGTTGCACCAAAAACAAGCCTGTGGTTATTCAAGCTCCCGTGGGCTGGACTCTTTCCCTTGCGACCAAGTGCATCTTAGCCAGTCAGAGCCAGGGAATCTGCATTTTGCTGATTTGTTTGAGGACACCGAATGATAGTATGTGGAGGTGATTTTGGGGGGCATTTTGGTTCCCCCCCAAAAAAAAACCTCTTCAAGCTCCTGCCTAGAGCTTGACTAGCAAAGGGGGCTGAGCGGGGGCTAGGGGGTCGCCCATCAGCAGGGGGCTTCCTCCCAGTGACCGTTGTGCCAGGGTGGCGGCCACCACCCCAGGCGCCACCCCCCCTGGGGCTCCTGTCTGCTCTGGGCCCGGCGTCTGGAATGGGCAGGGACACTCGGGTCTCTGGTCCTCCCGTCCTCCTTCCGGCACCCTCCCAACCACCCGAGTCTCTGGCTCCTGGGCCCGTCCCCCCGCACTTCTCAGGGTCCCCGCCGTCTGCGACCTCTGCCCCGTCTGGTGGGCAGCCACTAGCCTGGCGGCTGTGACCGCAGGCGGCCCGCCCCGGGGCTCCGGCAGCTGTGAGTCGGACTCCGACTGCGCGTCTCACAGAGGCCAGCGCTGGTCGTGGGCTTCGCCCGCTGCCCTCGCTCGCGCTCCTCTCGTTTCAGCGGGGCCTTTGGGGGAAAGAAAGACACTTGCGTGTGTCCCATCCCCCACGGCCCACCGGGAGCCTTCCACGCCCCCCAGCCCGCGTGCCCTTCCCTCGGGGCTCCCCGGGGACGTGTTGGGCTCCTCAGAATGTCTGTTCCACAAACGCGCTGCCCGGGTCTGACCACGGTCCTCCAGGCTGACGATGGACGCTGTCGGACCTCCTGTTCTGCCTCTGGAGTCCACGCCGAAGCTGACCAGGTGGCAAGCCTCCCCTGCATTCCAGAGTGCACGGGGCTCAGCGCCTGTTTGCCCACGTGGGGAAACTGAGTCCCCGGCCTGGTCCACCCTGGAGCAGGGCGGCGACCCGGCCAAACAGGAACCCCAGGCCCTTGGCTCCACGCTGGGCCACCTCAGGCGGTGACCGCGGCTACGTGCCTGACCTGCTTCCCAAAGAGCCAGTGTGTCTCCAGGGGCTGGGAAGGCATGAGTTCCTTACCAAACTACACAGGGACAGCCCTGGCTGGTGTGGCTCAGTGGACTGAGTGCCGGCCTGAGAACCAAAGGGTTGCAGGTTCGATTCCCAGTCGGGGCACATGCCTGGGTTGTAGGCCAGGTCCCCAGTGGGGCGTGTGTGAGAGGCAACCACACATCAATGTTTCTCTCCCTCTCTTTCTCCCTCCTTCCCCTCTCTAAAAACAAATAAGCAAAATCTTGAAAACAACAAAGTTGAACCTTTCAACTTAAAAAAAAATACACAGGGCTAGACCATGTCACAGAATGCAAAAGCCGCCTGGGATTTACAGTAACGCAGAAACAGCGGCACCAGCTATGGGGGCCACGGAGGCCAGCTTGTGCAGACAGCGCGAAACAGATCCTGTCACCCCAAGGAGCAGTGTTGACGCAGACCAGAAAGCCTCCTGTCCGCTGGACAGAGGTCGCGGCGCCGCTGGGGCGGCAGTGTACCGGAAGTGCACGTGTGGAGGGGGCGGGGCTAACTCCAGGGTGCCGCCGCCGCCGCCTCTGGCGCCGTTAGTGCCGGTCACCCGCTATTTGTAGAGCGCCACCAGTGGCCAGCGCGTGGAACAGAAACGAAAACGCCCCCCTCCAGGTAAGGAGCCTTTGTCAGGCCCTGGCGTGTCGCCGTCCCTCTGAGGACATGGCTGCGTTCGTTTTCGAGGACGTGGGCCCGTCCCTGCAGACTCCCAGGGAGGGAGGCGGAGAGAAGGCTGGACGGAGACCGCGCCCCCGGCCGCCCCGACTCACGCTCCCCGAGTCACGCGCGGCGTGCGCTCGGAGACTGCACCCTCGCGTGGGCGTGAGTTTCTAGCAGAACAACACCTCCCGGCGCTGGGCATTGTGCCGCGGGCGTTGCTACGAGACCGCAGCTCTTTATTCCTCCGGATGTTTCCGGAAGAACCGCGATGCTTTTGGGCTCTGGTGACAGCGGGTGTTTTTCACAGGCACACAGTCTTTCCGCTTCTCTCTGATTTGAAAGGGAGGTGGCCCCGCTGTCCGTAGAGCATCTCCCGTTAGCGCCCGAGAGTGTGCGAGGCAGGGCGCATGCACACGTCCTGGCCGGGCAGGCGCTCTCTCCGCGTCTCGCTTCTGTGTCCATCTGCTGGCTGGTAGAGAGATTTCTCTGGAAGGACTCCAGGTCATCGAGACTTCAGGGAATGCCCCAGTCACGTGCAAAAGCATTAAAAATGGGTGCCCCTTGGGACAGTGGATAGGTGGGCTTCGGAGTAATACAGGGCGGCAGGAGGAGCTCCTGCACCAGTGCGGTTGGCGGGGTAGCCGTGTGTGTGCGATAAATTACAGTTTCAATGCGAACATTTCATTTAAAGGATCCCGTGACGTGCTTGAGTGTGATCCTGTTATGTCACAGAATGACACGCTCACGATTTCGTAATAAAAGGTTTTGTGCCGTGGCTGGTGTGCCCCAGTGGACTCAGCACCAGCCTGCGAACCAGTGTCACCGGTTGGATTCCCAGTCAGGGCACACACCTGGGTTGCGGGCCAGGTTCCCAGTAGGGGGCGCACAAGAGGCAACCACCCATTGGTGTTTCTCTCCCTCTCTGCCTCTCCCCCCTTCCCCTCTCTCTGAAAATAAATAAGTAAATAAAATCTTTAGAAAAAGGCTTTGTAATAACAGAGGGGCGTTATTTGTGCCGGACCCTGTGTGTGACCAGTCGCCTGGTCACCAGTAGCTCGGTGCGTGTCTGCTCCCCAGCAGGGATGTGTGTACAGGACATTTGTGGCCTTGCCCGCCCGCTACCCGATCTTCCTTTTCCTGTGAAAACGCCGCAGTCTCCTTTGGGGGACAGTCAAAATCGGTAACCACTGAGACGGCACGGGTCCCTGCGCCCCACCACTCGGAAGCCCATCCCGAGAACCTGGAGGTCGGTCAGTGGCCCGGGCCGGGCGGGGAGCAGTGGGCGCGGGCGGGTCCCAAAGGTGCTGTCCTGCGACGCCAGCTTCCGGGACGCCCGGTGCTCCCCCACCCTCCTGGCTGAGACCCCGTTGTTCAGCTTTTCCTCGGATGCTACCATCACCCTCCCCACTGATCTTTTGCTTACATGTCCCAGAATTTATTGCTATTCCTTGCAACCCAGGCACTCTGAGACAGTAATTCAGAAAATAAGACACTAAAACAAAATTTCTGCAGTGGGAGTCCTGCCCTCCTGGGTCATTTCGCTATAAAACCGCAGAAGCAAGGCTGCGGAAGGAAGGAAAGCCTTCCAGGGAATAAGCAGGGAGTTCGAGAAAACTGGGAAGGCCTCCCTGGCCACTGGGGTGACAAAGGGCTTGAGCAGACACAGCAGAAGTACTGAGCTCTCTGTGGGTTGCTGTTCCCACCTGGTTTTCAGTATTTAAAAATTATCGTTTCTTTAGAGGAGCTTTCTATTTCTCGAATTCTCGTTGAGCCTTAGTCACTGGAACAATCTTGAACTTGAATGCACATTGGAACATCCTGGGGGATCCCCTTAAAATTCGGTCTGATTCTGTCTTTCCAACAAGCGCCTCACCGTGCCAAGGCTGCAGACCCGAGGACCACCCCTTGAGCGTTAAGGGTCCCGATGAGAGGGAGCCTAGGCCTCCCAGAATCTCCCATCAGGTTCCCCTGGTCTGTGCCGGGCGCCCTTGTCATGCCACACTCAGCCAGCAGGTGTCGACAGCGCGCCCCGAGAGTCCCGCGCTGCCGCTGCTGCCCCGCTCAGGACCAGGGGTCGCGCTTCCCAAGGGCGCCTGTCAGTTCGGGCAAAAGGAGCTGTCACACTCCGCCCAGGGAGCACGTTTCATCGCGTTTGGTTCCAGTGTGAACAACACAAGCACAATGACCAATGGGGTAATTCTCGCTGAATTTTTTTAAATAGACTTCTTATTCCTTTCTGATTTTAAAATCCCCTGTCCAGGTCCCCTGTGCCCACCTGGCTCTTCACCTTCGTGACTGGCAGGTCGGAGGTGCTTTAGCACCATCGCTCCGCGTGGAGTTTTACCGGGCTTTCTTGTGCGTCGGCTCCTCGCCAGAACCACCTTTACTGCTATTGTTATTCCAAACTTACGGATGTGGAGACAGAGGGACAGAGAGGAGAATTTGGTGTGTCATGCACATGAGGGAGGTCCAGCCTTGAACGTCACCTGACTGTGCACGAAGAAGCTGAAACACCGCACCTGGGGTCTCTTCTGCACGGAACTCCGTTCTTCTCAACAGAATCGCAAGCTTACTCCTGTTTGTCAGGGGTAATGGTTTAATGTTTGCAATCCTGGGTTCCTGGCGGATGGTGGGGAATCCTGAGCGTTCTGGGCGTAGATCCTCCCCAAATACAGCGGTGCTCCTCGGTCAGGCAACCTGGGAGCGCAGGGCCCCCACAGACACCGAGTCGGCTCACGCAGCCGAGGAGGCCTGCCCAGGCCACCCAGCACTCTTCTTCAGTAAGGCTTCCAGGAGGCTGGGAGGCCACATTCTGAGCACATTTCCAGCAAAGCGAAGGCTCTTTGCGCCCGAGCAGGAGTGGAGGGGAGTGGCTACCTCTTCTTCCTCCCACGGGTTTGGCAGCCACAGTTCCTTCTGCGGCTCCACTGACCGATGCCCGCACTCCCACCCCCCAGATCTGGCTCACGGACGCTGCTGCTGCCCCACAGCCGCCCTGCAGATCCGGGCGCACCGGGTCTCAGGGCAGGAAATGGGGCTGTGGGTGATCCTGAAAGGCCCTCCCGGTCCGGGGGCCTCAGGGTCACTGACGTCAAGCATTCTGCAGCACGGGCTCCGGGACGTTAACCGGGAGAAGGAGGAGACGGTGTCTGCGTGTCCAGTGGACACGGGCTATCTTTTCTCCAGCCAGGCCTTACAGATGCATCGCTGGGATAATGTTCTCTGTGGTCCCTTAGTCCCCTGAGTGCACTAATTGCGGGAACTGCCACATCCCTTCCCAGGTGTTCGAGCTTTGGAGGGTGGTCGGCCACGAGGAGCCATGCTGTGGACATGATGCTGATGTCACAGCCCTGCTCCGGGTGTCACCCTCCTCCAGTTTGCGTCGGGAGGCCTAGGACAGAGGAGCAGGCAGAGCGGGCACCCACTTGGAGGGTGAGCGGCGCAGCTCTTTCTGAGACTAAGAGCCTCGCTGGGTCGTAGAGCAATGCTGTTGTTAGACTCTCCACACAGGGTGGGATCGAGCAGAGCGCCTCCCCAGGTCCCCCTCCCCAGGTCCCCCTCCCCAGGTCCCCCTCCGCAGGTCACCCTCCGCAGGTCACCCCTGCACAACCCCCACCCTGACGAGGCCACCTTCCCTGCCTGGCCAGCTCCCAGAGCCCTCCGAGGCCACCTGTCCTGGCCAGCCCTGTTCCTGCCTTTCTCTCTTACCCTCCTGTTGTAAGTAAAAATAAACTCAATCTGATGCCTTGTAAGGGAAAAAAAAGGAGATGTTTTTGTTTCTTTTAACTGAGCGGTATAAGTAAAAAGTGGGATGGCTTCAGGTATGGCTGGACTCAGGGGTCCTAATGATTGGACCCGACCCTTTCCCACCCCCTCCTCTGGAGGCCCGCTTTCCCTTGGGGCGGGTTCTCTGTCCAGATCTGTCCACCTGGCGGCAATCACCCGGCAACCTTCAGTTTACCAGGTCTTCAGGGCTTGTGATGGAGAGGTGTCATCTCCCCCAGGAGAGATTCAGACTGGCCCCGCCCTGCAATGGGGCACAGCTGATGAGCCCACCCCTCCACCAATCACAGTGGCCTGGAGACTGGCGTGCACTGGGATTGGCCTGCTGAGGGCCCTGTGCCCGCCCACATGGGGATCGTGCTTGCTCCCCCTAAGGACTCTGAATGCAAGTTACTCCGTGGAGCCTCTCTCTCCTGAGTCTGAACTACCCACACCGAAGCGTTTAGCTTACGACACACCTTCGGAGGGACTGTTCGCGTTTATGAAGAGTCGTGATAGTCCTGGGAGACAGGGTCAAACGGACAAGAGTAAAAAGGAAAATGATTCTGTCTGTTGCACTTTTGGATTCAAGGGGGAAAGATGAGTGTCGACCGAGATCACAGCGACAGGTGTTAGGTATTTTCCCGGGTGCCGCTGGACGCGAACATTGCCCGTTCTTAAAGTACCTCTACCTGACCGTGAACCCAAACCCAGAGAACGAAACGAGAGCGCAGTACGCATCCCGAAAGGACGCAAAACCGCACTGCCGTCCCTCATCCTTCCGGGACCGGGTTTTCTGGTCGGGGCCCACAGAGTCTCACGGTCAGAACAAGAGGGACCGTCCGCTGTTTCTCCCCTTACTGGCCCCAAAGCGAGTGCCGGCCCCTTTCAGAACCTCCTGCATGACGAGCCTCTTCTACAGTCCGCCCCGCCCCCCCCCCCCCCATGAAAACGGAGATTGTAAGGAGCTTCAGAGATGGGGTGGGCTTCTGCAAACAGAGAGGTGCGGACAGCAGCAGGTGGTGACCAGAGGGGGGGACGGGGAACTGGGTAAAGGGGCAGACACTCGCGGATGGAGGGAAACCAGAGTTCGGGCGGTGGGCATGCCACCGAGGACACAGACATTGGATTGTAATGCGGTACGCTTGAAATGTGCGTGTTATTAACCAGTGTTACCTCAATACATGTAATTAAAACATAAAAATAGCCCTGGCTGGGCAGCTCCTGCAGTCAGAGCACCGTCCTGACGCACCAGCGCTGTGGGTGGGGCTCTGGCCAGGCTCACCCAAGACCCAGCCAATGGCTGCATGAAGTGTGAAAACAAATCTCTCTCTCCCTCCCTCCTCACCCTCCCCCCTCTTTAAAATCAATAAATTAAAATAAAAAGACCTAAGAAGAAACAATTCTGTAACTGGTGTAGCGTTCTGGGGTGGAAACATGCTGGAGGAACAGTGGCACTGTGATAAACTCTGTCTCCTTCCTGACGGGGTTGCGGCCCAGGAAGGAGCTGTCATTCGGAAGTCTGGGGAAGCCGAGTTTTAAGAGTAATAAGGGCGGCCACTGAGGAAAACAGCGAGGAGGTTTCTCAAAAAATAAAAAAATGGAACTGCCTTTTGACCTGTTGATTCCGCTTCTGGGTACTTATCTGAAGAAATCTAACACTGATTTTAAAGGATATAGGCACCCTTATGTTCATTTCAGCATCACTTACAATCGCCCAGATCTGGCAGCAGCCCAAGTGCCCGGCAGTAGGCAAGCAGATAGAAAAGTGGTGATGTGTATATGCAACGGACTATTACTCGGCCCCAGGAAAGAATCGGACATCTCACCCATTTGCAAGAGCATGGACGGACCTAGAGGGTAATCTGCTGAGTGAAATACCGTAAGTCAGACAGAGAAAGACAAGTACCGTGCGATCTCACTTCTACGTGGGGTCTAAAGAACAGAATACATGACAGACAAAGCAGAAACAGACTCACAAACCCGGAGAACAGACTGACAGTTGCTGGGTGGCAGGAGGGGTGCTGGGGGCTGGGTGGGAAGGGGAGGGACTGGGAAGCACCGCTGGGCAGGCACAGACCAGCCACGGGAAGCGAGGCCCAGCACGGGGAGTGTGCTCAGCAGCCTCGTAATGACTGATTGCAGTGACTGCGGGCCGTGCCGGGTGGGTGCTGGAAATATCGGGGGAAACGCTTCATAAATTATAAAAATGTCTAACCTCTATTAGTGCCATCTGAAACTAATATAAAATAATATTGAATGTCAACTGTAATTGACAAATAAAAAATAGTAAATAAATCTGACCTCAGTTGAGAGAGGTTGCAGGAAGAATGATAGGAAAAATAAAATCTAAATTCTGAAAAGAAGTAATTCTATACATAAACAAAGCACACACAACTCATGGCACACACCTTCTTTCCTCAACTGCCTGGAAGCAGGTGTGGCCCGCAGCCTGGCGGCCGGGAAGGCGTCCAGGTTCCCAGCCCTGGGATTTGTGAGCGTGTGGTGCGAGGCGGCGGGTGGGATGGGTGCTGCTCGCTGGACTGGCTTGGGAGGGGGCGTGAGCCTGCGTTTTCCCGGTGGGCACGAAACAACCGCAGGGGTCTCAAAAGCGGAGGCGGCAGGCGGGGCCGGTCCAGTGCTCACTACGGAGACCATTGCTGGCCTCGAAGGCGGAGGGGTCCCCGGGCCAAGGAAGGCTGGGCGGCCTTCGGAGGCGGGAAGAGGGGAGAACACAGATGGTCCCCAGGACCTCCGGAAAGGATGGCGCCTGTGGGCAGCCCAGCCTCCGCTGGGAGCCCGTGCCTGGCCTCCGACCCCAGACACCGCCAGGGGCCTTGTTTCACTCCGTCAGCGGCTCCCGTTGCCGAGCAGGACGCTACTGCTGCGGGGCAGGCAGGAGGGGACAACGTCCCGTGTCGTGTTTGAAATGAGGGTCATCGGGCCGTCGAGGTGCGCACCTGGTTCGATGCTCGGCGTTTCATCCACGGACCGATTCCACCAAGCGCCCTCCGTCCTGTCCCCACTCATTTTCTCCACAGAGTTGGAGTCAGTCTGTTTTACAGGAAACACCCCCCCCACCCGCCGCCCCCCCGCCCCCAGCAGGAAGGGCTTTCTGTCCCTTAGTAGCTGGCGACCAAACACGACGTACGATGATGTCCAAGCTCCTTGCGTCCAAGCAGACATCATCTCGGAGTGGCGACGGGAGCGCGGTTATGACCTGTCACATTCCCGCAGCCGGCCGGCCGCGCACAGGGCAGGGAAGTGGCCGGTGAACGGCGGGGAGACCCGGGTGCCTGCAGTTGGCAGCGAGTCTGGGCCGCCCGTCCGCGGGTTAGGAATCGGGCTTTGAGGGATGACAGGAGGGCACCTCTCCCCAGCCGGGCCTCCAAGAGCCCCGCTGCATCCCCCCGCACCCCGTATCCCCCCTCGCCCCCCACGTCCCCTGCGCCCTCCAAGCCAGGCACCGCCCTCACGTTCCCCCCTCCCTCAGGCTCCTCTCTCTCTCTTTGACACTAAGGCTCCATAGCCATTGTTCTCCTCCACTCTCCGGCTTTTAAAAGACAATCTTAGAAATCTCAATAGAGAGGCATTCCCCCCTTTTCAAAAGGAAGGGAAGGAGCGTGCTGAGGACCAGGAACACCTTTCCAAGGGCCCTTTGCTAACTAACGGGGGATTCAGTTTAGCTGAACAGCTACTCCCCCAGGGAGCTGCCGCAGCCGGTGGGGGACGCCGCCTGCGCTGATTCCGAAAGGCCGGCTGCGGGGCTGGCAGACCGGGCTGGTGGCTGGTCCGGGCACAGCTGGCAGAGCCAGGCTGGTCTCCAGCCAGCAGGACAGGCCACAGCCCTGGACCCCCTGCAGGGGCTAGCACGCCCCCCCGGGGTGGGGGGGAGGGACAGTGGGGTTCAGATAAGAATGCAGGCCTTTCACTCGAGGGTCTTACGATGCTGCACTCCGCAGGTCATTCCCCCGGAACTGATGGCTGGGCGTCCCTTGGCAGACCTTGGACTGGCTGTGCAGCCTGAAGGGGAAGGACCTCTGGGGGCAGCCAGGGCTGTGCCTGGTCCCTGCTGGCACAGCCTGCTGGGCCTCAGGTGCCCGGGCTCTGTGTCCTGTTGGGAGGCCAGGAAGCCAGGGCTGGGCCCCAAGTCTCGGACTCAATCTGGGCGACAAGTCATCAGCTCCCTGACCTTGGGCAGCTCACTGAAGCTCTTTTCCTGTATCTTTTCAGTGAGATCAGGGAATACATTTGGGAAAGTTGGCGTGACTAGTACATGAAACATCTATCTCACAATGGGGTGTCATCTGTCACCCCGAGAGATATGGCTGACCTTGAACCTGACCAGTGGTCGGGGTCACACCACATGGAGAACTTGGGCGGAGACAGCTGCCCTGGGCGGACGGCCTCAGGGAGACAGGAGCTGCTTTGGGGCCTGGGCATGCCCTGCGGAGTGGGAGGGCGTCATGGGCAACCAGAAGGGCAGGCCGGGCCTCAGCACCGGGGAAATAATGGCGTTCATTCGCTACGGAGTTGGGGAGACAGCACAGAGCTCTGCCGGGGGGCACAGAGGCCCTGGGAGGCCACAGGGGCAGGCGGCGTCTGCCAGCCGGGAAAGCATTCTCTCTGGGCACCAGCCCTGCTGGCACCTTGATGTTGAACTTCTAGCCTCCAGAACTGAGACCATTAACTTACTTTAAATTAAAACAGGTGTTTAAGCCTCCCAGCCCGCAGTATTCTGCTACAGCAGCTCGAGATGACCCATGCAAGGGCAACTAAGCACAGAGACGGTCAGCAACCTCTTCAAGGTCACACAGCTGGCAGGGCACAGGGGTGCCGCGCACATGTGTGCATGCACGCACACGTGTGTATGTGCAAGGCCAATACCTCCACACAGCCAGAGAGAGGGGGCCGCCCCTGTGTTCCAGGAAGGGAAGCTGGTATCTGCGATTCCATTACACCAGCTGGGTTCCAGGGAAGATCGGTTTCCCAGGCCGAAGGATGGCTCTGCTGAGGCCGCATGGCCGCACTCCAGCCGGGCCTGACGGTTCTGCTGAGCCGGGAGGTGGCGTTTCTGTAGAACAGAGAACCAGAGAAAGGCCCGAGGCCATGGCTGGGGACGGTGTCCTGGGAGCAGGAGAGGAGGCAGCGCCCACCACTGCTGTCACCGGGTGCAGGACCGGGGACACCATGTGTAAGCGAGGGGACGGTCTAGGAGGTGAAGGGCAGGCGGGAGGTCAGGTCGGCTGTGAGGGGCGTTTGCGCTGGCTCACAGGGAGGTGAATTCATATTTGGGCCGGGGGCAGGCGGAGGCAGGAAACTCACGGGGCTGGGTCTCTTTGGGAAAGCGCCGGACGCACTCCCCATCGGTGCTCCCGATTCCCAGCTCCTTCCCCTTCGCCCGGCTTGCAGGGACCTTGTTTGCCGTTTGTCTGTCCCTCTGCCTCGGAGTCTCTGAAATGTCCCCGAGCCGTCCGTGCCAACTCGGCAGAAGTGCCGCCTTTGCTGGGAGCCTGTTCGCAGCCACGGGGGAGGGCTTCTCCGCAAACTGCCACTTCAGTGAAAACACAGAAGATGAAACCCAGCGTGTGGCAGATGGGAGGCGGCTGGGGGCTCCCTCCCCCGGACGCGGCCTGACTGGTCTGCGGCCTGTCTGACCTTGAACTGCCCCCGCCGGCCGGTGTGCTTGTGGGCACACGGAGGCTTCCGTGCTTGCCCTGGCTTCCCACGTCCTGTTGTGGACCCTCCCCCCGCCCCCCCCACACACTCCCTACATCTGTGCTCAGGTAACAGCTACATGA
This sequence comes from Trachops cirrhosus, assembly GCA_028533065.1. Lineage (NCBI taxonomy): Eukaryota > Metazoa > Chordata > Mammalia > Chiroptera > Phyllostomidae > Trachops > Trachops cirrhosus. The sequence goes on from CM052539.1 coordinate 191,888,550, forward strand.
ACTGGCTACATGAATTCTTCTCCGGAGAATTTGGCTTTGGAGTGGCCATTCCTTCCGGGTGGCTTTCGTGGGCTGGCGGATGGCAGAGGGGTTATCCCAGACTTCATGCCTAATTGCCCGAGGCGTTTTAAAGCTGTGGATTCAGACTCAGTGCGTGGGGGGTGGGGCTGGGATCAGGCATCTCTGACGCCAGGTGCTGACGCTGCTGCCTGCGGCCACACTCTGTGTAGCCCGGCCGCGGAGGGACTCCGCGTGGTTGAAAGGCTGTGGGGAGCAGTATAGGAATGCGTATCAGTGGGGGTTCTCCAGGAAATAAACCAAGTGGAGATTATCCACCTATCTACTAATCTATTTATCTGTTGATCAGCTGATGCCTCTGTTGGGATTTATCATAAGGAATTGGCTTGTGTCAGGATGAGGGCGGATAAGTCCCCAGACCCGGCACGTGTGGGCTGGGGGCCAGGAGAACCCGCGGCAGACGGCTCAGCCTGGAGGCAGGGACGGGCCTCGGCCTTGGCAGAGGCGGCAGGCGGGAGGGCAGCCCTGGACTCACAGGGCTCTGCCCACCTGACTGGCCGGCCCGGCCCGGAAGGGCGGCCTGCTGTGCCCAGTCTGCCGATTCCTGTGTTCGTCTCACCCAGGACGCCCTCACAGGCACGCCCAGGATCGTGTTTGGTCGAGGCGGGGGGCACTCCGAGGCCCCACCGGGGTGACACGCACAGTGACCTGGCACAGGGCGGGAGCACGAGTCCTCCCCGGGTCCCCTTGCTGGTCTTCTTGACATTCCCCGGGAAGAGGAGCCCGCTGTGTCCCTCCGTGAGCAGAATGCTCATTTCTGCGCCGGCTCCCAAGCTCCCCAGGGCACCCCCGGGCCTGACACCGGGCTGCCCGGCGACCTGGGCACGCCGAGGGCAATCGGTGCTCTCCCTTTGTGTTGGGCCTTCCGGTGGTCTCCCTGCTGGGGGAGGGGCACACGCCACGTGGGGGGATTGAGGATGAGCTGCCCTGGGGTGTGGAAGGGCAGGACACTCAATCTGTGGGGCCCGGAGCACATGACAATGGGGGCTCCTTGGTCAAAAGTTAGGGTTTTAAGATGGCAACAGCAGGGCACGCCTCCCAGTGCGCGGCCCTCCTGAGCGCGGGGCCCCGAGGGTCTGGTGCCCCTGCCGCCGGTCCTGCGTGTGGCGCAGCAGGAGGGGACGTGTGCGGGCTGGAAGTGACCGCTGGAAGGAGAGGAGGTCAGCCGGGGGCCCAGAGGCACGAGGGTCGGGATGGGAATGCGCAGGGTCCTGGTTTGCGACCCGCTTGTTTTCTTCCCGCCCTTTTCTCTTCCTCTTTCTCTCGCCCCCCTTCCTTCCTACGAGGCAGTTTTAAAAACCGCACCACTCGGATGAAGTGTGCTCGCCATCCATCATGTTTGTCATCCCACAGACATTTGTAAGGTACACCAGCCCGTGTCCCTTCTAAACCCCGTCGCAGCCATGGCTGGAACTGGAGTCCGTCCACGGAGGGAGTTTGTCCCCTCTGGGGATGCAGCGGGGTTGGCTGTTGGGAAGCCCAGGCCAGGTTATCCGTTTTCCGGGGTCTGACAGCCACTTCTCGGAATCCACTGAAAGGTCCAGAGGAGGGGACCTCAGGGGACAATCATCCTGGGAGTGGTTGGCCCCACCCAGAAGGTGGACCGTCCTCCTTCTCCAAATGTGATGTTGGGGCCTGGGTGTCCGTTCGAGACCTGGCCTGCTGGCTAGAGACAAGCCCACACAGGTGAAACGCAGAGGCCGTGACGGTGAGGACTGTCCACTGGTCCTTGGTGGGGCCCATGGGGTTGAGGAGGAAGGGATGGACCTCAGCCAGCACATCACAGCTGCTGGGGAAACCGGACTCCCATCTGTCTGCTGGGGGGTCCCGAGTGCACGATAACTCAACGCTGAGGCCCCCGCAGCTGCACGTATCTCCCCAGCGCACAGTGGGGGTGTTCCAGAGAGTCAAGGGTGCCTCGGGGAGCCCACCCTGAGTCCACACCCGCTGCCCTCCTCCCCGGGGGCAAAGCCCTGCTGGAGACAACGGGGTTGCACGAGATGCCTCCTGTCCTTTCTTTAAGGAGGGCATCTACACATGAGTGACAGAAAAGAACGTAGGTGCGTGCCCAGCTCCCTGCAGTAGGGGGCGCAGGCGCTGGCTCCCTTCATTCTGCAAACATGGTGCACGGACTGTGCGCCCGGCTGTGCACCGCCAGACCACAGCCCTGCCCTTGGGACGCATCGGCTGCACCGGCACACCGGCCTGCGTGCGCCGCCTGGAGCGGAGGCGCAGGCTCCTCTCTGCCGTGTCGCCTCGCCGCCCAGGGCCGTTTGCTGTGACTTCGCCGGGATCCCACCTAGTGAGGCTGTGTGTGTGTGGGGGGTGGGGGGTGGGGAGCTGTTGGCTGGTCACAGAAGTTGAGTCATGGACCAGACACAGTCTCTGCCGGTCCCCCTGTCCTCAACCTTCGATGCTGCCTCGGACACTCGTTTTTCCTTAGTGCCAACGCGATGTTCTCTTCAGATGTCAACAGTGCCCTGGGGACCGTGTGGGGACGCCACAATACCCCGCCAGATGGCATTTGTGCTTCAATCAGACGCCCAGTCCTCTCCGCCGCCGTGCGGAGCAGCTGCACGCTGAGCACGGCAGACGGGAACCGGCACGGGAGCCGGCGCGGCTTTTCGGGGTTTTGAGGTCAGGAAATGTACCCAAAGTTCGGATCGGCTTGATTCCAGTAAGGCCAGTGGTAGCAGAATGGTTCTGGGAACGCAGGCCCCCAAGGTCAGCGCTGAGCAGCTTCTGAGGGGCAAAGTCCCTCGGGGTGGGGCAGGACCGACGGAAAGATGTGGGCGGGGCCAAGCGTTTCTCTTAGAGTCTCGTTCTGGTTCTGCAACCGCTTTAGGAAATGCCAGCCCATTTTAAAGGTGGGGAAACTGGCTCGGAGACTAGTCGACTTCGTTAAACCCGACAGCTAACTTTGACGAGTGCGTCCTGCGTGCTGGGCGGGGCCACGGTCTATGGGTTAGGGGGCAATGCCCCTGTTTTACAGAGAGAGGGGAGGGGGCTGATGGGAGACTGTCCCCACTCCAGGCTCCAGAGCTAGAACGTGGTTTGGATTCAAAGCAGCCAGTCTAGCCCCAGGACTCCGGGTCTTACCTGCTTTCCGGAGGTTCTCAGAGCAGAAAGGGCTTTGCCAGGTGGGTGCTCAGATTTGCCGAGGCTCACCTCGCCTCCGGTAGCGGGGCGGTCAGGCTCGGGTAGGGCAGAAAGTACCCCAGGGACACGGAATGTCACGGGGGCAGAAAGTCCTGGGCGCCTAGCAACGGGCAAAACTATAGGAAACAACTATGGCAGGCCCGGCCCTCACCCTCAGGGTGACCCTCCCTCCCCTGGCACGTGTGGTTCTCGACCCCCTTAGAGCAGGAGGGAGGGCACCGGAGGACAGCCTCATACAGCCCCCGTGTGCGCCCTCCCTGCAGCACAAAGCCCTCAGGACAGCGAGGCCTTCTGATCAGCATCGGACAATCTCAGGAGCGGAGATTGGCCTCGAGGCCAAGCTCTGGTCACACTAGAGAGAACATCGAGGCCTCGGCTGTGCCTCAGCTCCAGGCCAGGAGCAGCAGCTACGCCAGGTGAAGCCTCGTCCTGGCTGCCTCATGACCAGCTGAGAAGAGTAAGGACCCCCTGCAAGGCGCCGGCCAATCGGCGCAGACCATGACCTCGAAAGGACACACCTGGAAAGCTGATGCATGTTCGATTGACATCCTCCTGGGACCTCCGTCAAACCCCACCCCCACCTTCAGAAACCAGATAAAAACCCCCAAGAGGAAAGGCCCAGGGCTTGCTCTCTCTCCCTCCTTCTCCCCCTCCTGTCCTTCCTCCGTCTTCCCTCAAGTGCGGTCCTTGGCCCTCCCTCTCCTGAGCTCCGAGGGCCCTTCTTTGCCCCCGTGACTTGTTTCCTGGGACCCTGCTGCCCAGCTGACTCACTTTTTCAGAAGATTTTATTTATTTTTACAGAGGGCAAGTGAGGGAGAAAGAGAGGGAGAGAAGCATCAGTGTGTGGTGGCCCCTCCAGAGCCCCCCACGGGCGACCTGGCCCACAGCCCAGGCCCCTGGGAATCGAAGGGCGACCCTTTGGTTTGCAGGCCGGCGCTCAGTCCACTGGGCCGCACCGGCCGGGGCCCAGCTGGCTCACTCCTGCCTCGGGGCTTTCTAAACGGGCTCACTGCGTTCGAGTTCTGGGCTCTGAGTTCTTTCCTCGCCAGCCTCAAGGCCCGGGGTCCGACTCCACCACTGACCCCGCCACGTTCCCACCTTTGCGGCCGGGCCCGACGCGGCCGCCCTGAGGGAGGCAGAGGAGGTCCGACTGCAGGGGCCTCGAACAGCCCAGGTTTGACCCGCGCGGGTCCGCTTATACTTGGGTGTTCTTCAATAAATAGCCACAGTACTGTCTATGTGTTTTCTCTCCTCACGACTTTTTTATTTACTAGAGAGAAAGGGAGAGACACACATCACCATGCTGTGCCACTTACTGACGCTTTCCTTGTTTGATTCCTGTATGTGCCCCGACCAGGGATTGAACCCGTAACCTTGGCCTATTGGAACGATGCTTTAACCAACTGAACTCTCTGGCCAGGGCATGATTTTCTTACAAAGTTTTTTTTTCTAGTTTACTTTATTGTAAGAATATAGTTTATAATGACCACGGCACACAAAACGTTGATCCACTCTTTACACCGGTGAGACTTACGGTCAGCAGTGGGCTTAGTGAAATTTTGAGGGGGTCAGAAGTTCTGTGTGAACCGCTGACTGGGCGGTCAGCGCCCTAACCCTGCCGCTGACCAGGAGTCGGCTGCTCCCGGCGCTCACTTTCAGGACAGCCTCTGGGAACCTGCCGGGGCACAGGGCCCGCCGCACACGTCTGCAGCGGAAGGTGCTTGTTTGACGAACACTTCACGTTACTATACGCCGCTTCCTTGTTTTCCCATCCTCGCCGAGGACACATGTTCATTGCCTTTAATATTTATTTATGTTCTGGATTTTATTCACTTATTTTCAGAGAGAGGGGGAAAGAAAGGGAGAGAAACATCCATGTGTGAGAGACACATCGATCGGTTGCCTCCTGCACACCCCCAACTGGAGACCCGGTCTGCAACCCAGGCACGTGCCCTGATTGGGAACTGAACCGGCGACCCTTCAGTTCACAGGCTGGTGCTCCACCCACTGAGCAACACCAGCCAGGGCCACTTTTTCATTGCTTTTAGACAGAGAAAGGGAGAGAGAGAAACACTGATGTGGGAGAGAAGCATTGTTTGGTTGCCTCCCTGATGTCCTGGACTGGGGATCCTAGGCACTGGACCAGGAACAAATCCAGCCTAGGTATGTGCATTGACTGGGAATCGAACCCGCATCCCTTTGGTTATGGGTTGATGCTCCAACCGAGCCACAATGGCCAGGCTATATATGCCACTTCCTTTTCTAAGTGTATTAGTAATATTAAGTCATTCATCCTCATAACAACCCTATGCAGTGGGTATTCTTACCGTCTCAATTATATAGATGGGGAAACTGAGGCCCAGAGGTCTAAAATAACCTGACCATGGTCACAGCTAGAAAACCATAGGCATATGATTGGAAACCGGCAATTCGGCTCCAGAGCATGGCCAAGGGCACTCCCGAGCATCCTTTGGGAAAAACCTTGTTTATTTTCATATATACATTCCCCTTCCAAGATGGTGGCTGGTCACAGGTTGAGAAATTGCTCTTCCTCCTGGGATGAAAAGCTTCACAAAGGAATGACTCTCCACTTGGGCAAGATGCTGGCTGAGATGAAGGTAGATTTTGGAAGGCCGTCTTTTGGAAAAATTTTCTTTCTTTTTTTTTTTTTAAAGATTTTATTTATTTATCTTCAGAGGGGAAGGGAAGGAGAGAGGGAGAGAAATATCAATGTATGGTTGCTTCCTGTGCATTCCCTGCTGGGAACTGGCCTGCAACCCAGGCATGTGCCCTGACTGGGACTCGAACCGTGATCTCTTGGTTCACAGGCCCGCGCTTAATCCACTAAGCTACACCAGCCAGGTGGAAAAATTTTCAAACTTCACTCAGTGCCACTGCACACCCCCCGGCCCACGCCCAACACCCACTGTGGGACCTGGCAGACCTGTCACTCTGAGAGCTACCGTCCTCATCCTTCCCACACTGACGCTGTGACGTGCTTCCCTTGTCCAGAGCCCTCACCTCTAATGAGAACTCTAATGAGAGTTCCTCTGGAACTCACAAAATGTTCCTGAGCACTCCAGATGCGCCGGGAATTACGTTAGGCACTAGGATGCAGCAGAGAACCAGACGGAGAAGACTCTGGATCCATGGGGGGTGTGACGAAACGGCAGTGACAGCCCCGTGAGACGCCGGGGTGGGGTGGGGGCACGGGTACCTAGCCTTGACCTGATCCAGGCAGCTCCCAGTACCTACGAGACTGCGTCAGTGGTACGTAGTTCAGCAATGGGTGCTGGGTGCCTGCACTGGCCGCAGGCCGGGTCCTGAAGAACGGGAGGGATCAGCTAGTGAAGAGGAACTATGGGGGTTGGGGGTGTTGTGGGCAAAGGGGAGACCGAAGTGAGAGAGCAGAGTACTCTTCGGTTTGGAAGGATGATTCTGCAAAATGTAGAGGAGACTTCAGGAGCAAGGCCTGGGGGAGAAAGACACGGAAGGTCTTTTACGTCTGGTGGGGTGGGGGCGTGGAGACCAGGGCTTGGATCTGGGAGGCGGGAGAACAGAGGGGAGAACCAGGAGAAGGCCAGCATGACTCAGTTTTGCAGTTTAGTTTTACCTGAAAGACACTGGCGGCTTCTTTTGTGGTTCCATTTCCTTCCTTTTTTTTTAAAGTTGATTTTTAGAGAGAGAGAGATCAATTTGTTGTTCCACTCATTCATACATTCATTGGTTGCTTCCTGCGTGCGCCGCGCCTGACTAGGGACAGAACCTGCAACCTTGGCTTACTGGGATGATGCTGTAACCCACTGAGCCACCCCGCCAAGGCCTGTGGTTCCATTTTCAACCAGAGAACCCCAGGGGCTCAGGCTTTCCAGCCTCTGGGGGCGAACACACCCACCGAATCAGGGTGGTGTTAACGGTGAAGTCCAAAAGCTCTGAAGGTCGGGGGGTAGAGCTTTCGGTGGAGCCTCTACAGTCAGTGCCCAGTGTGCGTGTGCCTCACTACCTCGCGAAGGGTAAACGGCCAAGGGCCAACGTCGTTTCTGGATTTTACAGAAGAAACTAGGTCTGCGTGAGTCTCTGCAGACTCACAACTCTGCCTAGTACGTGAATGTGAGGCCGGAGCCCCTCGCTAAGATCTCAAGTTCACGTGCTGGGCAGGTGGGTCTGAGGGGGAAGGGCTGGGCTCCCGGGGACTGGTTAAGGACCGCACCCTACCTGGAGCCAGCCTGGCGCCAACATCCCGCAGCAGCCACGGGGAGGAAGTAGTTTCTTCTCGTAAAAAAGTTCTCGCTTGCCTTAGAGCCAGGCACACGCCTCCAAGCCGGACCACGTGTCCTAGGTACTGCGTTTTTTTTTTTTTTTTTTTTTTGCTGTTCCCCTCCCCCGTTCCCTTCCCCTGCCGTCTGTCTTAGGTGGCAGGAAAATCCTTTACCTTCGACCAATCCCACCGATGCCGAGCCGCGCGCGCGCGCCAACTCGAGCCCCTTCTCTGAGCATCATTGGCCACCTCCACCTATGTTGGGTGACAGGCAGCTTCGCGGACCTATTGCGGCAGGAGGCGGAGGCCACTCGGCCCACCCAAAGCCGCTTTGTTAGGGGCTCCGTCGCTGTTCCCCAACAGCCGCGCCTTCTTGGCCGACCCCAGGGGTCCCCAGGCCGCGCCGCGGGAGCTGCGTGGGAAGGAAGCCCAGGGGCGGGTGGCACCGCATCCTTCCATCCATCCTGCGAGCGGATGCAGCGGGGTACCCAGCGAGCTCCTGTTGTCAGTCTCCAGTCCAACTCCGAACGCCCCGCTCCTGTATCCACGGTCGTCGATTGGCCGGCAGGAGGCGGAGCGATCGTCGGGCTGACCAATTGGAGCTCGGTTTCCCACGCGCTCCTTGAGCCCCGCCCCAGAGGCCGCCCGCGGAGGCGCTCTGACGGCTCTCATTGGCCGACCGCAGGCGCCGGAGCGCGGCCGGGCGGAGCAGCGCCGCCGCCGTCGGGCTCGCATCTCTGCAGCGCAGCGGTCGCCTCGGTCCCCGCAGCCCCGGGATTCCGGCGTTCCCGCATCGTTCCGTCCCAGTCGTGGAGACCCGGGACGAGCGTCGCGGGTGAGTACCGCGGGCCTGGGAGCGCGGGCCGGCTGGCCGGAGCCACCCCGAGGGCCGCGGTGAGGATGCCCGAGCTACTCTGCTCCTGACGGGCACGTCCCGACCCCCGTTTCCCGCACACCGGGGCTCCCGGCGGGTCCTAGCTCCCCCAGATTGCGCTCTGCTGGTATTGTTTTCGTGTTCGCAAACTCGGGAGGCGGGGAGACAGCTCTCGCTCGAACCTTAAGGAGGGAGACGAGCGAGCGGCGTCCAGGTGCCCGGCGCCGAATGGAAGTGACAGCGTCCGGGCGTTGGCATTCGGTCTTCCTGGCGGCGGGAGGTCAGCGCTGACTTGCGGCGGCGGCCGCGGCACTTTGTATTTGTCGGCTGATTTTTATCAACTTCGGGGAGGGCGTGCGTGTGCCTGCGTGGGGCTGTGTGTGTCTCCGTCCCCGACCTGGGCACCTCCAGGCCCGGGGATTCGGCGACTCTGACTGGGCGCTCACCTTGGCGATCTGTGCCCTGCTCGAGGCCGGACCCACGGGGAGGAGAGCGGGGGTCGGCACACTGGGCCGAACACCCGCGGCCGATCAGGGAGGGGGCATTTAAAGCGGCATTTTGCAGGCGAGCAGACAATGACTGGCCCGGGTGCGGGGTCCAGAGGTCTGTCCGTGGGGTACCCGCGCACGATCGGGGACCGGGCCGCTGGGATGCTGCCGCGCCGCTCACAGACCTCCCGGGGACCCGCGTGGGGCCCGCTTTTGTTTACAGACCTCGCCATTGGGCGAGAGCTGCGTCCTGTGCTCCCCGGGCCTGCCGCTGCCGCGCGCCCCTCCGAGCCGGGAGAAGTTGGTGCGTGCTGTCAGGTGATGCCCCCTCCCTCGGCCTCCTGGAGAAATGCTGCAGGGAAAAGACGCCCCGGCGGAGCCTTTGCTTCCAGTCCCCGCTGCGCATGGCGCCCCCCGGCCCCCGGCGCCCAGAGGCGCCGCGTCCCGGCCAGGGTCCTAGTTCTAAGATGGGCAGCCGTCGGGGCGCTGACCGAGCCACGCTCCCCTCCCTCTCAGTAGCGTCCTCTGTCTAGCCTTGCCCCCGATCAGCCCACGTGGATCCGAGCCTGCCCTTTTCTGCCTGCTGGCAGGTCTTGAAGGACGCGCGTGAGCCCTTCAGGATGCCGACCCATTCGTGCTGCTTCGCTGGTACCCACGCGGCTCGCGGAGCAGCTGTGGGGCACCCTTGAGTCAGAGCGGGCCGGATCGGGTTACCCACGCGTGCTGACTTGGCATACACTTTGTGTGAGCTGGAGTAGAGGTTGGGAGCCTGGCGCTGAGGTCAAACCAACCCGGTTTCCAGTGCCTGTTCAGTGCCACTCAGAGCTGGGTGAGCCAGGACAGCTACTCAGCCCTTCTGCGTCTGTTTCCGAGCCTGGAAAGTGGGGATGAGCGTTTCCACTGGTGTGTGTGTGTATGGGGGGTTAAAAGGACAGTATAAACCTCCTGCGTAGGACAGTGCCTGCCACGTGTGAACCTGGAACAGTGTGGTTTTCCGCGTAGGAGACTCTTACAGAGGACAGCCCGTGTGTCCTCTTCCACAGCTCTCCTCTCCACCAGCTGCTGTTTGTTTTAAAAAGCGTGAGGACTCGCATCAGGGCGTGTTTTAATGGCCTCAGGTTTAACTACACGGTACTGAACTAATCGCTTCCAGCTTCGTTTCCTGTGCGAATTTCCTTCAGGCTTCAGTTGTTTCTCCTGCCTGTCTTCCCGCTTTCTTGAGGCTATGCCGAGGCCCAGGCCTGGGTGGAGGCGGAAACCTGGCCAGGTGGGACGGAGCCAATGGCCGCCCTGCGGAGTCATTAGTGCCCGGATGGAGGGAAGTTCGAACAAAGAGATACCTGGCTTTGGCGGGGCGGGAACCCTGCCTGATAGCAGGGGAATGTGAGCTGGTAACTTGCTAGTTTCCAGAATGTGCTCTTTGTGCCCCATGGCAAAGAGCTCCTCCAGGGAGATCGTCTCTGGGCGTAAACACGGAAGTTGCCACGTAATTATCACCGAGTGGGGGAGAAGCAGCCCTCCGGAGGGAGCTGGGGCGGCTGGGGACGGCTGGGGACGGCTGGGGACGGCTGGGGACGGCTGGGGACGGTAGGAGAGGGCTGGTTGCGTCAAATGTTGTCGTCGTGTTTGACTTGTCTGTCTGCTCCACCAGCTGATTTTCTTTAGGCGAAGAAAGAGCCAGTTGCATAGAGAGAAGACCCAAACCAGAAAAACCCCTTGACATAACCAGATAGTTTAAAAAGGACCCTCTCAGACTAGCCTGCAGAATAAGATGTTACTGAAAAGAAAACGCTTCTGTTTCAGCACCTTTGCCAGTTGGAGCAAGTTGTTGCTCTGGGTCCCGTAACCCAGCTTTGCGTGCAGATCTCGGGCCTTTCCCTGCCAAGACAAGCGCTCGGACAAACCAGCAGACAAAACTCGGACTGGGTGCCGGCCCTGCAGCCTGCGGCAGTGGGGCGGACTCCCACTGGTGCTCCCTCCACCCCCGTGTTCCCGGACCTGCCGGTCACCCCGGTGGTGAGGGCCGCTACCGCCAGCGGGGAGGCGGTGGGAATGGATAAACTTATGACCGGTTTTGAGTTCCTGCACTTGCTTTGGGAACCCTCCTGCCCCGGGGGACGGGGTGGCGGCTCTGCCCCCTGCTGCTGTCTGGGGAACAGATCGTTTGGGGCCTAGACTTGAAAGGGGCACTTGGTGAGGAAATCTCATTAGCTGACAGTTTAACTCCATCTGAAGCTCATCCAGAGAGCTAGAACAAAAGCTTGTCCCCTGTCCCCTGCAGATCTGTCTCCCAGTTCCCCTCCCCTCCTCTCCCTCCCTTCCCCTCCCCCCTGAACCTGGAAGGAAAGGCAGTCCTGGTCCTGTCCCCTCCCCCACCAAATTCCTGCGGCCCCCCCACCCCATCCCCAGGCATTCTGGAGCAGCGTGATTTCCAGAAAGTTGCTGAGGGCCTGCACTCCGCCCCTCCAGCGAGGAGCTTACTGTCCTGAGGAGAAGCACTTTGTGCTGCTGTGTGTGACCAGCTTGGGGCTTCCAGCCTCTGGCATAGACGTCAGTGAGGACCTGGCTTCCGCCCTTGGGCTGAGGCCGCAAGGTTACCGCCTCGCTCTGAGTCCTGGGGCTCCCGACCCCGCACGTTCAGGCTTCTGGTTAGGAGAGACCATATTTTTCGTGTCTCCAGCCATTTGGAGTCCTGTGTCTAGAACTCTGTTTCACTGGTGTGTGGAGTGTCTGTACGCAGAAGGATATGTTTTCCATTCTAAATTAACCAATTACAGGCTGGCACAGTAACGCCTGCTTGAGTGTGGTTGGTAGGATACTAATATGGAAGCAACAATCTATAGTTTCAATGTGAACATTTCACCTAAAGTATCACGTGGTGTGCGTGAGTGTGATGCTGTCACCTTACAGAATGACATACTTGTGATTTTGCTGGAAAGGATTTTGTAATCAACGCGGGGCGTTACTTGTGCCGGACCCTGTAGGTAGACTGGTGTGGCAGAGTGCCTTACCCCCCCACCCCCCAGGACCAGAAAAAACGATTTGCAACACCCCCAGCAAAACGTTTCTGTTTTTTTCACAGTTTCAGACTTCTGGTCATTTCATCTCTTCATGTTCAGTTTTATGTAAATAATAACTCCTGTGTTAAAAAAAATCCCTCATCTGTGTAGGCCGAATCACTTCTTTTTAACAATTTAAAAAAAATGTATTAAATAAAGGAGCGCTCAAAAATAAAGCCGTGCTCAGCCAGGAACAGGGTGTTTTGCAAAGGAAACAATGCTCCTGTGTAAAGGGTACGAGATATTCATAGTTGGGCGGCTGCTGCCTTCCGCCGCCTCCCCGACCTCCCGCGCCTCCGCCCCCGCTCCCCGGTGGGAGACGCGCACTGCGCTGGGCCCCGGGGTCTCGGGAAGGACTTCGTCCTGGCCTAGACTGGGGCTCTGGAGAGGTCCTGCCTGTGCTTGGGTGAGATCCTTCTAGAAGACCTTGGAGTTCTCCCTGGTCGGGCTGAGGCTGAGGTGAGACTGGCCTACTGCAGTGCACGTGGGGATCGCTTTGACAGGCTGGCGGAAGTGGGGGCCGCAGCCCTGGGGCGCCGTGTGCGCGAGCCGCCCAGCTGGGCGCGTTCAGAGGGTGCCAGACAAAGAGCGATGATTCAGCCGGGAGCTCGGTGGGAGGCAGCTTCTTCCGCCGGCGCGGCCTCCTCTCCTCGGGGGCCAGGGCCTCGAGGCTCCGTGTGGCCACGAGCGTTCCGTCCCCCTGGGCACACGAGGGTGCGGTTGAGGAGGGGGGTCCCCACAGTTTTGAGAGCTCCAGCAAAACTGTAGGAGGCGGGCCACTGCAAGTTTTCCTGGGATCTCTGAATTCGTGAAGGAGGAGGGATAAAAGGGAGGGAAGGGTGTTTTGTTTAAAAATAAAAAGACACACCTGTGTTATTTCACTCTGGCCCCGCCCCCTTAGGCTGAAGCCCCGCCCCCTTAGGCTGAAAGGCTGTGTATACCGGTTTGCTAGGAAACGGGCGGCTGGGAGGCAGTGGCCTGGGTTCCCAGACTCGGCTTGGGAAGGCGAGGAGTGGATTGGCCATGGGACTCAGTGGCTTTTCCTTAAAGATGCCACCAAGCGCTGTTCTCCGTGGCCACGGAGGAGGCGCGGTCCTGCAGAGAGAAGCCGCTCTGCAGGCTGCCTCCAGCCCAGTGCTGTCTGGCGGTGCCGCCTCTAGGCGGGGAGCTGCCGACCTTGGACGCAGAGCTCTCCAGTCCCCGGGCCTGGCTTCCCCCGGCCCTCTGCAGAGCTGATAAGGGCCCTGCCCTCTGCTGAGCTGATAAGGGGCCTGGGAAGCCACCAGGCCAGCACTGTGGAAACGGTGGGGACAGGATTTTCCCCCACTGCTCTTCAGAAGAGGGTGGGGGTGGCCTGAGGTCTGCAGTGCGGTCCTGGGGCCCCTCAGGAGGGGGAGGAGGTCTGCTTCGCCTCCCCTCCCTCCTGCCAGGCTGGGGCCCTCTCTGACTTTGGGGAGTGACTTTCCAGCCTGATCATCTCAGAATTTCTTCAGATCCTGGGGACGAGATCTCTTTTGACCCAGTTGCATGCACCCCTGGCTCAGAGAGGAGTGCTCGGCTACCCTCGGGCAGAGGACAGTTCTGGCAGGGAGAGTCGGGAGCTAGGGCCCACTGGTGTCCGCTTGCCTCTGGGGCTTCTGGGGTTGTGCGGCAGAGGCCCGGCGCTGGGGTGTTCTTGCCGAGGGCCCCTGTGCGGGGTTTTTCTGGCCCAGCACACGTGATGTGCTGGCTTCTGTCTTTTCGGTGGAACGTGCATCTCTGTCTCCTTCCAGGGCACGAGGGTCTCTCGGGACCCGGAGGGCAGGGAGGGCCAGCTCCTTGGGGTGTGGTGGCCCCCGGGCCGAGAACCTCAGCCCTTCCAGACTTGCGGGGCCCAGCCCTCTGGGACCTGGGACCCTCCGGGTCTCGCCTGTTATCTGGTGTCTTGTTAGTTCCACCACCCAAGCCCCAAGGGTCTGAGTTGTAACCCAGTGACCGGGGAGGGGCGTCCTTTCCCACCATGCACACGGCTGGCTGTGTTGGGGGCGGGGAGCAGCCTCCCCTGCACCTGGGGGGCTGAAAGGCATGTGACCTGGGGCCTCGGGGTGGGGACAGTGCTGTGGGCACTTTCTCGCCGGGAACGACCTTTGGATCCCAAGGTGACCGAGGGTGTCCCATTGCTCTCCCTTTCGGAACTTTGACCTTGCGGTGAGGGTTCTTACTGACTGCTGTGCCCTCGAGAGCAGAGGGCAGGGGCTTTGCCCAGTCCCCCTGAGGTCCCCACGGGTGTCCCCAAGCCGCCTTCACAGGGAGGCCGCCTTGGGCTGCGAAACCGCAGTCGGTTCTGCTGCGGTGCACTCGTCACAGCTTCCCTCGGTGACAGCAGTGTCCACTTGAATGTTTTCCCGGACACAAGTTATGTCCTTATTTCATGCTGAGTTCGATTTTATTTATTTTTGGAGAGAGGTGAAGGGAGGGAGAAAGAAAGCGGGGAGACATCCATCTGCTGCCTTTCGAGCGCCCCGCAACGGGGACCTGCCCCCCAACCCAGGCGTGTGCCCTGACTGGGACTCGAGCCCACGACTTCTTGACGGACCCCTCGCTTTGTGGGGTGTCGCAGAGCCATGCCGGTCAGGGCTCACGCAGATTTTCAGCTCGAGTAAAGCCAAGTTTGATTCGATGCTGCAGACAGCGTGGACAGGAACGATTCCAGGCAGCGGGAGCACCCGCGTCACCCCCTGACCCTCACCCTGGCCCCTTTCTCCTGTCAATGGTGTCTGCCTCTGAAAACAGGACGCGGGCCCTCTCCGGGTGCACCCTCCTGTCACGAGGGGTGATTCTGCTTCTTCGTTCGTTGCCCTCCCCGCCTTCCTGTGCCCTCTGGCCTTTTCATGGTGATCTTCACAGCTCACACTGAGGATTCTCGCCGTCACATCACTCCCGTAGACCTCTAGTTTAGTTCCCTGCCGGACGCCCCAACGTCCCCTGCGTCCGCTGAGCAGGCAGGTCTCCATCTAGCTCCCTCCCAGCTCCCTGCCTCCCCGCCACCCCTTCCCGCCAGGGCCCTCGGGGCTGGTACGGCCCTGTTCTGTAGGCGCAGCACCCGACTCAGGCCCTTACCTCGCCTGAGTCAGCGGGTTCGGGTCTGTTTGCAGGGTGTGTAACTGGCACCCGGATCAGCTTTAGAACAGTTTCATGGACCCCGAAGGAGGGAACCTCACTCCCTACCCTGCCGCCACCTCTGGGAACCGTGACTCCAGTTACTTTCTGTCTCTGCCGATTCCCTTAGCTTGGCCCTTCCGTGTGAATGGACCTGTATTGTGTGGCCGTGGCCCTTTGTGACCGTCTGCTCTGAGTACCATGTTCTCCAGCGCCGCCCATGTGGTGGCAGGTGGCGGTGCCCCGCTCTTTTTCGTTGCCGAGTCGTATTTCATCACATGGATGTATTTATTCATTTATCAGTGGGTGGACGTTTGGGTCGGTTCCACCCTTGGGCTATTGGGAATAGTTACTGCACTGAACATTCGTGTACAAATACTTGTTTGAATGTTTGTTGAAATTCTTTTTGGCGCACACCTAGGAGTCAAACGCTGGGTCGTGGGGAACTGCCAGACTGTGCTCCGAGTGGCTGCCCGTGCGACCTGGGGACCGGCAGTGCCTGAGGGGCCGCTGCCCCCCACATCTGTCCCTTGGAGTCCAGCCCCCCTGGTGGGAGAAGAGGCGGTGTCTCCTGGTGGTTCCCGCGTGCGTTTACCTGGGAGACAGCGACGCGGACCAGCCTTCCAGGTGCCCGGTGGCCAGTTGTGTGTCTTCTTGGGAGAGACGTCTGGGCAGACCTGTGCCCGTGTTGGGGTTGTTCTGTCTGTTTATTGCATTGCAGGAGTTCTCTGTGTATCCCAGGTACGAGCCCCTCACCAGGCATGTGACCTGCAGGCAGGCGCTTTCTCCATCCCGTGGGCCATCTGTCACATTCCTGACGGCGTCCCTTGCGCGTCATCTGCGTTTGAAAAGCCGGCGACCGGTGAGGCTTGCCTGCTCGGGCGAGTGTGTCAGCGCTCCGCGCCCGCAGCAGGTGTCACGCTCGCCAGCGCTCCCTCTTCCGGTTCCCTGGGCGCGGCTTCCTTCAGCTCACGGGTCGGGGCAGGGAGCGCTGGAAATACTTGGTTTTAAAGCTGATTTCACGTTGAAGAAGGCAGTACTTTATTTGTTTAAAGAGCTGTGTGAACGGCCCAGTGATTCATTTGTCAGAGCTACGTGAGGGGAATGTTTGCAAAGTGATTTGAAAGGGAACTCTCTCGGGGCAGCTTTTGGGTGCTCCTGTTTTGGTTGTGTTACGCTGGCACCCAGGTTCGTGACGGGGGCAGTTTTCCCCGCCAGCCGGGGGACGTGGGCAGCGACTGTGGACGTGGGTTGTCCCACGGGGGGGGGCGTGTAAGGAGCCGTCGGGCTGCAGATGGTGGAGGCCCGGGATGTGGCTGTCGCCCTGCCCCGCGCAGGCCAGGCCCCGGACAGAGGGCGACGGAGCCACCGCCAGGCGCGCGGAGGGAGACAGGGCTGTGCCCAGGGGCTCAGGCGCCGTCGGAGAGCACCGTTCACGTGTCTTCACGGAGGAGAGCCGTTTCCGGCTCCCCCCCCCCCGTGCTGGTGCGAGCGCGTCAGGTCGGTCAGTGATCTGAGGCATCGGGTCATTTTGGTCGCCTAAAAAATCTGGTTGCTATTAAGCTGTATAAAGTATCTTCTAGGATAGGAAGCTCTCAAAAACTGGGCAGTACTTTCGGGAGCTTTGGGCTTCTCTGCCTGGGCGGTGCGGCCCCCGGGGGTCACTGTTAACTGCCAGCAGAGCTCGTCCTGGGCCCTGGCGGCCGCCGCAGTGGGTGGGGGGCGAGCGGTGCTGGCGGGCGGCCGTGGCAACGCCGCTCCTCTGCGCCCGCTTACCGAGCGTCACAATCCCCCGGGAACGGCCGTGAGTGCAGTGCAGAGCCTACCGCGGCAGCCGGGAAGAGCTCCGTGAGCGTTAGGGTGATTATCTCATCTCGGAGCCCGTGTGATTAGACACTAACGCTTCAGTTCTACAATTATGGCAATTGAACTTTAACATTTCGTTGTAATTAAAAAAGTTGAAACCTCATAACTATGGTTTTCACGTAACTGAACAATTTAAGAACCCAATTATTTAAAAATCGACTTACAGAACTCACCCTGTGGGTTCTTTTTCCCTTTTTCCCACCTGACAGTTACCTGCTTACCTTGGGGACGGACCCCGCCCGCAGCCTTGGTTTCGTGAGCCCCCCACAGTTGTAGCAGACTGTTCAAGTCACCCTAAAAAAGGTTTGTGGGGGCGCGTCGGATGATTCCAGTCCCTTCCCGTCAGTGCCGGTGTCTCCAGGAAGTGGGGTCAGAGTCCCGTGGACAGAGTTTGTGAAAGTTGCAGGGGAGCACTAGGGATTTGGGGTCTCTGGCCAAGGACGAGAGACCAAGTGAATGGCCATTCTCTCTCTCTCTTTTTTAATTTACAAAAATTTTATTTTCAGAGAGAGAGGGGAAGGAAGCAAGAAAGAGGGAGATAAACATCGATGGTTGCCTCTCCCGCACTCCTGGCCTGGGGACCGAGCCCACCACCCAGCACGTGCCCTGACTGGGGTTCGAGCCTGCTGTCTTTCACTTAGGGGGTCAATGGCCCACTCTTGGCAGCAGGACGGGTGCTGTAGCTTCTTAGAGTGAGAAGGGCCGAAGCTGCTGCTCACACACAGCCCCTGGGTTGAGTTGCGGAAATCCACCTCTTCTCAGAAAGAGTCCGCCTCTCCCGCCCGTGCTGCACCAGTTCTGAATACCACCTCTACCCGCCCCCCCATCCCCCCCCACAGGTGGGGGGGAGACAGGCCTCCAGCTCCTCCTCTTTTCCAAGCGCTGGGAGCCAGCACCCGACATCGGCCCGGCCCCCGGTGGTTGGTTGGTTGCAGGGGTGCGGGCAGACCCTTTCCAGGGGCATCAGATGTGGTCTTGATTGCGGTGTTAAGGTTGCTAGAAAACCAACATTTGGGGAAAAAATGGAATCCTTCTGGGAAATATTAAGGTACAGCTTTTCCAGCCACAGAAGCCAGTGTGTGGAATTCTGAAACGAAGACCTTAATGAGGACGTGCGTCATGTTTAATAGTTTAATACCCTGAGCATCACTGCAGCTGACTGAAGGGTTCTCATTAAATAAGATTCATGTCTTTGATGTCTTCCTTTTTTCTTGAATGAAATCCTTCCGACTTCTTGCAGTGTTAAAGTGGTTCATGGCCTTGGGTTAACCTGGCCCACTTCCCTCCACTTTTCTCAGGTAGTCTGTGGCACCCCCCCCTTTTTCTTTGTCTGGGTGATTCTCCCCAAATATCCCATCGCCAGAGTTTTTTCTTTAATTATAAAGTGTTTCTCTCAGTGACATCGGGCACCGATAGTAAATGTAGCCAAAATGCCAACAACGTATGTCTTTTGGTGTTGAGATTAAGGGGGATTTTTAGTCTGCAAAAGTTTTCCTGGCTCTGAAAGGTTTTACAATGATCAGGGGCTGCTTTGATAGTCGGGAACATTGAGTTAATTACACGGATGTTCGTCTTTGGAATGGGGGGTGATTAGTGTAAACTTGAGTTTTTCAAGTGATTTTTTTTCCCTTGACAATCCACTTACACGGGGTGATTAAGCGCCTCTCCAGCAGGAGGACCGGGCGGAGTGAGGCATCCGGATTCCCGCTGGAGGGACAAGGGGAGTGAGCCCGGAGTAGATATGGGGGGAGGATTAGCCCCTCCGCGGACTAATCCTTTCAGGCTGGGGTTGAGCCGGGGCCCTCAGTCCTCAGGAAGTGGTCCACTCTGCCGGGCTGCTTCTCTCTCTCTCCACCCCCTCTGCTCAGAGAGCGTCCGACAGCCTCAGGCGCAACCACGCTCGGGCTCGTGACCTGGTTCCTCTGGAGGGTGGCTGCTGCGTTCTCCCAACTGTCCCGTCCTCTCTGAATCCCGCAGCACTGATGCCGGTCACGTCCAGCCCCGTCCGTGTCTGTGGTTTCCCAGGGCTGCTGCGGAAGGGGCCCAAGACATAGAAACTCCCTCCCCCGCAGTTCTGGAGGCCAGAAGCCCAAAACCAAGGTGTTCCCCGGCCGCGCGCCCTGCGAAGGTTCCAGGGAAGGGCCTTTCCTTGCGCCTTCCGGGGCCTGCTGGCGCGGGTTCCAGGGCCTGCGGCAGCTGGCAGTCTCCGCCTTCCTCACGTGGCCGCTTCTGGAGGGGCCGTGTGCGTCTTTCTGAATCTCTTCCTCTCTCTTGTGAAGACACCAGCTGGGCCCAGCCCAGCTGTGGGACGCAAGGCCCAGCCCAACCCCCTCTGACCGCGTTTTAAGGTCATTCTGTGGATTTTGTTTCGTGCAGTTCCACGACAGTAGGTGCGCGTCGTGACATCAGTCTGTGCCTTCGCCCGTAGCGTTAGGGATGCGATCCGTCGGGGGCGTGTTGCTGCAGGCGGGGCGCAGTGGACCGGCATCCGGGTGTGCGCGCTCCTGTAAAATGAGGCGGAAGCGCATGGCGCGCATGGAGTAGAGCGCGCCCCCGCGGGGTCAGCGGGGTGAACTCTCACCGTGACAACGCGGTGTAACGCGCGCGCGGAGCCGCAGCCACGTGGTGCTGGGGCCCCGGGAACGGCCCCTGTGCCCCCTCCTGCCTGCACCCCGGTGACGGCCACCCTGTCCTGAGTGCCGACACCAAAGACTGATCTTTGTACTTGAGAATAATGGATTCACTTTTCACAGGTTTTGTTCCACGAAGTTTTGCTTTTGCGTCTTTGCAAATGTAAACCTGAACGTAACGCGCCCATGAGGAAGTTTTGTCCGCCCCCCACACCCGTCCCCCATTACCCCATGCTTCCTGCCCGCTCGGGTAATGGCTGTCCTGTTCCCCCACGATTCCTGGCAGGGTGGGCTTGTGGAAACGGGGGCGTGTGCTCTGAGTGTCCTCTTTCCCCTTTCAGAAGAGAACACCCCCTTCTCACTGTCTGTGCCTCGCTGTGTAGTGTCCGTCGCTGTCCCTCGGTCTCGCTGCTTCCGTCTGCTGCCTTGGCCATTGCCCCGGTGTCCTGCAAACTCGTGCCCACTGGACCTCAGTGGGGCCGTTTGGAAATGGGGTCTTTTCGGGTGCAGTTGGTTAAGGGAGGGCCCCGAGTCCAGGGGGTGCACGTGGGGACACAGGCACAGGGTAGGGAGGCTGGGACGATGGGTGGAGGTCGGAGTGACGAAGCCGTGAACTGGGGACCTCGGGCAGCGCCAGGAGCGGAGAGAGGAGGAGGAACCCACCCTGGAGCCCCCGGAGGGAGCGCACCTGGTCTGGGACGCCTGGCCTCCAGGACCGGGGGACAGGACACGTCTGCTGTTGACGCCGCCCGGCGTGCGGTGCCCTCCGAGGGCGGCCCTCTCTGCTGATCCCCAGCCTCCCTGACGTCTCAGCTGTGCCCTCCCATGCCTCTCCCCCTGGGAGCTGCTGGGGAAGGGGGGAGGGCTGCGGTCCCTCTAACATATGTCTGATCCCGCCCTCCTGCTTCAGAGCCCAGCAGAGACTCCCTGCTGTGTCTGGGCGTGGCCTGGACTGTCCCCTGCTTAGCCTTTCTGTCCTGGCCTGTCACTCACTGGGCCCTGCCCACTCACCCTCCAGGTGGATGCAGAGAGCGCTACTGGGGGCAGCTGTGCTGGGTGCCCAGGGCACAGGGGGGGCTGGCGGGGGTGCGCGTGGGTGGGCCCTCGGGCTCCCTGCCCCCACCATTCTCCTGACTCACTGTGGTCAAGGGATCTTGCGTGGAGACACCTGCCTGGCCCCCGCGGTGGCTCAGGTTCCAGCCTCACTCACAGATCCACAGACCCACGCGCTTTGCGCAGGGGCAAGGTGTGGTGTGAGGACAGCCGTCCGGAGCTGGACTGCCAGGTCGTGTGGTCTGCTCAGCCACTTACTAGCAGCGCGACCTTGGACCATACGCGACCTTTTTCCCTGTGTGTCGGGTTTCTCACCTGTGAAGCAGCGCCCACCTCGTAGGGCTGCAGTGGGGGTGGATCCCGGTGGGCGGGGCCCGGGCACCTGGCCCGGCTCTCAGGGTCAGCTGCAACCTCCCTGCGGAGCTGTGGCTTCTCCTCTGGTCTGTTCCTGCCAT
The DNA here is from genome assembly GCA_028533065.1 of Trachops cirrhosus. Classification (NCBI taxonomy): domain Eukaryota; kingdom Metazoa; phylum Chordata; class Mammalia; order Chiroptera; family Phyllostomidae; genus Trachops; species Trachops cirrhosus. Next base: position 191,909,608 of record CM052539.1, read on the forward strand.
TCACGCTGAGGGCGTCACGGTCACCCCTGGAAAGCCTCTGGGACCTTCTCTGCTGGTGCAGCGAACCCATGGTTTTCTGCGGGTCCCTTTCTGTGCCTTCTCCCCCGAGGTCTTGCGCAAGCCCTCTGGGCCCCGGTCGCCGGCACCGGCACCGGGGCGGCCCCGCAGGACTTCACTGGGGGTCTTGCTCAGGAAGGACCACGAGGTGAGCTCAGGAGGTACCAGGGCCGGACCTCACACTCCTGCCAGCTGAAGTCCGTTGTCGGGTGGCTTGTCCGTTCCCAGGGAGAGGTGTGGAGAGTGGGCTCCAGGGGGATCGGGCAGCGGGAAGGACAGAAAGACCAGGTGGGGACCAGCCTTCTGGCTGGCGGAACAGTTGACAGGTCGCCCTGCCACCCCCAGCTCCCGCAGACCGGGTCCGTCCGGGCTGGGAGCACAGCTCCGGCAGTGGCCCAAGCAGGACGTCTTCCCTCTGGGCTCTGGAAGGGGGGTCCTTCCCTTGCAGCGACTTTAAGGACTCAGGGCGAATGTAAGTGTGCTTCAGTCTGAGGGTGAGAAGAGAAAAATTGAGTTGACAAGAACTTCCTGGGCCACCTTAGAGCAACGAAGATCCTTGAGAAAAAAATGTCAGGCCCTGCAAATACCGGGCAGCGATTGCTCTCTTAGGGTTCTGTTCTCGCGGGCAGGACTGGCAGGGGGAGGCAGGCGCGCCCGCGGGGGTGGGGGCTCCGAGCTGCTGGGTCGGGGTCTTTGGCTGGGACAGGCTGGGCCATCCGCTGCGGGCTCCGCTGTCCACGGAGAGGCTCGAGTTTGGCGCCGGCGTCCCAATGAGGCCGAGGGCCCACGAAAGCCGGGCCCGGCCGGCGCTGGGCCGGGAGGTCAGCCGTGAGTCGGGCCGTGTTTGCGTGGTTCCGTGTGCCTGGCGTGCGCAGTGCGTGTTCTGTGTCTCCCGTTCCGTCGAGACTTGGGCTTTTGGGTCTGAAACTCAGCTCCCTGGGGAGGTTTTCTGGAGTCTAGGCAGCTGTTCTGTCCCTGGAAGGGGCTGTGAGAGAGAGGAGGCGGGCAGTTCGGAGACCAGGAGTCCCTCACGCTTTGGGGACCCGTTCCCTCCCTCCCTCCGGCCACAAGCGGCCATCCGACGGTCCGTGGCTGCACTGCCCCGTGGGGGCACTGGCCCTGGAAAAGTAGCTCGTCCGAACTAGGACGGCCGCCCGCGGAGCACAGGGGGCAGACCGCGGACACTCAGTGAGAAGGAGAGGCGCATGATTCAGCGACGGTGTGGTGGAACGACGTGTGGGACGCACTGGGTTGAATAAAGTCGGTTATTAAACGCGACTTAACCTTTTAACTTTTGTGAATGCAGCTGCCAGAAAATTTAAAGTTCTGTTTTCATTGGCTGCTCTGGTTCCGGGAACGACCGTCCCCTCGTTTTCCTGGGATGACCGCTAGAGTGGTGAATCATCTCTTGTTTTAGGAATCTGAACTCTGATGGGCTCCCCCAGGCGTGTCTGAAGCCAGGATGTGGGAAGACCGGCAGGCGGGAAGGTGAGTGATTTCCAAAGCATGAACTTCCCCAGCTCGCGCACTGGAAGGACCGGAGTTTTCTCTGCAGCAGAACCCACCTGGGCAGGTTCATCCGATCAAGTGGCGAGGGCATCAGCACCTGCTAGCACTGCCTGCCTAACTCAGCGGAGGTCACGGTGAGTTAGGAAAAGCAAACTCTGTTCCTAAACAGTTACATATATTGGGTGCACAGGTTCAAGGTCATGACTACCTTGAACCTTATGGCTTAACATTAGTCATGAACAAATGTGTATGGTATGTGGTCTGACTGGGAATTGAACCTGAGACCTTTCCATTTGTGGGATGCCGCCCGACCCACTGAGCCACACAGGTCCGGATAGTGATCTGAAAACTTTACATGGAAAATCCCAGAAATATAATGATTCACACAGTTTAAAGTGTGCACGGTTCTGAGTGGCATGACGAAATCTTGCGTGTCCTGCTCTGTCCCTCCCGAGACCTGGACCGCCCCTTGTCCGGCGTCTCCACGCTGTGGGCGCTGCACCCACCAGTCCCTGGGTAGCGGGCTCGGGGCTCAGACCCACTGGCAGGTGTCACAGAGCTTGTGGTCGCTGGCCCTCAGTTTACCTGGTCATGACCTGGAGCCTTCATGTAGCTTACTACACTGTGGTGTTGGAACTGCTGTGTTTCACTGGTAGTTATCATTGCTGTTAACCTCTTACCGCATCTGTTTATGGATTAAACTTTGTCACAGGTGTGTGTGTTTGGGGTTCGGTACTATCCGTGTCTCTGGCATCACCTGGCTGTGGAATGACCCCGCGGGTGCGGGGAATGGATCACCCACCACGCCAGTTTGCACTGCCCCCTGCTGGTGTCACGCAGGCCTCCCTTGCGTGGTGGCTGGTTTGCTCCTCGGTGGATCCTGGTGATCCGAGACCTTGTTTTATCTCTCTGACTACTGCGTTGTTGGACAGGAACCGCCCACTCAGGTGGTGTTTGTTGACGAGGTCAGTGGTCCGTGAAAAAGCAGGTTATTCTCGCTCCTTCTCTCCTGTGCTCCTTCCCCTTGGCCCCCCTTTCTCTGTTTCTTTCGCTGCCTCCCTCTGTTCCCTCCCGAGTGGCCTCCCCGCTAAGGTGTGGGCACACGGACAAGCCCCGAAGGACGTGTGTTCAGCTGGCCCTGTACCCTGCTTCCCAGGGGAGGCTTCTCTCAGCTGAGGGCCCCTTTATTTTCATTTCAGCTCCTCTGCCCTTCCTTCTGCGTGCGCCCTCCCTGGGCAGCCCCCCGGCAGAGGCCCTCCCCTCCCCTCCCCAGGATGGCGCCCGCAGACCTGCCTCCGGGGAGGGCCAGGCAGGGTCGGAGCTGGGCGCACACTCCGAGCCTCTGAGGAGCTGACTGGCCGGGGCCCAGGGTAGAGCGCCTGCCACACACCCACGCAGGCCAGGTTTTCCCGGAAACAGTCCCAACGGTGAAGGGGCAGGAAACCGTGGTAACTCACTCTGGGGGTGGCAGGGATGGTGGAGGCGGGGCCAAGCCGGCTGCCCGCAGAGGACGCGGGGAAACACGAAGGGCGGACGGAAGGTGAGGCGGGCCCGCGGGACGCCGTCCGCCTGGACAAGCACAAGCCGCCATCTGGAGGGAAGGTGGCCGCGGCTGTGGCTCTGCGGGGCGGCCAGCAGTGTGCGGCTGGCCCGGATCCCGCGCCAAGTCCTGGTGCTTGTTCTCGGAGCGATGGTTTGTTTTTTCAGCCCCTGAATTAATTAGGAATGCAGCCAGCCCCATGCTCTGTTCACAAGGCTCGGCCTTCAAGGTGAACAGACACAAAGCAGCGTGTCCCTCTAAAGTCATTCGCCCGGCCGCGTTCTTGTCCTTGGCTCCGGACCCCAGGGTGGCCCGGGGCTCAGAGCCTTGGAGGTGGATCCTGGGGTTGGAAGTGTGCAGACCAGCCTGCGGGCCGGCTGCCTGCTCAGGGCGGCCTGGCCGGAGCCTCGATTCCTCGTGGGAGCCCCTAGGGGTCGCACTGTAAGTCGTCTAGTGGTCGTGCTGCAGATCTCGGGGTGGGGGGGCCCTCAGCCTCTGGGGCCCCAGTGTCCTGCTGGGAGACTCGGCGGCCGAGGGGGAGGGCGGGGGCTTGGAGCTGAACTGGTCTCTGTCGAGATGCGCACTGGCTCAGCCTCGCCCTCTTCTCCATGGAAGGGCGCAGTGAGGCTGGGGAGGGGTGCAGCACAGAGGCCTTTGCCTGGAGTGACTCGTTCCTCACGTAAGCGTAAGCGTAGGTCCGGCCGGGTTGCCGCAAGTGCTACGCGGAGCCATGAGGGCCGCGGGGTGCGGACAGGACGGAAGGTCTGGGCCTCGTTCCGGATGGGCTGTTTGAACGCGGAGTTTCCTTCCTGCCTGGTTTGCCCTCGGCCCACTGGCCCGAGCAGCGGCTTTGCAGAGCAGCGCTGGTCCCTGCATGAGCGACGCTGGCGGGAGTGATGGGACATGTGCGGCGGAGGGAGACGAGTGACGCCGCTGGGGTGCTGGAGGGGCATCGCGTCTTCACCGCCGGAGCATCTTGCTGGTCTCCCGGGACTCCCAACTGGGAGGGGCGGGGCTGGAGAGGGCCTCCTCTGAACTAGAGGGAGCGATGCCTCCGGCGGAGGGTCTGGGCGCTAAGTTCCAAACAGAGGCTCGTGCGCCCGCCGCTCTGGGGTGGGGAGGGAGGGTGCTGGGGAGAAGAGGGGCGCTGGGGGTGAGCTGTTCCGCTGCCTTGGCTGCCTTCTGGCCTGGACTGGGCAGGTGGTCTTGACCCATGAGGTCCTGAACGGCGTGAGAGGACTGGCAGATGCTTTTAACAGGCTCAGGGAAAGGGACCTCCGTCCTAGGACTGTTAGGCGGCGGGGTTATCGCTCAGATGGGAGGGGAGCTTTCCCTGGGCCCGCGCAGGCCAGAGGCGTTGACCTTCTCTGAAGCAGCTTTGCGGGTGATGTTCAAGGGTCTTCTCTGAGCAGAAATGGAAAGACCGTAGCCAGAAAAAGAAATATGAGAAAGGAAAAAACCTCACAGGCAGATCCAAGTATTTGATGAACACAGCAAATCAGCAAATTTAAAAAGCTGCTATGAAGGTCGAAAGACAGAGGTTTCCGACCGGATTCGAACTGCAGTGAGCGGTTGGGAGGCACGCAGCATAAGAGAGTCGGAAGTGTGACGTCAGTAACGTGGCGCTTGGAGGAGGGGCGAAAATGTCATCCTTGTAGGATGCGTTTGAGCAATCACATATCAGCTTAAAATAGGCTCTCGGAGATCTAGAATGGGATACATAGGCCTGCGGTAACCAGAATCCGAAACCTGCAAAACATACTCAAAGAATAAAGCGAGAGAAACCCAGACAAAACAACACAGCAAAGCAGTAAAGCACAGGGAAGAGAACAAGAGAAGTAACGAGCAGAACTATAAAAAACCCGGAAACAATTAGCAAAGTGGAAACGAGGAGATGCTTCTCAGTAACTACTCCAACGTCAGTGGTTGTGCGCTCCTATGGAAGCCCGTCGGGTGGCTGGATGAGTTAGGGGTCACGGCCCACCCGTGCGCTGTGCACAAGAGACTCATGAGTTAGGGGTCACAGCCCACCCGTGCGCTGTGCACAAGAGACTCGCGTCGAAGCAGAAGACACGCACAGACTGGAAGGGAAGGTGGAAAAAGATACTCCATGCAAGTGAAAATGGAAAGAAAGCTGGGGTAGCAATACTTACATCGTCCAAAACAGGCCTTAAAACAAAACATGTGAGAACAAGACCAAAAAGAACACCGCATTCCTATAGAGGGGACAGTCCAAGAAGAAGACATAACAGTTGTGAATTCCTGTGCGCCCAGCATAGGGTTGCCTAAGCAAATAAAGTGACCGTTGGTGGACATAGAGAGAGAAGCCCACAGCCGTGCAGGACGAGTCGGAGACTATAATACCCCATTCACAGCGTCGGGCAGCACGGTCACACGGAAAATTGGGAGGAAGTAATGGCTTTAAGTGTCCCAGGAGATCAGCTCGACGACATTGACCTTTGCGGAACATTCTGTCCCCAACCTGCCGAGTACACGTTTCTTCCGAGTGCACGGGGAACCTTCTCTAGGACAGGCGTGTGAGGGCACAGTGCAGGTCTGTCAGTCCAAGAGGACTGACGTCACATCCGGCATCTTTTCTGAGCACAGTGGCAGGAAACGAGCTCAGCCGCAGGAGGGAAACCGGGAGGAGCAGAGACTCGGGACAGATGGAGGCTGAGCAGCCTGCGGCCACGTGGCCAGCGTTGCGAGGAGGAGAGCGGAACCCGCCCTGAAAAAAATGAGAACGAAACCACGACTTTCCTGACTTTGTGGGACGTGTCACAAGCAGTTCTAAGAGGGAAGTTTATAGCTGTACAGCCTACTCCAGAAACTAGAAAATCTCAGGCAATTTTTAAGTCTACACCCAAAAGAACTAGGAAAAGGAAAACAAAACCCAAAGTGAACGAACTAAGGAAATTGTTAAGATCAGAGTGGAAATAAAATAGAAATAAAAAAATAGGAAAAAATCAATCCATGAAACTAAGAGCTGGTTCTTTGAAAAGATAAGCAAAGTTGACAAATCTTGAGCTAAAACTCATCTAGAAAAAAAGAGGGAGAGCCCAAATAAATGAAATCACACATGAAGGGAGTTACAACCAACATCACAGGACTGAAGAATCATTACAGAACACTACAGCAATTACATGCCAACAATTCAGCAATCTAGACGAGATGGATACGTTTCTGGAAGTGTGTAACCTTCCAAGACTGAACCAGGAAGAAATACAAAATCAAATCTAAGTCATTACTATCAATGAGATTGAAGCAGTAATCAACAAAACTTCCAACAAATGGAAGTCCAGGACCAACTGGCTTCGCAGATGAATTCCACCAAATAGTCTAAGAAGGATCTGTCGTAAGCAATTCCAGAAAAGTGAAGAGGAAGGAACCCTTCCAAACTCGTTCTGAGAAAGCAGCATTGCCCTGACGGGAAAATCAGACAAAGACAGACATTAAAGACATTGAAAAAAAGGAAATTACAGGCCAGTATACTTGATGAACATGGATGCAGAGATCCCCACGGGATGTCAGCAAACCGGATCCAACAAGCTCATTAAAAGGGTCCCACACCATGACCACGTGGGCTCTGTGCCCGGGACGTGAGCACGGCTCGACGTCCCCAAATCAGGCAGTGCGATACGTCACGTTACAGAAAGAATAAAAACCCCGTGACCATCTCAACAGACGCAGAAAAAGCATTTGACAGAATTCAGCATCCTCTTGTGATTAAACACTCTCAGCAAAGTCGGCAGAAGGCATCTTATCTCGACATAATGAAGGCCAAGGGGACAAGCCCACCGCTGACTTCATGCCCGGGGCGAGAGGCTGAAAGCTTTTCCTCTGAGCTCCGGGTCGAGATAAGGAAGCCTTCTCACCACTTCTGTTCCACACGGCACTCGAAGCCCTAGCCACAGCGGTCAGATGAAACAAAGAAACAAGAGAAATAAAAACATCCAGGTCACAAAGGAAGAATTACAACTTTCAGTATTTGCAGATGACGAGATACTGTATATAGAGAACCAAAACACTCCACCAATGAACTGTTAGAACTTGCAAGTGAGTTGAGTTGCAGGACATAGAATCAGTGTGTGTGTGTGTGTGGGGGGAGTGGCTTATGGCTGTTTACATGGAAACCCAAATCAGTAACAGTTATTAATAAATGTGGTCGGCATACTCTCAGCTGTAACCCCACGCCTGTCCCCAGAGCCTCGGCCTCTTCCGGCCAACCCTGTGCCCATCCGACAGCGGCTCCCCCTCGCCCCTCCTCCTGGCCCCGGCCGTCACATCCGGCTTTCCGCCGTCTGGGTCTGGCCAGTCGAGGTGTTCTATGTAAGTGGAGTCACGCGGCACTCGGCCCGGTGTGACCGGTCCCGTTCCCTACGCACGACGTCCTGGAGGCTCTCCAAGGTGGTGGCCGTGTGGGCGTTTGCTGCCTCGTTAGGATGGAGTAACGCTGGTGGCAGGGGCGTGCCCTGTCTGGGCTGCCCGTGCGTCCGGTGGCGGACACTGGGGCTGTTCCGTGCTGTCAGAATAATGCCGCTGTAAGCACGGGGTGCCCGAGTCCGGCGGAGTCCCTGGTTTTACTTCGGTTGCGATGCACCTAGAAGCGGAATTGCTGGGTCACGTGGCAGTTCCAGGCTCGGTTTCCAGAGGACCTGCCACCCCGCTTTCCGCAGCGGCGGCACCATCTTATGTGGCACGGGGCACGGGTCCCCGTTTCCCACGTCCTCGCCGGGCTAGTTTCTCGGTGGGGCGGTCGCCCTCCCGATGGGTGTGAAGTAACGTCTCACGGGGACTCGGTCTGAGTTTCCCTCGTGGCGGGGGACGCTGGGTGCCCTCTCCTGTGCTTGTTGTCAGCGCAGACACGAGTGTTCAGACTGGCGTGCCCTCCTGCTGTCCCCTCGCCCTCTGCTTCCCGCCCCGTGAGTGTCCTCGCGTCCACACAGGACTACACTGTTGGGCCCCACTGTTTCCTACCAGCCTCGGCGCCAGCAGGTGTGGTGTTGCAGCGGAGCGAGGGGGCGCCCCTCAAACTCCTCCGGGGGGCGGTGTGTTCAGGGGGATGCCCAGCAGCCGCGGGTCTGCTAAGGAGAGCCGTGGCCGTGGGGGTTGCGCAGCCCTGCCGGGCGTGCCTGTTTCTCCCGGGAGGACCTGGGGCGTGCTACTCAGCGAAAGGAGCCGGGGTGGGGGGCGATGGCCAGAGGGTAGGGGCCGCCTGCCTGACAGGCGTGACTGTGTAACTTGGACCCGTCGGTGGATGGATTAATTGCAGTGCTTCAATTTCTAAGTGGAAAAGTGGTGTTGTGGATGAGTGTACTCTTCTCCCCCCACATGGACTTCAAAATTTCCTGGTTTTTGGAATCCAGAGGACCTTTTTATAGAAACAGTGTTACCGGGGTGACTGTCTCCCAGGTTACCCCTAACGGCCAGGGAACCCACACATCGACTCACCGGGGCCAGCGGGTGTGTGGCGGGGCCAGACCGATGGTGGGCGCACCGGCTCTGCCGGGGCCCCTGACTGTGACGTCGCCCGCCCCGCCGTGTCCGCGGCCCCTGCTCCACACCGTGGGGCTGAGGCCCGCGGGCGTGCGCTGGTGCTGAGAGACAGAAGCACAGCGATCACCGAGTGTGTTCGCTTCGTGAGCCACACACTCGGAGGCTGCAATAACGTGAGTTTATCCCCCTTCCTTTTCTGCCGCTGGGAGTTCACACTCGTCAGTCTGGCTCGAAATCGGGAGGGCCAGCAGGGCCCCCTCCGACCTGGCCCTGGGGGAGGCGCCTCGCCTCGTCCAGCTTCCGCGCACTGGCAGTCCTTGGCTTGTGGCCACTTCCCGCCCACCCTCGCCTCTTGGCTCCCGATCCTTTCTCCTTTTCTCTGTGTCTTTCTCATCTCACACCTCCCTCTGCACCCATCTCATTAGGGTGCGTGTGCTTGCGTCTTGTTTAGGTCCTTAACCCGACCGTATCTTTAACGTGTAAGGTAACGTTTATAGATTCTGGGCTTTAGGGTGTGCGGATCTTTTTGGGAGACAGTTTTTAGCCTGCCACCACAAGGAGTAATAATAATCGCCTTCCCCGTCCGTGGTTCTGTGTGACGGACCATCTGCGGTCACGCCTCAGCCCCTCCCCTCCGAGTGTCTCAGCCCCTGGCCCGGTGCCTGGCCCGGGACAGAAGCCTGGTGCGGCCTCATTTGATTTCTGAGGATTTTCTGCTGTGCCTGACGCTCCCCTGGTTTTCTTCCTGTGCCCTTTACCACCTTCCCTTCTTTTCGCCCTGGGTGGGCTCGGCGGTGCGGCGCCGACGGGCGGCGCTTGGGATCAGAGCCCTGATGAGGCAGGAGGCGGTGTTGCGGACCAGTGCGGGTTAATCCCGCTTCGGTGATTGATTACTTCCTTCCAGAGCCCCTGGGGGTTCAGCGCTGGTACCCTGGAGCCAGCCAAGGCCCCTCCTGAGACAAACCAGCATCTTTCCGGCATCTCCCGAGTGTGCTCTTCACCTGTCCGAGGAGTCTTTCCTCGGACAAATGGCCGTGACAGGGAGCCTGGCACTCGTGTCTCCTAAGTCACTTGGCGCACGACACTCTGACCACCCCCAGGTCCATTCTGTGGGATTCCTGGTGTGGCTGCCTGGACACCAGGGTGGTTCCACAAACTTGTGTTTCTCGGGGCCTGGCTTGTGCCTCAGCTGAGGGGCTTGCCAGATGGACCCCTTGGCCACCTGGGTGGAGCTGGAATAGAACACCGATCCTGGCTGTGGCTGCGGGTGCTGGGCGGGCATCAGACCCCCCGGAGGGCTAGAGATCTCGGGCCCAGAGTCCAAACTGCATGAGGTCGGGGGAGGGCAAGACTTGGGTGTTGATGCCGCTGGTGCAGGAGCTGCGCTTAGAGAGCCACTGTGTGGGGGGTGGTCACGGAGGACGGAGCACCTACCCGACCTCGGGGTCAGAAAGTCGCCACAGGGTGGCTTTCTCTGGTTGTCCTTGGACAGGCTGGTTGGGCTTTCCTAGCGGATAAGCAGGAGTGTGGGGGGATTGGGACTGGAAAGGGGCTTGGGGCTGTGGAGGGCGGCCTGCAGCGGGGCGGTGAAGAAAGGGGGCTGGTGGGGGTGCCAAAGTGTTGGAGGGGTTTTGGTCCAGGGCCAGGGAGCTTGGGCTTCTGTGAGTCTGGTCCCCGGGGAGCGCTGTGTGAACCAGGCCAGGCCCTTCCGCGCGCTTCTGGGTCGGAAACCCCGGCGGCTTTGAGGCTGCAGGTGCCTGTGCGGGAGAGAGGAGGAGGCTCGCTCTGTCCCAGCCTCCGCCCCCGGCTCCGTGGAACAACGCAGGCTTTGTCCCGGGTCCCACCTGCAGGCCTGCACTCTGCCCTTCAGACCCTGGGGTGGTGGGAGCCCGCACATCAAAGGGAGCTCTTCGGCAGCTGTGCTCCTAGCCCTGACCTCGCCATTTTTAGGGCCCGGGAAGAAAGAGCCTGGAGGTCGCTGGTTCTGTCCTTGGACCAGTGTGGCTGGGCAGTTGCCTTTTCAGCGGAGCGGTTCTTACGTCCTGTAGTCCTGGGTTTGCATGACATCGTGGAGCAGACATCTGTGGTTCTCCAGTTGGTGGTCTGTTCATTCCACCCTCAGGTCATGAGGGGAAAGACTTGGGGGAGAGGTGGTGGAGGGTGGGGGCCAGAGCAGGCTTTGACCCAGAAGGGCTCTTTCCCCCAGAAGCGCCCCTCCCCGGGGTGTGTGCGGCCCTGGTGCTGGCGAGCAGGTCTGCGTGGACGTAGGGAAAACAGCCACCCCGACGAGACTCCCACACAAGAGGCTCCTTTCAGTTCAAACTTCGCTTTCCAGTTCTGGTTCCCCGGAGCTTGTGTGGACGGCGTGGCCCCCTGCTCCAGACCCCGGAAGGAGTGACCTCCGCTGAGCGTGAGAGTTGTGGGGCGCCCTCTCGGGGTGTGTGGTGGTGATGGAGAGCTGGACTTACTGTGGTGGCCGCGCCCGCACATACGTACGTTGAGTATTACGTTGTACTCCTGAAACTACTACAGTGTAACCTTCAGTTGTATCTCAATAAAATAATAAATAATCTCGAAACAGTTTGCATTTTGCACGAAACTCCTTTGGCACTGAAACTCAGAAGGAAGTCTCCGTCGTGACGCGGGCAGCGGAGATGGACGTGGGCCGAGGCCGACTGAAGCAGCACCACCTGGCCGCTCAGCCGCCTGGGCTCGCATCCGCCTGCCCTTGGCTTTGAGCAGGCAGCTGTCAGGGTCTTGGTTTGCTCTTCTGTGAAATGGGCGTAATTCAGCTCACCTGAGTCCTGGGGGCCTTGGGAGGAGCGAACGAGCTCCTGTCTGTGTCTGGTGCGTGGTGCGTGGGTGTGCATGCTGGAACACGTGTATGGCGCTTGCTTACTCATGCTTGTCAGAGAGACAGCTTTCCAGACTTCAAGAGCGCAGCTGCAGAAGAGTGAGTGCGGGGTCTTGGGGCGACTTTCTCACCGAACCCACAACAGCCCTGTGAGGGGAACTGGCCCGGGCAGGGTGTGCTACCGGTCCTGGGCCGCACGGGCCTGAGGATGTAGGGCTGACTCCTTGGTGCCCGGACTGGGGCGCCTGTGCCCGTCTCTGGGCATTTCCGGCAGGCTCAGCCTGCCAGTCGGCCGTGTCCAGAGCCCTCCCCCCACTCTGAGGCTGCCGCCCCCCACTCCCTGACTCAGCAGCCGGAGCTTCCAGAACAGGGTGCGCGTCTCCAGCCCTGGAACTGTGGCTGCTGTCGCTCGAGCTCCGGCGCACCTGCTGAGCGACGGGCCTTAGAGACGCGCTTGCCTGTGGGAGGGGCCGGAGTGGTCGGCAGGAGCTCGCTCCCAGCTGTGTCCTCGAGGTGGGGCGGCGGGCGAGTGGCTGGGGGGCACCTCGGTGAGTGGGGCGGGTCACAGGTGCCTGTCGTGCCCTGGGCACTCTCCTCCGGGGCAGCTTGGCTCCGCACTTTCGGGTCCACTTCTGAGAATACAGTGAAACTTTCGACCTTTTCCTTTCTGGATTTCTCATCAGAAAAACGCTCAGATATGCAAAACCCTGTGTGCAAGCTCCGGGTTTTCACCGAGGCCCTTACACAGGGCTCCTCTCCGCATGCACGTACCTGAGGTCTGCCTCAGAAACTGGGTTTCCTTTTTTCCCCTTGCCCCTCTCAGCGGAGGGCAAGTGTGGACAATCAAGTCTTTGATTCTCTTTCCATTGTTGTCCTTGGAGGCCTGGCAGGAGGACGCACGGCACACAGAGAGGTGACAGGGAGTTTGTGGAGCTGGGCCACAGGCTCACGAAGCGAAGGGGCCGAGGGTCACAGCGGCAGCAGAGGACTGCTAGGACAGAACGCCACTCGCTGGGTGACTTCTGGAGGCAGTTCCGGAGGCTGCGAGGCCAAGGTCAGGGTGCCGGCAGACTTGGCGCTGTCTTCCCGCTGGGCCCTCTCTCCTGGTGGACGGGTGGGGGGGTGGGGGGTGCTCTGGGGCCCTTTCATAAGGACACTGGTCCCATTCACGGGGGCTCTGCCCTGACCTAGTAACCCCTCCCAGAGGCCCCGTGCCAGCACAGGGCGGATGAGGTTTCAACACACTCGGTCCGAGGGGCCCTCTGCCCCTAGAACGGTGGTGGCAGGAGGGCTGGCTGAGTGATGCTGTGTGGCTGTGGTGGCGAGACCCCCAGGTGACCCCACAAGGAGGAAGCTGGGGGTCCATGCTCCTCCGTTACCTCCTTCTGGTCTCCTGGCTCCTGCTGGTACCTCCAAGGGGCCAGTGGGCAAGGCAGCCTGGTGGGTGCCGGCCTGGAGGTCCTTCTCCCAGGGTGCCGACACTGGTGGAAGAGATGGGAAGCAATCTGAAGGGCGGGTGAGAACATTCTGTGCACCCGCACACCCGCACACCCGCACACCACACACCCGCACACCACACACTGCACACCCTGCACACAGCCCTTCAGATTCTGCAATAACTTTTGTCCAGTAGGTGGCGCTTGTGAGTGGGTGAGGGTGCAGCTTTGTGTCCTTGGGGACCTGGGGACTTTTGGGGACTTGGGGACCAGGCATCTCGGAAATAGCTTAGCTTGTGCTGTGGAGGCTCGTAATCCTGCTAGTGATCGGAAGTCTCCTGCTTTTTCAGCTGCTTTTGAGTCCAGTCTTTGAGTTTTTTCTGATTTATTTTCAAAGCAAGGCCACTTGGAAAGGTCTCATTACCAGTCTGCCTGAGTGTCATAGGGATTGTGTATGAGGAATCAGGTGCTGTTCCTCGTCAGAGGAGGGCTCGATGTATAGAAAGGGGCACCTCCAGGCTTTTCAAAACGGGAGCCACATGCGGGGAAGCAGCAGACACTAGGAGGAGTTCGGCTGTGCACGGCCCCCGGAGGCAGCTTGGGTCTGCAGGCCGGGGGCTGCCCCCGGCCGTGCCCACCGCTCTGCCCCTCTGCCTGGAGGTGCGGTTTCCGGGGCTGACAGGGACTGCTCCTTAAGCAAGTGCCAGTCACGCCCTGAGCCTTCTCGTCCACCAGGCAGGACCTCGGTTCCCCGCCCCATTTCAGCAAGAGTCCCGCTGAGGCAGTTTAGCAGAAGCCGCACCTGTGGTGTCTGCTCCCCCAGGGCTGCCTCAGCACAATCCTGATGTCTGTGGCCTTTTTTAAAAAAGATTTTATTTATTTATTTTTAGAGAGGGGAAGGGAGGGAGAGAGGGAGAGAAACAGCAATGTGTGGTTGCCTCTCATGCGCCACCAGCTGGGGACCCGGCCCGCAACCCTGGCATGTGCCCTGACTGGGACTCGAACCGGAGACCTTTTGATTCACAGGCTGGCGCTCAGTCCACTGAGCCACAGCAGCCAGGGCCTGTTGTCTGTTGGTTTGACAAGAACCCCTGCACTGGATGTTCCCCCTCAGTGATTTCCCTCCCATGACCCCTCACTCTGCTCGTTTCTCTGAACCTCCCTGGTGTCTGCTCTGCTCGCCATGGAGCCCGTCTCTCCCTCCATCACAGTGGCCGTGAGTAAAGCCTCCTTACCTTTTCAGCGAGCATCAGGATAAGTTCTTAGCGGTACCCAGCATTACACCTTGCCGTGGTTTGGGTCCTCAGAGACTGCCGTTGACCCTCGCGCCATGTCGGAGCCGTATGACAAGCTGCTCGCCTGCCGGTGGCTGGTCCTCACTCTTGGGAGCCCTGCCTCCATCCCAGGCTGGAAATCTGCCTTGACTTTCACTGGGTGATCCCAGTCCTGCCTTGGCTTGAACTCTTCCCACCCCCACTGAGCGAATACATTGCTGCTTCAATTTTAACCATCCCACCGAACGTAATCTTCGGCAGCCCCTCTGTGGCCCTTCTCGCTCATGTAACAGGACTCTGAGCCCGGCTGCAGCTGAGCTGCCGCGGACGCTGGGCTGTGGTCACTGTGGAGGGCCGCGCCGGGGGACGGTGCCCTGGGCTGAGTCCATCCCGTGGACTCCTGGTCTCCGCTCCTCTGCCCCCAGGCCTTTGTTCCTCCGCCATCGGTTCGCGTGGGTGCCTGGCTTGAGAGTTTTGTGAATGACACACTTTTTTCTTTCACGGAACATAGCGCGTGGGCTTTGTGAAGGCGGTTTGTCACAGAATCTTTTTTGTTTAATTTCCAGGTTGATGGCCTCGTCCCAGACGTTAACGTTATCAGAAGCCTGACCCCCGCATGGTGAGCAGCTTGCACTTCTGGGCGCCCTGGATGCGTTGTGAGCTTCCTGGGTACATCTGGGTAACGAAGGACACTGGCTTTTCAATTCGGCTGTTTATCTGCTGGCCCTGAGTCTGTGCCTGGTTTTTACTGCTTTGCATCCCTGTTTCTTTGCATCACCTCGTTCATGGGTGTATTTGCAGACAGCAGACTTCTACAGGTCGGCACCACCGAAGTCATTTGTTGAAGAAGAATGTTAGGGAGAGGATGTAAAAAGACAATCACGTTTATTTACAGATACTTTAATCCGACTCTGAAAAGATAAGAATTATCTTTTAGACAACACAGTGCTATTAGCACATGTAAAAATGAACAATAATTTATTTGTTAGTATCACTACGTCGTCACGCTCAGATTTCCACGGTGTCTCGTAGACATGTTTTCATCTCTGGTTCACAACGCCTGCGGCCAGTCCGAGGATTCAGAGTCCACTCATTGCTTTGGTTGTTGCGTCTTTCAAGCCCCTCGTGCGCGTCCTGTCCCTCTTGTTCTCTCCTGCCACGTGACTGGCCAAGGAGCCGGGTCTTTGGTCCTGTGGAGTTCCCCGCAATGGGGACTGTGCCGCCGACATCCTTGTGTTCTTTAACGTGTTTTATTTCACCCCCAGATTTCCTGTACGCTGAAGGCTGGATTGGATTGGGTTCAATTTATTGGTGTAAAGTATCTCCTACGTGATAGTGTGACTCTGTCAGGTGACATGTGCCATCTCTTCTCTGTGTTGACAGGGACAGGTGCCATCTCATGAGGCCCCGTCATTCATGTCCCTGTGGTTCTAGCGGCCATCCATGGCCCTAATGGACACCGAGCCATCCTTCATTTAGGGCTTGCAGACAGGCGATACTCTGTTCTGTATTCATCAGCGGGAAAATTCCTATAAAGAACTTTATTTAAACCCTTTTAACAAGTTATCTTGAAGTATAGCTTGTATACAAAGGCAGAATAATGGCTTCATTTTTTCCTCGTATTTTCCAGAATTACGAATTGGCTCCCTGCTTTCCTTTAAAGATGATCAGTAAGTTTTTAAGAACGATACCCTTGAGAACTCTTGCGTTGCTAGCGCAGTTGGTGTTGGGTCAGGATCTGGTAGGACAGGAATAAGAAATTGCCTCTTCTTTTAGGAGTCTGAGCTCTATCTAGACATTTCTGGATGATGAAAGGAGGGAAGGGGGATGTGGAGTAAAACGGGATGCGGCTGGAAATCTGCAAGCGTAATCGAATTCCGACAAAGAGGATGAAGAACAAGGATGCTCAGAATAAGAGATGGAGGCAGGGACCGTCTGAGACAGCAAGGATGGCGGGTGATGGGGGGGTGGGATGTGTGTCGGGATCTGGGTCACATGGGGCCTCGCAGGCTGCTATAAAGCCTTTGGGGGCCCTTGGACGGACCATGTGGCACCTGGAGAAGCATTTTGGAGGCAGAGGGGACAGGGCTTGCTGACCAGTGACCTTCCAGTGAGTGTGACAGGAGGAGCTGTCCCCGAGGGGGAGGAGCCACAGGCCCTGGGGGTGGGCGGGGCAGGGTGGACCTGCAGGTAGGGGGTGAAGTCTGGGAGTGGGGGGCCCCCAGTCCTGAGTGGGTCTGAGCTGCTGGGCAGGCTCCTTCTCTGGAAGGACAGTCACCTCTTTCAGTTTGGTGACCACAGCCTGCAGCCCGACGTTGGCCCTGGCTGCTGCCAGACACACAAAGGGCCGGGCAGTCTGGGGAGGTGACTGACGCGCCTGTGACAAGCACCCAGTTCCGAAGACACGCCCGCCCGAGACTGAGCAGAGCTGCCCCTGGGAGGGAGACACGCTTGTCCGTGAGAGCAAGTTGTTGATGGACGGCCGGGGCCTCGAGTCTGGGCTGGACTCTGGGTTTGGAGGTCTCCTGGGGCTCACGTGCCGGGCCCCGTGTCTCCATGTCAGGACCTGCCGCGCCCTCCGAGGGTTGGGGTACTGGCACCCGCCCTTCCTGGCCCTGGGACGACTAGAACGCGCGCTGTGTGCGCTGCTTGGGGCCGGTTCCGGAGATGGATTTCTGTCGGAACCAGGCTCTCCTCGTCTACGTGTTCTCTTGGTTTCTTGCCGTGCCGTGCCATGCTGCGCCGGCACGGGGACCCGCTGCAACAGAGCCCGGACCGCTTTCTGCCTGGCCCGTTACCAAGAGCAGAGAGGGAACGAACGGGGCTGTCGGTACAGGGCACTGGGAACCGTCGCCCGTCCCGGGACTCCGCGCAGCCTTCGTGCCGGTGGGTGCGGGGTGCGGCGTGCGGCTCAGGCTGGGCTCGACGTTAGCACCGGGGCTGTGGTTCCTGTGCTCCTTCTCCCCAGAGAGACAGCAGCGCCCCTCTGCTGGACGGGGACTCGGCTCATTGCGCGCACGCGCCTCTGCACGCAGGCAGTTTCTGGGGCCCCATGTCAGCCGCCCGGGACCGCCCCGCGGGCTGTGGCAGCCTCGTCTGCAGCACGGGTGCACGCTCCGCAGCCCGTGGGGGCGGGGGGTTGTGCAATGAAGGACTCCCCACCTTTCCAGCCCCTGCCTCGCGGCCAGGTTTTCAAGGCGAGCAGCCGGGCCTGTTTCCCCTCAGTGTGACGCAGCCACTTCTAGCGAAGCGGTTTCTGTGGTCTCGATGGGTGTTTATGGATGGCTGCGGAATTCTTTATTTCAAAAAAATTGAAATAGATTTAAACTATAAGGACTTGTGTTCCTTAATTGCATCTTAATGTAATAAAAACCAGAGTGTAATTATTAAAAACGATCCAAGAAAATAATTAAAACAATAACATTGCCCCACAAAGAGCCTGGTTCATCATGCATCCGGGACTAATTGGTACCGCGATGTGTAATTAACTCTTTTCTCTGAAGTGCGGGGGCCTGAGCGGGGGCGGCAGGTCCCTGCCTGAGGCTGCGTCTGAATCTGTCGCTGGGAGCGCTTCTGAGCGTGCGCACGCGCAGCAAGGGCCGCTGTCCTGTGTTTGTGTGGGATGGAGGGAGATGCAGAAAGACGCAGTAGGACGTGGGGTCGTCTGCTGCTTGACCAGACGCCCCCTACGGCCGCGGGCTGGTCGGGAGGGAGGGCTGTGGGTTCAGCTCAGGCTGCAGGGGCACTTCCGGGGAGTCGGACTAACCGCGGCAAGGGCCCTTCCTGCCCGGTGTCAGGTTGGACTGGGGCTTAGGCCTGACTCGGCTCCTTTTCTACAGCCGCCCTGCCCTGGCCCCGGGGATCTCGCTGCTGGGATGTCCAGGGACGCGGAGGCCGGGGAAACAGCCCAGGAGGAAGGGGGGCAGGTGGTGGACTCGGAGGCCAGAGCCCGAGCCTCAGTTTCCTCACGGTTCACCGGGGCACCCCTGGCTCGCTGAGGATGGGGAGACCAGAACACGCAAGATCATAAGTTAAAAGTGTTGGGAGAGAACCCTCCAGGAAGACCCTGGCTTCTTGTTGCTGTTGCCTTGGTTCAAGCGTTCACTGCCCGTGACCGCCACGTCCTGGCCTCTGGGAGAGGGAGGTGCTGCTGCTCCGATGTCCCCTGGCGCCAAGGGCCTGGCCCCGCCTGCTGGGGGCGGGCTCTGTGACCCACAGAGGCTGCCCTCAAATCGGCTTCAGTCCGGGGTGGGGACGGGGGCGGGGCACGCCCCTGCCTGGGATACTAGTCTGCAAGAGACCGCTGCTGCTCGGAGGTTTGGGGCCCCTTCTCTGCAAGCAGCTCGTAGAGTCTGGGGTGCATTCTTTGAAGTATCTTCCTCGGTGACAGATCTTTCTCCTTTCTGGGTGGTTTTGATTTTCGGTAAAATTCTGAACAGTTGCCCCTCGGTGGGTTTCCTATTTCCGTCCTTGTCTGCAGAGTAGTCAGGGCTCTGAGTGTCCGTGAGACCTTCTTCCTGCCCAGGACCCCCTGAGCAGCCCTGCTATCCTGGGTATGAGGACCGGCCCCTGCCTGCTGCCGGCCTGGGGGGTTTGCCCGCCTCTCACCTGAGCTCTTCTCACCTCTGGGCGCTCCCACCCCTTTGTGGGAGGAGAGGGGAGCCTGCCTCCTCCCACCTCCTCTTTCTGCAGGGCTCGGACCAACCCCCCCCCCTTGTCCCGCGCACACACCCGGCCCCTCCCATGGCGGACGGAGTCTCCTGTCACTGCTGCCTGCACTTCCCAGGTCGCCGGGCCGCTGCCTCAGTCAGAGCCTGCCAGGGTGTGGGTGCTGCCCTTCGGGGCCACATCCGCTGTGCAGGGTCAGTTCCTCAGCTGGACAGTGTCTGCTAGCTGGTTTTCCAGGATGGCTACACCAAGGGAATGGTGCAGATCGGTTACAGTCGAGCCTCAGATCCCACCCACCCTTGAGGGGGAGGGGCTGTGTAGGGCTGAGGATCTGGGGGGGGGTCCCCTGAGGACGTGCCCTTCAGAGATGGAGCCCAAACCAGTCTCAGCTCTCCCACACCTACTCGTGTGCCAGTCTCTCAGCCACCTGGCGCTTAGCTCAAGTATTAGCTTACACACACACACACAGACCACACATGTGCGCACACACAGACCACACACACACATACATACAGAGACCACACATGCACACTACACACATGCACACACACAGAGAGACCACACATGTGCGTACACACAACACATGCATACAGAGACCACACATGTGCACACACACACACTCACTCTGGTGTTGGCCTCATCGCCCAGCCTTCCCCTGAGGAGCAGGGGGCTTCCCTCTGCATGGGTGTGGTTGGCTCAAACAGGTCGCCCTCCAGCAGTGTCCTCACGTCCCCTCCATCCCCCTGCGCCCCGTCTCCCAGCCCGTGGTGGGTCCTTTCTCTGAACCCCACTTCCACCCGCTTCTCGCTGGACCTGTCGGGGCCACGGCACCCGGCTGCTCGGCCGTGCACGGACTTGGGCTTCCTCTCCCACGCGGTTTTTCTCTCCGAGGCACTGCTGGGCGCATGGGCCGAACTGGATGATTCCCAGGAAGGTCGGCTGCGCCGAGCGGAGCCTACTGTTCTGCGGTGTGGGTCACCCACGTGTCTGTCCCTGTGGCTGGCCCTGCCTGTGGCGGGGCCCGAGATGTCAGGCGTGACGGGTGGCCAGCGCCGGCGTGCTGGTGGCCCCGTGGACGGGCAGCCCGCCGCCCGAGGCCTGGCTGGCGGCCCTCACGGCTCCGAATCTCCGTGGCGCACTGCGGATGGCGAGCGGGTCCCGGCTCTGGGCCTCTGCCCTGCCCGTCTCTTTGAGTCTCTTCCTTGTCCCTCCTCAGCTTGGCGGCTTCGCTTAATTGAGTCCTCTGGACGGACGGGGCGCTGTTCAGTCCAGCCTGAGCCACGAGGGCTGCTGGACGGGTTCACGGGAGGGACGGGGACGGCATCCAGTCCTCCGGCCGCCCTGCGGGTCGGCGCCCGCAGTGTGCGTGCTGCAGACTGTTAGAGTCGCGGGGCGCAGTGCCCAGGGAGGTCTGAGCCTCGTCCCCGGTGAGACCCTCTGGCCCTGCGGTCGGAGTGTTTGGCTCCGAGGCAGGGTTCACTCATCACCGTGGACGGTCCCGTTAGCCTGTGACTCAGCGCGGCCCTCCCTGTGCAGGGTGGCTTTCCCACGGACACTCGGACACTACCTGTTGCACTCGTCACGTGCTGCTGAGTCGGCCCCACCTCCTGGTGACCCTGCGAGTGAGGGCTGTCCGCCCTGTCGCGTCCTCACAGCCCGGCTTGGCTCCTGCGGACTCAGCCTGTGGCGTCACTCACGGCGTCTGTCCACCTCGTGTTTGGTCCCCGGCTGCCTCTGCGCTCCCAGCATCACCGTCTTTCCGAAGAACCTGCCTCCTCCCGGCGAGTCCGCAGTCGGTCACTGCAGCGTTGTCACTCTCGCCTCCAGCGACGCCGAGGCTCCTCTGCTCGGGGACCCACTCGCCGCTCTGCCTGGCGCCCAGGGACTCCCCCACAGTGCTCGCCTCCCACGCCGCATCTCCCCACCCGCTGCCCTCGCCGTCCACCGTGAGGTTTCTCATCGAGGGCCTTTATTATTTTTTCTTAAAGATTTTAATTATTTATTTTTGGAGGGACGGAGAGAGAAAGAGAAGGAGAGAAACATCAATGTGTGGTTGCCTCTTGCGTGCTCCCTACTGGGGACTGGTCTGCAGCCCAGGCATGTGCCCTGACTGGGAATGGAACCGGCGACCCTGTGGTTTGCAGGCCGGCACTCAATCTGCTGAGCCACACCAGCCAGGGCCCATCGAGGGCCTTTAAATGCTTGGGGCCCCTTAGAAGCTGACTGGCGCTCTGAGACCTCTCCCTGGAGAGACGCGTGGACACCACACGGCGTTGTGTGTGCGGTCTGACGGGCGCAGGGTCCCGGGTCCGTCCTGTGCTGCACGTCAGCGTCTGTTCCGGGATCGTCATGGTGCCCAGCTCTGGCTGAGCCGGGAGCCCCCGTGAAAGCCGGGTCTCTCTTGATGTTCTTTCCCGACTCGGCGCTGACGAGCTGACCTCTGATGCAGCATAAAGACCTTCCTTTCAAATCAGAAGCCGTGAATCAACTTCATTGGGTAGTTGAAGTAAGATGTAGTTTTAAATAAACTGTGTTTTTCACTAAAAAATAAAAATTCCGGGCAGATTTGCTAGGCGGGGCGAAGTCAGGAGCAGGGCGGTGCCCGGAGGGAGCGTTTGCACTTGGTCCTGGATGGTCACCGGTGCAGACCTCAGACCTCCCTCCGAGGGGCGGAGCGTGGGCAGCAGGAGGCTTGGGGGCCTGGACCCACTGGAGCACCGTGGGGGGCCCGGGAGGCCTCCGCCCTCGCAGGGCGTGTC
>CM052539.1:191931700-191949626 GCA_028533065.1 Trachops cirrhosus
GTCACCTGGCTGTGGGCGGCTGTGCTGTGTGTGGGACTCAGTGCGTTGGTGGGGATTCGAGGTCCCTTTTTCTGTTAAACGTTGACTTCTGATTCTTTCTTTATTTGAAAGGCTGGTTAGCTGCAACCCCCAACTGGACGTGTCTTAGAACATTGTCTGGTAGCGAAGAGTGAATGGGGAGCAGAAGTGAAGACGTGTCGTGCGTGTGAGGAAACACAGAGTTCCGGCTCCAGGTCACGGACGGCGGCGCCGGCGTGTGCGGGCCGCGCGCGCGCGCGGAGCCGGGTCTCTGAGGACGAGGAGTGCTGCCCGGCTCCGGCGGTTGTGGCCGGACCGCTCTGCTCCCCTCGGCACTCACGCCTGGGCCAGCTTCATTGTCAGTGGGTGACGTAGGGTTTTGACCCTTTGTTGGGGGGAGTATATTTAAAGGTCAGAGGAATAATGCATGTTTGTGTTTCCTTTGTAAACACGTTCCAAAGTTTTCAGTTGGCTGGTTGTCGCCTTGGCCCTAGAAGTTGAATAAATGGGTAAGTTCTGGAATTTAAACCTCGTCCTGGGCTACTTTGGAAACCGTCCCTCCCCGCCGAGAGCCCGGTGCTCCCTGGCCACTGCGGTGCTTCCACGGGACGGGCCCGGTGACCGGCAGAGTGGCGGGTGGGGCGCGCACACCTGTGTCGGGCTGCCCCCGGGGGTCTCAGGACACAGTGTCGTCCAGCTCAGCCGTCCGCCCCGAGTGCAAGCCAGCCTGGGGGAGCGCCCGACGCTGCGGGTCTGGGGTGTGGGAGGAGGGCGGCAAGGTTGCCGAAGCTGCCGGACGCCATCAGTCGGGCAAGAGGAGAAGTGCCCTCGGCCCCCTGGGTGCGCACAGAGTTCTGCTGACCAGTCGGCGTGGAGTGAGGGCAGGGCGAGGGGGAGTGTGAGCAGAAGTGGTCTCGGCTGCAGAAGAGAAGACGCACCCTGTGGTGGACAGTTTTTGATGGTCCACTCTGCGTTCATTTCCCGCCTGCTCACCAGCAGCGCCCGTGGGTGAGCCGACCACGCCCAGTGTCCGTGTCCTTCCCGGCGCTGAGCGCTGACCACAGGGGCCCGAAGCGCCCACAGGATCTCCTAAATTCACTGCAGAAGTCAAGTGAGGAGCCTCTCCCGAAACAGGCGTGGCTGCCGGTTTCAGGTGGGCAAAGGCCTTTCAGAGTGGCCGGGGCGGGGCCGTCCGGCAGCCTTGGCTGGACTTAGACGGGGGCGAGACAGACAGAAGCTTTTCGGGGGAGCTGTGTGGGCAGTAACTGCGCTGGGCTTCGGCCAGAGGAGGGGTTCTCCAAACGTCAGGGGTGCGTGGGGGAGGCAGTTTTATGTGGGTGCAGGTCGAAGTCCGGCCATCTCCTTGACCCATCCCGAGGTCCTTCTGCCCGCTAGACTGGCCCTCACGCCTAGCAGCTCTCTGAGTGAGCTTCCTAGTTTCGGCTCACCCCGCCCCCAACCCCGACACCATTGTGCTAGCTCAGCCTGCCCCCTGCTGCACCCCCAGTGTTTTGCACGGACCTGTCCCATGTTCGGGGCTCAAGAAACCCCCGCCGTGGGAACATGAGAAGGTTGGGGTGTGTCTGGATGTCACCGTGGTCTGTGGTGTCTGCAGCCCCCAAGTTTCTCTTCCCTTCACCCTTCTCGCCCTTTCTGTGGCTCCGGTCCCAGTTCAGACTTTTGTCCCCTTGGTGAACTGATTTCTGTGCCGTCCTCCACGGCACGCAGCGTTCCCTGAGTTCTGCCCAGGAGGGCTGGCCAGAGGTGCGCTCAGAGTCCCCAAAGCCTCAGGTTCCGGGCTGGAAACTCAGTCCAGACCTTGCCAATGTGCGGTGGCAGCGGCGGGCAAGGAGCCTCAGCACCCCGGCGCTGGCGGTGGGTCCCGGGGGCCCTGGAGTCCAGGAGCTGGGAGAGCGAGGACCCCCGGCTGGGATGGCTGCTGTGCCTCGGGCCTCGGAGGGCCCTGGTCACGGTTCCCTGCACATCAGTGGGAGACACGAGTGGCTGCGTCAGGCAAGTTGAAGTTACGAGAAGGCTGATGAGGTGTGCCAGCGATGGGGTGTCCCTGGAGGGCGGTGGGAGCTGCCCATCGAGGAGCTGGGATGTGAGGTGTGGCCGTAGTTTCACGTCCTCTGCTGCCCCGGGCGGTTTCCATTTGCTTGTTTTGACTTGTCTGCAGGTGAAGTAATTAAATTTCAAGGGTAGTGTGGTGTTACAAGCTCGCGGGGCCACAGGGAGTCGGGTCCGGAGGTGGTGGTGGTCACGCTGTCCTTTGAGCAGCTCGGGGAGGCCGGGTTTGAGGCACGTGTGAGCCTAGAGCTGGGGCGGAGCCCTGGGCTCTGGATGCGTCTCCGGAGGCCCTGGCGGGGGGAGGGACTTGAGGACCCTGGGTCCGGGGTAGATCTTGGGAACAGACTGGCCACGTGGAGGGTCGGTCCACCAGGGCGGCCAGACCCACGTGGTCAGCCCGGGTCCGGTTCAGGGCTGAGAGGCTGTGGTTTCCTGGAGAAAGGTCGCCCTGTCCCGCCATCGTGCCGGAGATGGTCTGAAGGGCCCGAAACACGCAGGAACAGACAGCTGGCTGGTAACCGGAGTGTGTGGGGGGCTGTTTGTACCCCTTTCCGTTACGCTTCCTTTTCCTTCCTTCTTCTGATGACCCCTTGGAAAATCTCAGGGTGAATGACTCACCTCCGTTGGCCTGACCCTCAGCCCCAGGGAGCTCCGCACAGCCCCAGCCCGTCCGGCCTGCGCCCTGGGCGTCTGGGCGTCTGAAGGAAGGCAGGCGCGGCGCGGCCGGAGGGCTGGGGAGCCCAGCTTTCCCCCGCAGCCTCTGGACCAGCCATATGTTTCCACTCACGGCTGGTGTCGTGTAAGCTGACGCTCTCCAGGCGCTGCTGTGGAGGCGGTTGTCAGGAGCCTCGGCTACGGGCAGAAGGCGCAGCTTGGGTGGTTCGGCTGACAGATGAGGGTCCCTTCTGGAGACGTGGGCGCCGGGTCACTGCAGTGAAGGGGCCAGGCCCACGGGACCCGAGGCGGGGACTGAATTCCGGGGGGCCGAGGTGCTGGCAGGCCACCCCTCTGGGCTTGTCGCTGTGGTCCCCACTTGCCAGATTTCTGTGTTTGTCAAGGGAAGTTGGAAATCCTGATTTTATGAGATGTTTTATTTTAGATGTTGGACCAAAAAGGAAAAAAATTAAAAAAAAAACCCAGCCCCACAATCCAAACAAAATATGTTTGCAGGCCACACACACCCTCGGGAGTCTCCTCCAGGGGGAGAGCTGGCAGCGAGGGTTAGAGCCCAGGGCTGGACGGAGCAGTTGGGGTCGGTCAGAGAGCAGGTGCGTGAGCTCCGGTGTCGAGAGAGCTGAGGAGAGAAGGCCTGGGGTCTCCCGACCGCCCACAAGCAGGTGGGATGGGGGTGGCCCCGCGTGGTCCCCCAGTAAGACAGCAGTGCCCGCCATCCAACCTGGGGAGAGACCGCGGTGGGGGGGGTCCCCACCCCGTCAGTGAGAACTGGGCTGCGAGGGTCAGAAACCCACGGTCACGCAAGACCGAAGCGCACAGGTCTTGGCGCCTGACGGGACAGGTGCAGAGGGACCTGGGGAAAGCCAGGCCCCGGGGGCGGGCCCGGAGAGGTCTCCTTTTCTGTCCCCTCTCCCTGTGTTCTGTCCGGCTGGGATTGTCCCAGAGGCAATGAATAGGCCTTTCTTTAAAAATGAAAATGTCGCCCATTCACAGGTAACGGGTGGATCGGGGGGGCTGAAAGGCGGCCGTGCTGGGTGGGGGGCTGCAGTCTCTGGGCTCGGAGTGGGGCCGAGGCCTGCCCTCCCCTGCTCTGGGGTGCCCTTAGGCTTGGGCTGTCGGGTGCCCAGGGGCACCCGAGAGGAGGTGACCCCGAATGCTGCTCTCGGGTTTAAACAAAGTCGTGGCCAGGGGTGTGTTGTTCGGTTGGGCCACATGGGTGTGTGTGCATGTGTGTATACACGTGTGTGTACACATGGGTCCATGTCTGTGGGTGAGCACAAGCACATCATCTGTCACATACTCATCCACCCATCCATCCAGTCATCTTTCTGACAGTGTGCCTTAAAGAAGGGTCACTGGCACCCGTGACTGTGTGTCCGGCTCCCAGTTCCCTGGTGACAGCAGAAAGCTGCCGTGAGCTCCGTGTCTCCGTGACGACAGGTGCGCTGTCTCAGGTGTCAGGGGCGTCGTACTCAGTGAGCTTCTCAGTGAGCTTCTCAGCGGTGCTGCGATGTGGTGCATTCCCCGGGTTTCCGTATCTGTGGCCAAAGGCAGGGCGTTTCTCTTTGGGGAGGGGATCGATGTTGGTGGGAGAGGTTTTCTCCCAGTTAGCTGTCCTGTGGATTTAGGAACCGGCCTCAGGTCAGGGTACACGCCAGTGCCCGGAAGAGCACGTGACTTTTGATGGCGCAGCCCCCAGGGGTGGTCGTTGGGGCTCCAGAACGGTGGGACCCAGGGTTTTGTGCACTGTCCCCCCCGCCCACAGTCCATGCCCGGGGGCAGGTGCAGACTAGGCCGTCCGTTGGCCTCGGCCAGGTGGGTGCCTTTGCCGAACAGACGGAACCAAGTAATAGAGGGACAGGGAGTTCAGGAGTGGAGCTCGTGACCCCTGTGGAGGCCGAGGGCAGGCTCCTGGGGGTGGGCTGGGGGGGTGCCGAGCGGTGCCTGACTGTCAGCAGAGGCCGTGGACGGTCACAGTGACGTCTCTCTGCTGAGGGCTGGGAGTCACCTCAGAGACAAGTGCGTGGTGCGTTGAACACGGGGAGCGCCTGTTGGCCGGCACAGGTGTCTGTGTCACCGGAGTCCGTGTGCCCCACGGCTCCTGCCCTGGTTCTCTGGTTGGAGGGGGGCTCACTGGGAGGGTGGGGTTTGGTCACGGCCTGGCCCTGGTCGCCATCGCGGAGTGTGTGCTGCCGAGGTCAGCAGACGCAGCCCCTGCAGGTGGACCTGGGACTCAGCAGGTGTGAGGTTCCGCCCTCTGGGGCTTCCTGTCCAGTGGGGGGGAGAGAGAGTCCCCAAGACAGACGGAGTGAGTGCACCTTGGAGAGACAGTAGAGGGGGCAGGGGTGGGCGGTGTGCCCGGGGAGGGGGTGAGGCTCCAGGCCCCCCAAGGTGAGCTTGGGCAATGACCAGGGCCCACAGGGGCGAAGAGGACTGGTGGGTGCTGTGTCCCAGGGGAGCAGAAGCCCGCCCCCCAATGCCTGGGCCGGGCGCTGATCGAGGGGAGGAGCGACCGTGGGGTTCGGTGGCAGCCGTGCTGGACTCTGCGGGGAGGGCCCGGGTCAGAGTTCCTTCAGGCCCAGCCAGCTGGACTCATTTTTTCCAATGGAAACTCGGGGGCCGCTCTTCAGTGGGCGGAGTCCACCTGTGACCAGAAAACAGGCAGAGGGGGCGTCCGGCTGCAGGAGGCGCTGGGCGGGGCCGGAATCCTGAGCGGAGCCTGTGCCAGGTGCACATCTGCTGAGCGTGTGAGGCCCCGGGGAGCGGGAGGCCGCGGTGCCGTTCAGGTGATCGCGGTGCTGCGGCTGCCTGCCCACACCACCCCCGCAGCCGTGTGTAACCGAGGCCCCAGTGCCAAGGGCTGCGCATCATTCACTGCTGAGTCACCTGCTGTCTGACCGGGAAGTCTGGTCGAGCTCGAGCAAGATTCTGTTTGTTACGGATTTCTTTCGGTTGGGAACCAACATTGGTGCGGGAGTTCCGGGCAGCGGTCAGCCACGCAGCCCCGACCTCGAACTCGCCCCTCTCGGGAGGCCGTGGTTCTGCGCAGGCGCCCCGTGGGTCCGTTTGCGGGTTCCGTACGCGTGCGTCACGCACACCCTCTGCCGGTGGCCCGAGGGAGTCTGCTCATGCTTCCTGGACTCCTCGTCTGTCGTGTCTCAGGCCGAGAGTGGTCGCCCCCCAGGAGCTGCAGGACAGAGCCTGCCACTCTGCCTCACCTCCGCGCTGCCTGGAGCCAGCCGAGGCCCCGAGAGTGAGTTTGGGTGTCGGGAGCCCGGCTCCGCTCCCCCACTGTGCACCCCGAACTCGAGTGCTGAGGGGGATGACGGCCGTGGAAACGCACATGGCCCGTGCGTGGGGTGACAGTGAGGCGGGGGGACGGGGACCCACAGCCGCCGCCCGCCGGTGGTTGCCGAGGGTCACGGACTTGTTCTCCGCTGGCGGAGTTACCTTTGTCCTCGTTAGCGCGTTCTCCCTCCCCCGGGGCCTTCCAGTGACTGGTGCGTGGCCACCTGTGGGTGCAGAAGCAGTGGGACACTTAAAACCGTGGAGACGCGGAAACGGACGGCAGACCCAGGGAGCGTGAACTCGGGCACCGCTCAGTGGTTGAGGGGCCTGGAGCCCGAGGACCTGGTGGAGCGCCCCAGGCTCTGTGGCTGCCGTGCGCCCGGAGGCGGCTCCAGAGCCATCGGGGCTTCTGTCCAGCAGACTCCATCTCTCGGGACTGTTTCTGCCTGCCTGTCAGGCACCCAGTTGGCGGGTAGAGCCAAGTGCCTCCGAGGGTCCCTGCTTTGGAACTTCCTGGTGCCAGGCCCTGTCTGCACGGCGGGTTTGCTTCTCCCTCAGAAGTGAAGCCCTGTGCAGGGTCCAGCCGGGGTCTTCGCGTCACCCAGCGGAGTGGGCGGGCGCCTCCGCGGTTAGACTCCCGGTGGTTTCAAACGTGAGGCATCGATTCTGGCAATCAGCCCGCAGCCAGCCGCACCACGTCTTCCTGAAAAAGCTTCTCATTTCCATAGCAACGCCCAGGATTTGTGGGTCTGTGCTGGGCTCCGGGGCCTCGGTCCTTGTTTGGACTCAGTCGGTTTGTGTCAGCGGACACCCCGTTGGGCTGCACCTGACTTGGGGGAGATGCCCTGGCTTTGTTGCTCTTACGCCGCTGCCTGGCCTGAGCTCTTCTTCCCTTGCTTCCGAGGACTCTCAGCCCAGCGGGTCAGGGCGCCTGTCCGTAAGGCTGTCTCCGAGCCCGATCGGCTGCTTCTGAAGACGTAGCACTGCCAAGAGCACAGTGTCAGTGTCAGAGCTGTGGGCGCTGGGACCGGCGACGGTGCGTGCGACAGCACAGCAGTGAGACAGAGGCTGGTGCGTCTCTGGGGACAACGCGCCTCCCCAGCCTGTGTCCAGAGACCACCGCCGTGTCTGCAGGCCCGTCCTCCCCACTCGGCCTCTCGCCGGCTCTGGTGGGCAGGCCCACCGACAGCACCGCACCGTCTGGGGCTGCCGGGACTTCCTCCTTCCCGTCATCGTCTGCCCACATCTTCGTGCGCGGAGATGTATGAATCTGTGCCACTCGTCCCCAGGTCTGTCCGGGTCGTGGGTCCCCAGGTCTGCCTGCGTCTTGGGAACGCGTTAAAAACGAGTCCCTAGGCCCCCTCAGCGGGCCGCGTTTCTCTGGGGCACAGGACCTCCGTGTCACGCTGAGACCCTTGCTCACAGTGGGGCTGCTCGCTGAGCCCGCACTGCCTTGTCCTGCGTTTACGTGGCCCTGGAAGAGCACGGGGCGTGGCGTTCAGAAGTGCAGGTGGAGCTCGGGGCCCGGGACGGGCCGCCTGCTGTCTGGGGGTGTGGGGCCGGCCCCCTTCCTCCCGCTCTGCTCCTGGGTGAGGGTTCGGCTGCTCCGTGTGGCCCTGCCTGGGACTCGCTTCCGCTGCTGGCGGTGGGCTCTGTGACGGGGACCCTGAGCGAGGCCCACAGGTGCCGTGTGCTCGCCGGTCCTTTGGACTCACAGGTGGGCCCTGTGCGTGTCTGGGGGGCCCACTGTGGGGGCCCTGCCATTGGCTTGGGAGGGGCTGTGAGGTGGGGCCTCACCCCCGTGCCCGCCGCCGGTCAGGCTTTGAGGGGTCCCCGAGGAGTGAGGCCCCTGCCCCCCAGGACAGTCCTGTCAGAAGGGCGGCCGCCCAGGCGGCGACCAGCTGGTGAAACCTGCAGAAGAGGCGCCGTCATCGCTGTGGGCCCCCCGCCCTGCCCGCGGACCTGGGGGTGCCCGAGCTCTGTTCCTGTAAGAGGTGTGTCGCCCTCCGATAAGCTGGGGGGGGCCCCGCTGCCTTTCCTGTTCTCTCTGAGCACTAACTGATGCTGGGCAGGGCAGAGGTGACTGATACGGCCGAGATAAGCCTGCCTTCCTCCCCGCGTCTTTCCCCTCTGCTGGCTGTGCTGTCTCTGGTCCCCTTCCTCCTAGCCCTGCTGGTGTGGCCCCCCCAAGCCTCGCACAAGCCCTCTGCCCCAGACCTGTGCTGTGCCCCACACCATGGGGTGCCTTAGCGCTCCTGAGCCCAGCGCCTCCTCCCCTGGGCCCACCCCAGTGGTAAACGGGGCCCTGCTCTTCTGTCGCCCCAAGTCCCTGCAGAGACTCTCCACAGTGCGGGCGGTCACAGACGTGACACCCCGCCCCCCGCCCGGCTTCTCACCGGCAGTGCTGCTAGCACTTCCGGCTCGATTGTCCCTGGTTGTGGGGGCGACCCGGACCGCTCTGGAATGTTTCCTGGCACCCTTGACTTCTGCCCCCAGGTGCCCCGAGCCACCCTCCACGTGACACCCGCAGCCGCTCCCCACATCGCCGAGCAGCCCTGGAGGACACAGCCACTCCCTGCAGACACCCCTGTACGTCCCGGCCGGCGTTCGTTCTTCGGCTCCTGCGCGTCGCTCGTTTGCCGGAGAGTCGCTGGGTCTCCGCGCGGGCGGCCGGGGGCGGGCACTCAGGGGCTGTTCGTGCTCGTGCGTCGGAGCGCGCGCCTCTCTGCCGGAGCCGGCTCTCGGGGTGTCACGGCTGTGCCACGGCTCCCGCCGCTTCGATCTCCGTCGTCACCGCCCTGAAAGCTCCCTTCTCTGCGCCTCATCCCCAGGCCGGGACTCGGACCAGCGCCGAGTCGTCAGGGCTTCTCCAGCGGGCGCTGCGCTTCCGTCTCTGTCGCGGTGTCTCTGAGCGAGGCCCCGTGCCCCGAGGTCGGTGTCCTGGCTTCCGCCGCGGCTGCCCACCCTGCGGAAGGATAACACGGCACTCGCCCCTCGATGTCACCCAGGAGCGCGGCAGCTCCTCTGCCTGTGGCTCCTGCCGGTCCTCGGAGCCCTGCCGCGTGCGCCGTGATTGCTCTCCTTTCCTTTAAGGAGCCGCCTGAGGCTCCCCATGAGGCGTGCACCCTGCAGGGTGTGTTCGGGGAGACCCCTGCCTGGGAGCCCAGGTGTGGCCCCCGGAAGGACGCGGGCTGGGGGGCTTCAGGCAGACTGCCGGCGAGAACTGTGGCAGACGGGGCGGAGGGGAGAGACCGCTCCTTGGAAGTCGGAGGCACAGCAGCTGCTTTTTAGGGGGGCGCGGGCGCTCTTCAGAGCAGGGCTCCCAGGCGACCCTCACCCACCCACCGTGTGCTGGGATTTTAGTTTTTGATGCTGTGTGGCGGGTCCTTGGGGGCTGTTTTGGGAAATATTGTATATCTGAAACATTATGTAAGTTTTAAAGGAAAGACAGGCAGCTCAAAGTTTGTTTTCTGTTCCTCTGTCCTCCACTTTTCTTGCGAAAGGGCCCTTTCCTGCCCCTGCAGAGGGCGCCTGCGTGTGGCTGTTGGGGACTTTCAGGGCCCCACCAGGGAGGTGGCCCTGCCTTCCCGCGCGGGGCTGTGTGTGGTGCAGGGCGCTGGCCGAGACCTGTTAGGGACCCCTCCCCTCCGAGGACCCAGCTGGGGTGCAGGGCTCTGGAGCGTCTCCACCCGGAGGAGGCGGAGGGAGGGAGGCGGGGAGGTGGGTGGGGAGGGAAGAGCGACACTCCCTCCCGACTCACCCTGATGCCCAGATCGGTCTCCACAGAAACTGCTCCTTCTGTGAGCCCTGAGCTGGGAGCCGGTGAGCCGCTGCCTGCTCGGGTGTCCCTGGAACTCTGGGATGTGAGGCCACGCGGACACACGGACCAGCACATGCCCGCCCTCGGGGTGAGCCTCAGTTTCCAGCTGCCGGTCCCACCGGTGAGTTTCTGTGTTGGGCGGTGGCTGTGGACCAGGTGGGCAGGTGGGAGCTGGGGCGGCCGTGTGGGACCTGGGCGTCAGGCTGCCCTGGGCCCCGGGGATAGCTCAGCTCTTCATGTCCCCCACCTTCTGTGACCAGGACTGGAGGCCACGTGGGCAGGGAGGGGGACCGTGGGATCGAGTTACCCACTGAGATGTCGCCTGTCTTGGCCCCAGCCTGCCGTCAGTCCTGCTGAGCCTTCAGTGCTGCAGGTCAAGGTGGGGGACCCGCCCCCCCGGGAGGCTTGGGGTTCGGGGGGACCCCCCAGGCGTGTCCTGGGGGGCCGGGAGGAGGTGGGGAGCCCACCGACCGTGCTGCGGGTCTGGTCGGGCTCGGTCGGCGCAGCGTCCTGGCCGTGGGCTGCCCCTCCGGACGGTTTTGAAATGGTGTCTCTGGCCTGGGCAGCCAGCTGTCTCCAGAAGGATTGCTCAAGTCCATTTTGGGCGGGGGCGGGGCGGGGAGAGGAAGTTGGGGGCGCTGGGGTTGGGAGCATCGTGAGTGATCCCGAGCGTGTCCCGGCATGCGGGAGACTGGGCCACAGCCAGTTTCTGGCAGCCTTTCCTGACGTCTTACTTGAATAGCGTCTCAAGGCGCTGAGGGGGTCCGTGGTCTTCTCTTTCGTGTCTGGTCCTGGGGCTGGAATGGAGCAGTGTGCACGTGTGTGTGACTGTTAGGTTGTCGGAAAACCAGGTTTCATGTCCCGGCCGTTTCTCCCAGCGGCGGGGTGGGGGTGGGGGCATCAGGAGGATGCTGGCTGACTCCTGTTCTCCGAGCAGCAGGGCGGCAGCGCCCGGCTCTCTCAGTGCGCCCTCCACGTGAGCTTGGGGGCGTCGGGGGACGGGCTGCTGTGGCCAGGGCTGCACATTGCTTCACCCTCCACCGTCCCCGAAGTTAGCAACACAGAAGCAGATTGCAATGACTTTGAAACCAAACCAGGCACGTCCCAGGGACGAACAAGTGGGTGGCTCAGACGTCACAACTGCCAGAGCAGGTTCCGGGCTCAGCGTCGGCCCCGGAGAGAACACGGCAGGGAGCTGAACCTGACTCTGATTCCCACCCCACCCCAGGGAGCCTGCAGCAACTCACTCAGCAGGAAAGACTGGCTGGCTGCTTCTCGGGATGGGGCCAGGGCCTCCGGCTGATGGGCTGTTCCCCGAGTGTGAGGAGCGGCAGGTGACCCTCAGCCCGAGGAGGGGCACAGGTGGTCCCTGGAGGTTCCCAGACAGTGTCCCGTGGGGCTGGGAGAGGTCATCGGCCCGCAGACACGTGCAGCTGGCTGAGTTCTACGTGACCTGGCAGGTGGAGCGTCACTTTCCCTCACGGACCCCTCACCTGTCCAGTGGGTGCCCCGCTCTGGCTGTGTGTGTGTGTGTGTGTGTGTGTGTGTGTGTGAGTTCAGTGCAGGCAGGTTCAGCTCGTTGTAGGGCCAGTGAAGTTGTATTTCGCGTAAATGTTAAAACGTATTGGTATACAGTTGCACATAATACCCTCTGACGGTACTCTTCAAGGCTGTCCTGTCTGCAGAAATGTTTCTTTTCTCGTTCCTGGCGTTGCGGCCTCTGCTTTCGCCTCTTGCTTAGTCTTGCTGACATGTTATCAATCTTCCTGGTCTTCGGAGAGAACCAGCTTTGGTTTTTATTTGTGTTTTAAATGAAGCATAAACAAACACTACCTTCTCTCTTCCCTTTACATATTGTAAAAATCCTGTCTTGTGGAACTTTCTCAGAAAAGATTTGAAGGGCCTTTGAAACTAAGTAACTGAGGAGCAGGCATTACCAGTTTATCTTTACGGGTTCGATACAGTGTATTTCCTTATGAAAACACGCCTTGTGTTCTGGAGTGTCACACACACCGTCACATTGTTTTAGGGTGCGCTCCGCGTCTGCGCTGGGGCAGGCTGGTGCCACGGTGTTACAGACAGCCGACGAGACCCTGCGTGAGACTCGGCGGCGACCTCGAGTGGGTCGCAGGTGCCTGCAGCCTGTCCCCGCCGCGCTTCACCTCGCACCCGAGTCGAGCCGGTTTGCTGCGGCGCTGGAGGCATCTCGCTTTACGTGGGTTCACGTTTAACGCGCGGGGCTTTCCGTCGTGAAGGTTTCTGAGAACGTCTTCGAGCGCGTGGCTGGATCAAGGACCCGGGGGTCAGAGAGCGGGGTTTGAAGCCCTGCCCGGTGGCTGCGGCCGCGGGGCCTCAGGAGAGTTGCCCAAGCCTCCGCGCTTTCATTTCCTCCTGTGAGTCAGAGATAGCGCGCCCCACGGGGGGCGGGCGGTGAGGTTTCCGTGAGCGTTCCTGTGAGGTGCCTGTGTTGCGGTTTGGCACGGAGTGGGCACTTCCTAGATTCTGGGACTGGGAGTGTCCCCCCCCCACCACCCTGCCCTGTAGCCAGCCTCACGTGTCTCTTATGTGTCCGTCCAGAAACGCGAGTGGCCGTGTGGTGGGATTCAGAACGCGCACACGCTCCCCGTCCGTTGGGTGGGGCGTGGGCTCATGCGGTGAGCCGGCGCCACCCCCGTTTCCATCTTGCCTGCGCTGATTCCCCCCGGGGTCTTACCTGCCCTCCCCGGGAATCGTTTCCTCTTCCCTTCGCCTCGCCCCCTTGGCTGCTCTGTTCTTACCCGCGCCCCCCACCCGTCACCCACCCCACCCCTCCCCTCCCCGCAGGTCTGTCGGGCGGGAAGGAGAGCAAAGGGGCCCGGGCTGCAAGTTGGCGGGGCCGCCTGTCCAAAGGCGCGTCCGTGCGTCCGGCCACTTCCCAGTGAAATGTGGGGCGGGGGGGGGGGTGGAGGCTGCCGCATGGGGCTTGTCGCTGTCACGTTTCTGACGGCAGAGCTTGGGGTCCTGGCTCCTGGGGGACAGCTGGGCCGATGGTGCTGTGGCCGACCTCGCCCCCACGGGGGACACAGAGCACGGGCGGGTTAAGGTCCCCTCACAAAGGAACTCAGCAGGTCCCCCGCGGCTCGGGGATGGCTCCGCGGCTGGGAGCGCACTGCCGCACGAGGAACTGGGTTCGTGGTGGGCCCACCGATGCCGACAGGAGTCCGGTGCCCGGGAGCTCTCCTCGGCGTCATCCCTGAGAGCGGGAGTCTGCTCTCGGGCCCAGCAGGTGCGGCCTCGGGCTCGGCCAGTCCCACTGCGGCGGTGGAAACTCGGACTGGTTATCTGACTTCTAAACTGGTGACCGTTCCTGTGGTCTTGCCTTGGCGGAAGCTCCAGAGGGAACCGAGGCGCCGAGATGATGATTCTCGGGCCTGTTATCTCCAGGACGCGAGGCTCGGGAGCTCGTGTTCCGTCCGACCGGCTGCCGGAGCTGCCGTGTGCAGGCGGGCGTCTGCGGGTGGATGAGGGGTGTTTGAAACTGCAGAGCGAGGGCCGGCGTTTCCTCCCGGGTGCTGGTCACAGGTGAGGCTTTCCAGGCCCGTGCTCTGGGCACCCCGGGGCCCCTGAGCGGCCGTCCCGGCTGGCGGGGAGCCCTGCCCTGGGCGGCCCCGGACGCCGGCCCCGGAGCCTGGTGTGCGGGCCGGGCTGCGGCCGTCTGTTGTGCTGGCCTTCCCCTGCCTACTCGGCGTAAACATCGGCGTGGCAGGGACAGATGGCCACTCCAGGGCCTCTCTGAGGTCACATTTGGTTGCCTGGGTGGGGGGAGGGCTGGGGAGGAAAGGCCGATGGAGATGCCCACTGGATGGTGTGCAAACAAAGACCCGCCGGGGGAAGGCAGGGTGTGTGGTGGGGGGGCGGGGCGGGGTGGGGGCCCAGAGTGGACTGGTTTGGGCGGAGCCAGCGGCTGCGAGCAGAGCCTTTCTGTGCGCTGGATGGCTGGGGGTTTAGTCTTGTTGTGGGACTGCGGTGGGGGCGGCGGGAGCGGGGCGATGGGCGGGAAAACGCTTCCTTCCGGAGGCCAGGGCCAGCTCTGCTGGATGTGCAGGTGACTGTCCCGCAGTCCTGGGGGAGTCGAGGCCAAGCCTCCTCCGTGGGGCTGCCGGCCAGCCGAGCGGCCTCAGCCTGTGGGGGTTGAAGGCTTGGATGGAAATGGGGGACATGGGAAGCAAGACCAGCGCCCGCTGGTGTGGGGCGTGAGGCTGCCCAGTCACGCCTGAAGGGACGGTCCCGAGGTGACCATGAGTCCAGCCGGGGGCTTGTCCGGGGGCTTGTTTGGGAGGGGTAGTGCAGGCCTGTGTGCAGACCCAGTGCGGACTCTGGCCGGAGGGATCGCCGGAGCCGCAGGCTGCAAGGTCGGGCCTGGCATGGCCCCATGTCCTGGTGGCCACGTGGCCGTCTCTCTGTTTGAGGCACTTACAGAGGTCCCCACGAGCCAGCTCGAGGGACCGCGTTCAAGCCGACAGGGCGACACCTGGTGACCAGGCCTCCTGTCCACTGGGAGGCTGGGGCAGGGTTCGTTCCTGCGTTCGGTTCTCAAAGGGACCGTTCACTGGTGAGCCCTGGGCCCGTGCTGGGCAGGGCCGGGCAGAGGCTGGGAGAGCATTTAACGTGCTGCGGCCTGCGGTCTGGAGAGGGGCCCACCTGACCTGGACCCTGTCGCCTTTCCGTGGGAAGGTGCCGGGGGCCTCTGCACACTGGGCGCACCAATCTTGACAGGACGAGCAAGCTCAATGATTTTTTGGAAGGCTCAGTGCTCCTCCTTGCAGGCCGCCTCCTGCTTTCCAGTCACCCTTCACGTCTTAAGCAAATGCTTCCTGGGTGCGGCTCTCTGTGCCACATTCACTTCCGGGACTGGGTGCAGCCGTGAACAGGAGGGCCAGGAAAATGTCCTGGAGCACGTGGGGACCTCCGGGGGGCGGGAGGTGGATGATGGGCGGGTGGCTGGGATGTGTAGTCTCTGGGCGTCGTAGTGACAGAGAACCGGGGAGCCGGGAGGGGCCCGGAGGTGCCGGCAGCTTGAACCTTTGTGTGTGGGCTGGTTGGGGAGGCCCCAGGGCGTGGCGACGTGGGGGCGGGGCAGGGAGGCCTCTGGTGCGGTGGGGGGCAGTCTGGGCGGAGAGGGTCGGGCCTGGCACGGCCCCACGGCCCCAACGGCCGCGGAGGGTTTCCTGGGCTCCGTGGGCGGGCGCGCGGGGCTGCGCCCCACGGACGACCAGCTTCGTGGGCCTCCTGGGAACGGAAAGGGGCTCCGGGGTGTGTGCCTGTAAGCTGAAGAGCTCTGCGGGTGCCGGGGCGCAGCGGTGACCGTCCCTCGGCTCAGTGGGCGGACGAGCAGCCGGTCTTCTGGGTGGACAGGGCTGGGGGGCCGCTGCCGTCACCCAGGGTGGTGGCCCCGCGCTGAGGCTGAGCCTGTGGGTTCCGGGGCCGCCACCTGGGTGTGAGGCCAGCCCGTCACGGTGACCGCAGAGCCTGTCCTTCCTCAGCCCCTTCCCCGGTAAGGTGGGGGCGGTGACCCCACCGCAGAGAGCCGTGGTGAGCAGCAAACGGGTGTCAGGCCTGGGGGTGCCCCGCCCCCTCGGGGCAGGTGAGCTGGAACCGTCCTGGACAGCCAGTGGGTGGGCCGGAGGGCTCTTGGGGGGGCGCAGGGCCGGGGGCGGGAGAGGAGCCGAGCTGGGAGCCAGCCCCTCGTCGCCTTCTGCGTGATGCCTTACCGTGACCCTGCAGGTTCGCTGTGGAGAGAACACCTAGCGTGCTTAAATAAGAAGGA
This sequence comes from Trachops cirrhosus, assembly GCA_028533065.1. Taxonomy (NCBI): domain Eukaryota; kingdom Metazoa; phylum Chordata; class Mammalia; order Chiroptera; family Phyllostomidae; genus Trachops; species Trachops cirrhosus. The sequence goes on from CM052539.1 coordinate 191,947,378, forward strand.
AGGGCCGTGAGAACTAGCCCTTGGCTGCTTCTGGCGGTGCCCACAGTCAGCATTTGGGTGACGTCCTTCTGGACTTCTCCCTCCTCTGCGGAGGCGGCTGTGAAGGGTGTCGAGGAGGGCTGGTGTTCGCCCGCATGGAGGCCCCTTGGCGCTGTGTCTCGCGTGTCTGTGAGGAGCGATCTTGACCTGCCTTTCCAGCTCTGCCGTGAGGTCCTCGCTGTCCCCGAGGGGCCTGCAGACCAGGCAGCGCCGGGCAGGGCTCGCTGTTGGCGGTGTCCCCGCCCCGTCCCCGCCCTGCCCCGAGCGGCCAGCCTGGCGACTTCCTGTTTCCAACAGCGACCCCTGAGCCTGCACCCCTGTTCTCAGCCCCACAGCCAGGCAGGCCCTCAGGGGCGGGAGGACCACGCTGCTCGGCGGGAAGGCCGGCTGGGCGCCCGTGGCCGCCGTCCCGCACCCGCAGGCTGTTTCCTGCCCACACTTGCCGCAGCCCTGGCCCAGCCTTTCTCGCCCAAAGCTGCCTTACTTACGTTTTTCAAATGCACGGGGAGTGTTTTTGACGGATCACGTTTGGAAGCGTGAAGTGAGCAAAATTGAGGTGCTTTTTGTGTGTGTGTGGTAAAATATGTGCAATGTAAAATTGATCACTCTAGATATTTTTAACCAAAAAATTCCAATGAATTAAGTACATTTATGTTATGCAACCATTACCACTGTCTATTTCTAGAACTTTCTCATCCTGCCAGGCAGAAGCTCTGTCCTCGTTCAGCAGCAACACCCCACCCGATCCCCCGTCCCCACTGCCCCCAGGACTGTGCCTGCCTGGGGCCCAGGACCCCCGTCCTTCGTGGGGGCTCATTTCCCGCCGCGCTGTTTTCCAGGCCGGTTCACGCTAGTGCGCGTGAGACATTCGCTGCTGCTTTGACAGAATCGCGTCCTGTAGCCTGCACAGAGGACGTTTTGTGTGCTCTCTCGTCTGTCACTGGGCGCTGGTGGCCTCGTCTCGACAGCAGTGACACAGCACAGCGCACTGGAAGAAACGGGCGAGCAGGCTTTTCTCCGGAGAGAGAGACGGCAGGAGGCACGGACGGTGCCAGTGTCCCCAGGGAGAAGCAGATCGACGCCACGAGGAGGTGGCACCTCACCCCCGGCCGGATGGCTCTAGTGAGAGTAAGAACAGCAGGGAACCAGGTGCCGGGAGCGTCCCAGCCAGGGGGCAGGCGCACGCCTGCCGTCAGACGGAGTGCTCGCCTCGGTCCGAAACACGCTCGCTCCGTCGCCCTCGGGCCGATACACGTGAGCCCCTCAGGGTCCTGGTGGTTTTCCGTGGGGGTGCTCTGTGCCCACGCCCGGCGGGAGGAGGAGCCCGCACCGAGGGTTCGATAAACATCCCAACGTAAACGCAAGTCTTGTTTCGCCCCCAAAGTCCTCCCCTTCCGGAGCAGTGGGCGCCCCTTCCCACCCTGAGTGGCCGCACCTCACGACTGTGAGTGGCCGCACCTCACGACTGCATGCGGACCTTTTCTTGAAATGTTTTGGCTGTTTAATTAGGAACAAGTAATGATAAGCACTTTTTAAGAGCCATTATCTTTTTAAAAATATTTTATGTATTTATTGTTTTTAGAGAGAGGAGAGGGGCGGGAGGGAGGGGGAGAAACCGACGGGTCACCTCCTGCACAGGCCCCGGCCGGGGACCGGGACCTGCAGCCCGGCACGTGCCCTGACCACGAGTTGAACTGGCGGCCTTTTGTTTCGTGGGATGACACTCAACCCACCGAGCCACCCTGGCCGGGGCGACGATGATTTCTCTTGGAGCGATTATCTTAACAGTCCGTCAGCTCTCTGCTGGAGACGGGAGGTGTCGGTAGGTGACGTCTTCCCACAGCACCACGCCGCAGAGGACACAGGGACCCCCCCATTTAACCAGGGTCTCCGTGTGGTCACTGCGCCCAGGAGGCGCTCCATGTGGCGGGGAGTAGATGAGTGGCCGTCGGTCCCCTGGCTGCTCTTGGCTTCGTGGTGCCATTCCCCTGCCCCCAGGGCAGGCTGCTGTCCTCTCCCGATACGTCACAGTTATTTATGTATAGCAGAAGCTTCCGGGCTTTGTGGCCAGGTTTGGTGACCCTCCCAAATAAGTGCATTTATAGACGAAACTTCTGTGGGTCCCCCTCGTTTGAAAAGCTGGTAAAAGCTGGCAAAAGCCATGGAATCCCACTTACTCGAACATCACCCCACCCGCCCCCCCGCCAAGA